>CM060310.1:95192600-95220100 GCA_030674185.1 Monoplex corrugatus | reverse complement strand
CTCTGTTTCTCTGTCTGTCTGTCTCTTTCTCTGTCTCTGTCTCTCTCTCATTATCTCCCTCTCACTCCCTTTTCCTCTCTCTATCTCGTTCTCTCTCTCTCTGTATCTTGTTCTCTCTCGTTCTCTCTCTGTCTCTGTCTCTGTCTCTGTCTCTCTCTGTCTGTCTCTCTCTCTCTCTCTCTCTCTCTCTCTCTCTCTCTCTCTCCCTCATTAGCACCTTCTCACTCCCTTTTCCTCTCTCTGTCTCATTCTCTCTCTATCTGTCTCGTTCTCTCTCTCTCTCTCTCTCTCTCTCTCTCTCTCTCTCTCTCCCTCATTATCACCCTCTCACTCCCTTTTCCTCTCTCTGTCTCATTCTCTCTCTCTATCTCGTTCTCTCTCTTTCTCTCTCTCTCTCTCTCTCTCTCTCTCTCTCTCTCTCTCTCTCTCTCGATGATAGAGTTGTGTATTGTGAAGCACGGAAGAAGTATAAAAAAATATTAAAGAATAAAAAACAGCAGTTTAATAAACAAAAAGCAGAATGCTTAGCCAGAAATATTTCAAATTCATCGCAGTTTTGGACTGAGTTAAGAAATATAGGGTATGGTACCAAAAACAAACTTACTAACAATATAAGTATTGATGAATGGTTCAGTTATTTTAAAAACGTATTTCAAGATAACAGATCAACAAATGATGAGCGGTGCATTGTCGAAGTAGATTTAAATGAATCAACAGAACACCCATTAAATTCTAAGATAACTATAGAAGAAGTCAGAGAATCCATCAGAAAATTGAGGATAGGTAAAGCCAGTGGAATAGATGGTGTTATTATTATTATTATTATTAAGGGCATTTAGAGCGCCTAATCTTTCTGGAAAGCCCTAAGCGCTTACAAACTGTACAATACACATTACATCGAACATAGAAACATAGGCCTAATATAATTTTCATCATACATGGCGGACCTCTGTCACTCCATCCCACAAGCACATACACACCGTTAATAATATCAAATATTAGTACCTACTCTCTGGCACACACACACATATCCTCCTCCCACCCCGAGACATATCTATAGGCGCACAGCAATAACATACACAGAAGCACGCTAGCGCGCAGACAGCATAGCTCTTTTAGGTTAATAAATTTCAGAGAGGAAAGAGATGCGTTTTCAAGCCAGATTTAAATGACTGAAGACTTGTTTTGTGCCTCAGCGGGTAGGGAAGTGAATTCCATGAGGAAGGGGCTTGAAAAGAAAAGGATCGCTCACCATATGATTTTGTTCGAAAAGTTGGGATTCGAAATAAGCGGGTATCGGCTGAGGTACGAAGATGACGAGATGGAACGTATAGTTGAAGATATTCAGACAGGTAAGAGGGAATAGAATTGTCGAAGTATCTGAAGCACTGAACAGCAATTTTATGTTACAGCCGAGATGTTAAAAAATGGTAACACAAATATCCATAATTTTCTTTTGAAGCTGTTTAACACTTTATTCGACCGAGGAATTTATCCTCAAGATTGGTCAAAAGCTATTATCATACCAATATTTAAGAAAGGAGATCCTGATAAAGTGGACAATTACAGGGGTGTGTCGTTATTAAGCATTGTTTCAAAATGTTACACATCAATACTGAATACTAGATTGTATGCTTGGTTAGAAAACAATAATTTAATATCAGAAAGTCAGGCAGGTTTTAGGAAAAAATATTCTCCAGTGGATCAAATTTTCAGTCTGTACGCTATGGTTCAGAAAACTATGTGCAAGAAAGGTAGAAAACTATATGTTGCTTTTGTAGACTTTAAGAAAGCCTTTGATTCGTTTCAGCATGACAAACTCTTAAAGTGTATTCAAAATCAAGGAGTAAAAGGGAAGTTTTTGGTTTCGCTAAAAGCAATGTATGAATCATTATGCTCATGTATTCGGGCAAACCGGGAATTATCTGAAATATTCGATAACCCCATAGGCGTGAGACAAGGATGTGTCTTAAGCCCTACTTTATTTTCGGTATTAATAAATCAATTAGCCAATTGTATGGATGAAAAGGGGCGACATGGCATCCAGTTGATGCCAGGTTTAATGGAAATATTCATTCTTCTTTTTGCAGATGATGTAGCCCTGTCAACAACACCAAATGGTTTGCAAAACCAGTTAAGAGTCTTGCAGACTACTGTGCCAGCATGAAACTGGAAGTTAATCTTGAAAAAACTAAGGTTATGGTTTTCAGAAGAGGGGGCTTCTTAAGACGACATGAACAATGGTTTTACAAAGGGACAAATTGGAAGTAGTTAGTAAATATTGTTATCTGGGGTTCAGTTTCACGACAATGATTAGCACCAAGGCCGGCACAGAACATTTGGTGACAAAAGGTAAAAAAGCAACTTTGCTATTAAACAGGACTTTTCAAAAATATAAAGGCATGACTATAGAAACTTTCTTCAAGTTGTTTGATGCAAAAATTCAACCTATTTTGTTGTATTCTTCTGAGATATGGGGACTTAACAGACTCGAGCATATTGAGAAAGTACATTTGGTATCGTGCAAAAGGCTGTTGGGTGTTCCAGTCAGGACACCTAACAAGATGGTAAATGGGGATTTGGGAAATATCCTCTTTATGTCAACTCCTCAACTACCTGTCTTAGATATTGGTTTAAATTACTGGAAATGAATCCAAATAGGTTACCTTATAAGGCTTACCAAATGTTAGTGGAACTTGACAGGGCTGGGAAAGAATGCTGGGCTTCAAAAATAAGGGAAATTTTGTGTGAAACGGGATTTAATATCGTGTGGCTGCAACAAGGTGTTGGTGATGTAAAAGCCTTTTTGGTGTATTTAAACAGAGACTTGTAGACTTATATATTCAAGAATGGTCTGGGTCACTCAGAGACAGAGATAGGTATGAAAGCTACAGATCATTTAAGACTATCTTTGAAAAAGAGAAGTACATTGACTCTATTGATATATACTGTTTCAGAGTTGCCCTTTCACAAATAAGGTTGAACGTTTTACCACTAAACAATAATATAAATAGATACAGTGAATCTGATCAAGAAAAGGTGTGCCCATTTTGCAGGACAGAATCTGAAAACGAAGAACACTTATTATTTAGATATCCACTTACGCTGATCTCAGGGCGAAATTTTTAAAGGATTTAGTCAGCATGCCTATGTGCATACTGCTCCAATCAACAAATAGCCACCGAAGTCACAGCGTATCCAGATACGTTTTCCACGCCATGAATAGGAGAAAAAAATTGTTAAAAGGAGAAGAAAAGTAAATAGTTATGTAGATACTAGCACTAGAATTTCAGACAATATTTAATTACAATTGTAAAGAAAAAAAAATGTTTATTTGAATATGAAAGGGGTGCTCATATAGAGACTCATGTGCATAGGTCCCTGTGTACTCACATTGACGTTGGTGTAATTATGTGCATATATAGGTGATAGTATCTACATTATGTATATGTGTGGGTACATATGTATATATATCTATGTGTGTATATATGTATGAGTGATTATGTATGTGTGCGTGTATATAGATGTGTATGTGTGTATGTGCGTTTATACATAACCTTCAATTCAGTCTATGGCCTGAACCATTGCTGACCGCCGAAGATTGAGTTATCTCTGAACTAAAAGATGCACGAAGTGCAATATGCGTTGAATGATCATTTGGGATGCTCAATGTCAATTGTTTTGGTAAATGAGTGACTGATCTGCGATTAGTCTGATTAATTGATTGGCATTATGAATGTCTGTTTTGCATTACCGACTGTTGGGTCGAATTGCTCTTATGTCATATATTTCTTGGTTCACTTCATTGTACATTAATTCCATTGATTGGTTTAGATTCACTGGTGAATAAATTGATAAACTGACGCATGATTAGCTGACAACGGAATGATTATATAATTTGTTAATTGATGGCGATGGGTGGCTCACCGACTGATCGATTTATACATTGATGGTTTTAGCTATTGATCGATCAGTGATTGAATTATGGAATATATGGATGATTGATTCGCGTTATTTGAAGTAACGATTGCAAATTGATATATCGAACTAGTTACATTCTAGGTTATCTGGTCGATTAAGTCACTGGATGACTGATTAACTGGTTAAATGATTGATCGATTGATTGATTGAGTGAGGGAGTGATTATGTGAAGTGATTGTTACTGAAGTGATATCGATTGTCAGTTGGATGATGCATCTGACCCAGTCAATTGAAAGCTGATTTGTCAGTTGATTCACGGGCTGAATGGCGGATTATTTGATTGATCAACTGGTAAATCAGTTGATTGATTGGTTAATTGATTGGTTGACTGATTGATTGATTGGTTGGTTGGTTGATCGATTGATGGATTGAGTGTTTATGTCAAGCAGCTGTGGTTGAATATATTGATCAACTGTATGATCACAGAAGGGTACAAGAAACGTCAGATATGTGCACTAATTGAATGGTTGTTTGTCTGATAGCCAGTTATTGTAAAATTGACAGTTGGATGAATGATATAGATGCGGTTAATGACAAATATTCTCAGCTGGCCAGTTGGGGAATGTGGACTAGAGTGCAAATGAGAGGACCACTGTGGATGCAAGGATGAATGTATCCCGGCTTGTGTGAACGGTAAACGATAGAAGGGGACAATGTGACAGAGTTCACTGCAGTTTGATAGTATAACTTGTATGAATGTATAAGAAAACCTGATCTCCTCCCCTCCCCTTTCCCATGCATGTATTGTGGCCTAAGGCCGATGTACAATAAACATTTTCTGAGTTCTGAGTTCTCTCTCTCTCTCTCTCTCTCTCTCTCTCTCTCTCTCTCTCTCTCTCTCTCTCTCTCTCTCTCTCTCTCTCTCTCCCTCATTATCTCCGTCTCACTCCCTTTTCCTCTTTTATCTCATTCTCTCTCTCTATCTCGTTCTCTCTTGTTCTCTCTCGTTCTCTCTCTCTCTCTCTCTCTCTCTCTCTCTCTCTCTCTCTCTCTCTCTCTCTCCACCCTCAAGAAAAGTGCATCCACAAACACTTTTCAGTGACAATTCTATGACAACAGAATCAAGAGAGATACTGAACAGATGCTGAATTGACAATATTTTCTCACTTCTTCCAGATGACTAACGTGATGCAAAGAGACAGACAGGGCAGACAGCGGAAGGGAAATGGAATGGAATTCATATCCCTCTAGCAAGCTGCGAACTGCCATCTTCATCTTACTGTCGTTCATGTGAGTAATGGTAGGTAAAGGACAGACTTACCTCCCCTCCTTTCATTCTATTGCTTAGCTCCCCTGTGACACATTTGACCGTATTGTGTCTGACTAACTCACAGTTCTTTCTTGCCTGTGGGACATATGCTTGGTATTGGATCGATACTCTGTGTTTTTCCATAAATATGACTTATTGTAGTATTCATGGTGTTTTGTGTTTTATTATGTAGATCAATATCATCATTACCTGACATAAATGCATCAGTCCACTTTTGTTATTTACGAACGCTGGGATTTTATTGAATGATTTTCATAAACTCTAGAAATAATTTTTTGACATTTCATGAGACTAATTTCCTATATAACTTTATTGATATATAATATTATAAAATATATATATAATATTTATATATATATTATATATATATATATATATATAATATATATATATATATATGTGTGGTGTGTGTGTGTGTGTGTGTGTGTGGTGTGTGTGTGTGTGTGACCTCCCACCACGGAATCAGTCTTAACTCGCAGTCAGTCCAACAGTGCTAGGAGCTGAAAAGGTGACTGAGGGTCTATCTGGGGTGTTTTGACTTTTTCTCAAAATTAATTTCTTTAGATTATAATCTATCCCCCACAGAATTTTTTTTTCTTGAAAAAATATTATTAATCAATTTAAAATGGTATGTTAATGCACTGATCGCAGCAGAAAGAACGCAATTTCCTACCTAAAGTACCCATATTTGTCTCTTATTATAAACCGTAACCTGTGCAGTACCCACAAATGTACTATACTGACCGAAAGCTCTTTGGTACACCTTTCAGATAATGACAGCGAAAATTAGAAACAAACTGGGTCAAAGTCACCAAATAAAGAAATTTAAGGAAAATGTGTAGGAGAGCACACACAAAATTTAGAGGCCGTTTTCGCAAAATGGCTGTCATACAACTTAATGACTTTAAACATACACAACTTCTGCCGTGATGGCTTGGCATGTGTGGCTGTTGGAAGATGTTACGTATCCCAGAAGATATCCTTTACAGTGAACTAGTCTCCAGCAAGAGATCTGTTGCCCGCTTCAGCTACAATACAAACACGTCTGCAAGAGCGATATTTGAAAGCTCTGGACATCAAAACAGAAGGTTGGGAAGACACAGCAGCCGACAGCAGCAGATGGTGCAGTGTGGTCCAGAAATAACTCAGGTCGGGGGAAAAGAAGATCCAGACCTTAGCTGAAGAAAAGAGAGTCAGGCAGAAAGCAAGATCCTGTGAAGGCAATTCTTTGTCCATCATGCACCCAATGTTACAGAGACTGCCTTTCCCGCATCGGCCTTACCAGCCACAGCCCACGCTGCTCTAGAGGTGTCAACTCGACTCGACACGACACTAGGGCGTGTCAACCATAGTCAACATCGACTGACGGAAGCTTACTGATCAAAACATGAACGAATACAATATGAGATATACTGGTATGAACGGAATTTGCATCGAAAACAAACGAGACAAATAAGGCGTTTTGGGCTTTCTTATGCGTAGTCAGCTTTCTTTAACAATTTTGACAAACTACGGTATGTTGTAATTTTTTTAAAAAGTTTCTGAGTTTCCCATGATAAAAGGCAATCCTACATCTGATCGATTTCACTTTTTTTGAATCACATACTGTAATGTGTGTCACTGAAAGTCTGCCCAAGAAGGAGAGGACAATGTTGTGGAACAATTATGTCTTTATGTGTTGATCTTTTTTTTCGTTTATCCCAATTGAAATGGAAGTGGCGTGTAGATTAAAACATCATCATTTATCTTATTTCAATACATATATATTTGTTCCTGTGATCGTTGACCAGTCTGACACAAATTCCGGTCAGGTCATTTTATCTCAGTCATTAAGACAGGATATTTATCTTGGTGTTATGGCAACATTCACGACTACTTCTCTCCCATTCCTGCAGAAATAATTAAGTGTGTGTGTCTTCCGTGTTTCTGTGTCTGTCGATCCTAATATTCATCCACCTCTCTCTCTCTGTCTTTGTCTCTCTGTCTCTGTCTCTGTCTCTGTCTCTGTCTCTGTCTCTCTTTGTCTCTGTCTCTCTCTCTGTCTCTCTCTCTCTCTCTCTCTCTCTCTCTCTCTCTCTCTCTCTCTCTCTCTCTCTCTCTCTCTTTAACTCAGGATGTGTGTTTCAGTTTGGTGTATTGGCTACACAAAGAATTACTGAATTACTGCTTATTGCCGTTAGGTAAAATATAACGGTTACTCTATCACCCAGTGTGTTAATAGGAATGAGAAGGTAGAGACAACTGTTGCTGGAGCCATCAATATCGTGCAATATGACGACAATGCCCATGCTGTGTGATTTACCTCCCCTTGCCTTCGACGGTCCAGTTATCCATTAAGCGCCCTGTAATTTGTGAGTCGTATGCTTTGCATGTGAACTTGTTTAGTCAGAGCTTCGAACGTGTTTAGTCATACTGCAGAATGAGAGAATGTATAAAGATAAGAGATTGTCAGATCTGTCTTCAGACGAGGTCCCTAACCACTTACAGGTTTCATATTGCACCAGACTGATGGCCAGGGCTGTCCTTATGAATACCGCACAACGTGTCTGTCTCCATTCCTGAGAGATATGATAAATGTCCTCAGTTGCAGCAACGCATTTTCCCGGCCAATACAGAGATGTTATCGTCTTGGTCTTCCCTGTCCTCTCTTCCATTACATTGCTCCTTGGAGGATGGTTTTAAGCAGACCCTTTTATTTTATTATCTGTCCGTGCCATTTTAGTTTCTTTTGCTTTATCGTGGTCTGTTTATCTTTGTAGTGATCTATGTGCAGGATGATGGTTCTGTGGCCTTCCGTATCGTATTGATGCTATGGCGAGTATAGGAGATGTCATTTTATTCTACATCATGTAATTTCTACAGTTTTGATTATGCAGTTATGCTGTAGGTATCTAGAATTCGCATGCACACATAAAGAACAGAATTGTGCACTCAAGGAATGTGCAGTCATAACATTGAATTGTCTGATTCTGTAGATCTTCCAAAAATAAATAAATGAATAAATAAAAATAAGAATAAAGAATAAAACAAACACTCAGGACAGTGTTTTACAAAATGTGACCTCCCACCACGAAATCAGTATTAACTAGCATTTTGGCATTTTGAGATATACATATCACTGGAAAGTGTATATTCTGCTGATTATTTTGGTAATTGAATAAAGCTTGTACTCAAAAAAATGTAGAAGTTATGTATGTTTAAAGTCATCAAGTTGTATGACGGCCATTTTGAGAAAATGGCCTCTAAAGTTTGTGTGTGCTCTCCTACACATTTTCCTTAAATGTCTTTATTTGGTGGCTTTGACCCAGTTTGTTTCTAATTTTCGCTGTCATTATCTGAAAGGTGCACCAAGGAGCTTTCCTTCAGTATATTACATGTGAGGGTACTGCACAGGTTACGGTTCATAATAAAAGCCCAAAATAGGTACTTTTGGTAGGAAATTGCGTTCTTTCTGCTGCGATCAGTGCATTGAAATACCATTTTAAACTAATTTACAATATTTTTTTCAAGAAAAACATTTCCGTGGGCGATAGACTATAGTTTACAGAAATCAATTTTGAGAAAAAGTCAATACACCCCGATAGACCCTCAGTCACCTTTTCAGCTCCGATTGCTGTTCGACTGACTGCGAGTTAAGACTGATTTCGTGGTGGGAGGTCACAAATGATATTAAACGGTTCACTGTGTGAGAGTGAGGAAATGAGACGAAGTCGGAACTGGGGTCAGATTTTAGTAACCACAGTTGCCTTATTTTCTAGAGAAACGAAATCACATAATGTGAGGCAGCAGGACTAGTATAGAGTTATTCACTTGTAACACGTTCAGTGTTGTTCACAAGTCAATGGGACAGACAGAATAGATGAGAGGGAACTCAGAACTCAGAACTCAGAAAATGTTTATTGTACATCTGCCTTAGGCCACAATACATGTACATGCATGGGGAAGGGGAGGGGAGGGGATCAGGTTTTCTTATGCATTCATGCAAGTTCTGTTATCGAACTGCAGTGAACTCTGTCATATTGTCCCTTTCTATCGTTTACCGTCACATAAGCTGGGATACATTCATCTGTGCATTTACAGTAGTCATTTCATTTGTGTTCTAGTCCATACTCCCTAACTGGCCAGCTAAAAATATTTGTCATTAACTGCATCTATATCATTCATCCAACTGTCAATTTGACAATAATTGGTTATCAGACAAACAAATCAATGTAATAGTACACAGATATGTCGCGTTTCTTGTGTCCTTCATTGATCATACAGTTGATCGATACATACAACCACAGCTACTTGGCATAAACAACCAATCAATCGATCGATCAACCAACCAATCAATCAATCGATCAACCACTCAATTAACCAATTAAACGACTAATTTACAAATCCATCAATCAAATAATCAGCGATTCAGCCCGTGGATCAACCAACTAATCAACCTTCAATTCACTGGGTCAGATGTATCATCCAACTGTACAATCGATATCAGTTCAGTAACAATCACTTGACGTAATCACTCACTCACTCAATAAATCAATAGATCAACAAGTTAACCAGTTAATCAGTCAACCAGTGACTTAATCAACCAGATAACCTTGAATTTAACTGAGTCCGACATATCAATTTTGCAATCACTATATCTAATAACGCTAACCAATCGCCAATACATTCAATAATTTAATCACTGATCGATCAATAACTAAACCTATCAATCTATAAATCGATCAGTCGGTGAGCCACCCACCAATTAACACACTAGATAATCTTTCCTTTGTCAGTTTATCATGTGTTCAATTGATCAGTTTCTCCATCAGTGTATCTAAACCAATCAACGGAACCAATGTACAATGAAATAAACCAACAAACATATTACACAAGAACAATTCGTCCCTAAAACAATCAGTTAATTGGCTAAAACAGACATCCATAATGCCACTCAGTTAATCAGACTAATCGCAAATCAGTCACTCACTTACCAAAGCAATTGACATTGAGACAATACCATTTTTTAGTTCAGAGATAACTCTGAACTCAATATTCGGGAGTCGGGATTATTGTTCAGGCCATAGACTGAATTGAAGGTTACGTACACACACGCACACACACACACACACACACACACACACACACACACACACACACACACACACACACACGCACGCGCACACACACACACACACACACACACACACACACACACACACACATACATATATATGTATATATATATATATATATATATATATACATAATCACTCATACATGCATACACACATAGATACATACACATGTATACACACACATAAACAATGTTGAGACTATCGTCTATGTATGCATATATGTACACCAACGTCAACGTGTATACACAGACACATGCGCACATGTGTATCTATATGCGCACCCCCCTTTATATTTAAATAAACATTCGTTTATCTTCACAATTGTAATAAAGAATGAGAGAAAGAGAGAGAGAGAGAGAGAGAGAGAGAGAGAGAGAGAGAGAGAGAGAGAAGCAGACAGACAACCAGACAGACAGAGACAGAGAGAGAGGTAGACAGAGAGACGGAGAGAGAGAGAGAGACTGAGACAAACCAAGACAGAGAGACAAGAGACAAGAGATACAGACAGACAAACAAACTGACAGACAGACAGACAGACAGACAAACAGACAGACAGACAGACAGTCAGTCAGTCCAAGGGGTGACAAAAAGACGAGTTTGGCAGTATGTCTAAACTTTTTTAAAATTGTTTTAATTTTTTTTTTTTTAGGTCGTTGGTTTCTTAGGTTCCGAGTATTTTAATCAATCATGCTCTCTTCCAATCCAATCTTAAGTAATACAAATTAGACAGTTATCGTTTTAATTTATTTTAACCTTTATTTGTTGGGTCTGGTTTATGTTTTACTTCAACCAAATTGATACAGAAACTGTGTTCAAACCAAATCAATGCAGATAATAAGCATTATAAAGGATGAGGTGTCTGCCATACCGCACAGCCACTTGTTAAGATGGTCGAGGTATTGACACATTTTATTTTGAACGCTAAAATAAAAAAAAGACAGATGCTGGTAATTCTTACCGACAGTTAGATAAGAAAAAAACAACAACTCACATCTCATCTGTTTGATTTTTCAAAGTCTTCTAGCGTTTCGAAAATACTTATCTCGTTTCATGTGATTGTTTTCGCCTGACAGTTTCTAGATTTCATTTAGTGTGATGGTTTTAAATGTCAGAAATCCATACATGTTTTTTGTTTGTTTGTTTGTTTGTTTATTTGTTTGTTTGTTTGTTTCATTCTTTCTGTCTGTCCTTTTTTCTTTCTTTCCTCCTTACTTCTTCCCTTTCTTTTTGTTGTTGTTGGTTGTACTGTTTTCTTTAATAACTATGTTTGCATGTTTGTTTCTTGCCATTGAATGTTCAGAGATTGTGAAGGTTTGTTTGTTTGTTTGTTTGTTTGTCTATTTGTTTGTTTGTTTGCGTTTCTTCGTTTGTTTATTTTTGTTTATTTTGTTTCCTTTTTCACATGTCGTTTGTAACATGATTTCTTTACTCACATAAGGTTCTGAGCTTGTAATTAGCTGCGACATCGAAGTTCGCTGACAGTGGAAATAAATGCGCGCCTGGGACGGAAATAGTGAAGATTCTGTCCTCCCTCTCTATCTTCCTTATCCAATCTTTTGGAAGAGATGACGGTGTGTGTGTTAACGGCTATAATGACTGATGATTATTGCAATTTTATAAAGCGTGTTCAGAGCGATCAGAGAGAGACAGAGAGACAAAAAATATGATACACAGCAGTTATCTAAAAAGACTATGACAGTCTAACAAACCATAGAAGTAAAAGAAATAATAATAATAATAATAATAATAATAATAATAATAATAATAATAATAATAATAATAATAATACAAATAATATAACAATAATAACAATAATAATGATAATAATACAGAGAGAGAGAGAAAGGGGGGGAGAAAGAGAAAGAGAGACAGATAAAGAGACATAGAGACAGAGACAGACAAACAGACAGACAGACTGATAGATAGACAGACAGACGAACGGAGACAGAGACAGAGACAGGGAGAGCTGGAAACAGCGGTGGTTGGTGCTATAAACTTTTCAAACTGTTAAAAGCATGTGGCAATTGCGTAAAAAACAAACAAAAATAATTGTTTGTGAACATTTAATAGCTGTCTGGACACGTTGTAATCTTCATAGATTCATGTTTCAAAATCTTTGCAAGTTGTACATAAAATTGACAAACAGCCATTTGACTAGAGAAAACATTCACTCGTGTATCGTTCTTTGATATCAGCGTTATTGCTTTGCAAGTGTTGGGCATAGAAAAGGTAAACTGGGGATATTGAATTAGATTAGAAATGGGTATACAATACATCAAAATCACAAAAATACACACTTTTTAACTGCTTTTTTTAGGCAATGCCTAAGTGGTTATTACTTTGATGGTAGGATTCTGACACGTATCTTTTTAAAATTTGTGGCTGTTTTCTTCTGGCTTAATACAGACGGCACACAGTTTGAAAACAAAATTCAAAATGTACCCCACTTCCCTGAATTTGAGATAATCTAATAGTTTACATCATGTCTAATTGTACCTATGTACATACGGTTCTTATATACCTCAAACGTGTCAGTCAAAATGGTGGTTGGTGTCATTGTTCTTCTTGTTGCTATTGGAGCTAGAATTTCCGTCAGAAATATCTTGAAAGTGTGCATATGAAAAGAGGCAGACCGACTGACTGACTGACCGACAGACAGCTCAACCAACCGATACAAATAGCAATAAAGGGACATATATACCCTGACTTTGAATCAAGCCAAAACAGCATTCAAGAAGATGACAAGCACTCTTACCAACAAATTGACTATTGCAATTCACTCCTGTCTGGTCTTCCTGCCTCCACCATTCACATCCTACAGCGCATTCAAAACAATGCTGTACGCCTTGTACTCAAAAAGAAAAAAGCTGACCACATATCTCCTCTCCTGGCACAACTTCACTGGCTCCCTGTATCAAAGCGCATACAATACAAACTAGACACCATGTGCTACAAAAGCCTCAATAACGCAGCCCCCGATTACCTGTCAAGCCTACTTGAGATCTATGTTCCCTCACGTACCCTCCGCTCTGCCTCCGATCCTCTGACTTTTCGCTTTCCACGCACTAAACTCAATACCTATGGTCCACGAGCCTTCTCTGTTTCTGGTCCACTCTCCTGGAACAAACTTCCTCTCTCAGTCCGTCAGCAACCTACTTTTGTCTCCTTCAAGTCGGCTCTCAAAACCCACCTTTTCTCCTCTGCATAAAATCCTAACCTCACTCAACCCCCCCTCCCACCTCTGCAGCCTGTCTCCGCTCGGAGGGGAATCACATGGTTATAATATATAATTGTATATGCCATGCTCTCTATAATTTTCCATTGCTTTTATTCTTGCTTTTATTGCTTTTATTGCTTTTATTCTTTCTCCCCATTTATAGCCATGCATGTGTGCGTGTGTGTGTGTGTGTGTGTGTGTGTGCGTGTGTGTGCGTACGTGCGTGCGTGTGTGTCTGCTTCAGCGCTTAGATTTGATTTTATCAAGATTTTGCGCTATATAAAAATATTGTAATTAAAAAAAAAAAATTAATTAACAAATGCCTGTCAGTTAACATCAGGCAGAGAGTTCTTGAATGTTATGTAGAACCAATACTGTTGTACGGATGCGAGGCGTGGACAGTCAACAAACAAAGCCAGAACAAGATTGAGGCAGCCGAGGTGTGGTTTCTAAGAAGAATGTTGAGAGTTCCATGGACAGCAAAGAAAACAAACGAGACAGTCTTGATGGAGGCAGACACAAGTAGATCACTCATAAGGAAGATTAGGAAAGGACAGGCAACATTTATAGGCCATTTTATGAGGAAGGGGGATTTGGAGCACTGGTCACAACGGGAAAGCTGGAGGGAAAGAGAGCACCGGGTAGACCCAAGGAGAAAATGCTGGACAGACTTGCAGAGTGGTTGGGGACTAGGAGGGTGGGAGAGATGCTAGGGGCAATGAGAGATAGAGACAGATGGAAATCCATGATCGCCAACGCCATGCGGCAGGGCACCTGATGATGATGATGTACCCTGACACATAACCACGAAGAAAGGTAATGTAGAAAGACAGACGTGTACAGGAACTATATGCAGACTTAAACACCGAAGAAAATGCTGGCCTACTTAAGAACATATTTCCACATCTCTCACACCAGTGTGAATCATTCTCCCATCCCATGTTTAAAAATGACCCAATCTCGGAATACTGTATGTTTTATATCCACAGGGAGACAGAGCCAGTGCAGGGCAGAGGGGTGAATGGGTTCACTTGGGCCCAGTGGTCCATAAATCAACAGGCAGCGTCACAGATCTGAACCAGCACGGATGTCACGTGACAACTTCACGCCTTTGTTTGTAGCCTATCTCTGACATCTAACACTCTCCTGGGAAATCACCCCAACGTCTTTAGCTGATTTTGTTTTTATCTTCTATTGATTTGTTTCTATTATTATTATCATGCAAACATTTCCCTTTGTAACTTTTCGAAAATGATTATTGGAATGGGATGTGCAGTCACATGAAGAGTGATCACAGCGTTTCGTTCATGAATGTAACTCATCCTCTTTCTCTATCCCCCTCTCTGTCACTGTTTTTGTCTGTCTCTGTCTCTTTCTGTCTCTGTGTCTATCTGTTCCTTTTTGGCTCTCTCTCTCTCTCTCTCTCTCTCTCTCTCTCTCTCTCTCTCTCTCTCTCTCTCTCTCTCTCTCTCCTCTCTCTCTCTCTCTCTGCACCACTGTGTCTGTCCATGTGTGTGTGTGTGTGTGTGTCTTTGTGTCTGTGTTTCTGTGTGTGTCTCTCTCTGTCTATCTCTCTGTCTGTGTCTCTGTCTCTCTCTGTCCTTCTGTGTCTCTGTCTGTCTCTGTCTCTGTCTGTCTGTCTGTGTGTCTATCTGTCCATATGTCTGTCTGTCTGTCTGTCTCTCACTCTCTGTCTCTTTCTCTTTTCTTCTCTCCCTCCCTCTTTCTAAATCTTTTTTCTTATAAATCACTCTATCTTTACCTGTGTTTTTATATGTGTGTTTGTGTCAAAACAACTGAATTAAAAAAAATCATAAACAAAAAAAAACCAAAAAATTAACTTCAAATTTTACTCTTGTCACATTTATCAATAATTCAGCGTGTCTTTTCCCTTTCTAATTGCGTGAACTTGTTTTTGCTTTGTTCAAAATGTGCATTGCTGTCTTGTTTTATCAAATAAATGTCCATGTCTTCAAATTTATTCTGGTGTATTATAGAAGGGCTGCATGCCGATATCAATCACTCGAATAATCCAAAAGTTGATATCGAAATGAAAAATAAAGTCCACATTGCCAGATAAACAGTATGAACATGCAATGATATTGAAATGGAATGAAACTGTTTCAGATGTCAGCCCATGGTTTCATACATGGATGGGCGATCAGGCAAAGCAAAAACATGATCTGTGATGAAAGGCAGCGGAAATCAGCCTGAGCCATAGACATTAGTGTCAGGAAGCAATTGCAGCCACATATCAATCATCACTGTCACACAACCACAACTTTACCCCATTTTGTGGGAATTTTGGATTGACACATGCTAATTTGACCTCATCTTCCCTTCATTTCCATAGACCATTTAGCTCATCTGCAATTGGTTTTCTAAGATATCCCGTGACAGCAAAGGTCGAAGGTGACGTCATGAAGCCTGAAAACGATTCAGTGCATAGACACATAGCGATGATAACGTTATCATTGTGTCACAAAACAATTTCTTTATTTCATTTTGTCCTTTTAATAAAATGAACACCCCTAGAATAATCTCTCCAATAATCTCGTTACGGGGAATTGATTATTTATTGCTTTTTTTTTTTTCCACATTGCCGGATGGTGAAGTCACAAGCTATTACCATTATAATTGTGCTAATGATACTGTGTGGTTCATTACATACAGCATGACCATTCTGCCCCTGTGCATTATTCTTACATGATGCAAATGATGCTTAATTTTACGGCGTTACTGTAGACTTGCTTAATTATCAGTTAATTATGCACACAGGCTGACAACCTTGTCATGTTAATTGGGGGATCTGGTGGGAACTGGAAGCTGTAATGCATTGGGGCTGACACGAAAAACGGTGGCCAGTGTCAACTGACGGTTGTGAAAGCGTGACATCATGAGGAGTGCTGCATTTCTCCTTGCAACATTGCCTCATGCTGAGTTCACGTAGTCTATCTGTTTCAAAACATAATTTTGTGACATTATTATTATTATTATTATTATTATTATTATTATTATTATTATTATTATTATTATTATTATTATTATTATTATTATTATTATTATTATTATTATTATTATTATTATCATTATTATCATTAATATTATATCATTATCATTATTATTATTATTATTATTATCACTATTATTATTATTATCATTATTGCCATTATTATTATTATTATTATTATTATTATTATTGTTTATATTATTATTATTATTATTATTATTATTATTATTATATTATTATTATTATTATTATTATTATTATTATTATTATTATTATTATTATTATTATCATTATTACTAATATTATTATTATCATCATCATCATCATTATTGCTGTTACTATTATTATCATCATTAGTGCTATTGTTATTATAATTATATTATTATTATTATTGTTATTATTATTATTTTTATTATTACATTATTATTATTATCATCATCATCATTATTGTTATTACTATTACTATCATCATCATTGCTATTATTATGATTTATATTTTGTTATTATTATCATTATTATTATCATTATTATTATCACCATCACCAACATCAGCATCAGCATCAACATCGTCCTCGTAATGATCATGATCATGATCATGATCATCATGATCATGATCATTATCATCATCACTATTAGTAGTAGTAGTAGTAGTAGTAGTAGTAGTAGTAGTAGTAGTAGTGTAGTAGTAGTAGTAGTAGTAGTAGTAATAGTAATAGTAGTAGTAGTAGTAGTAGTAGTAGTAGTAGTAGTAGTAGTAGTAGTAGTAGTAGCAGTAGTAGTAGTAGTAGTAGTAGTGTTTTTGTTGTTATTGTTGTTGTTGATTATGATATTATTGTTATCATTATCATCATCATCATCATTAATATTACATGGACTTTATTCCAATTTCAACGTGTCAATGGGTTCAGCAAGTCTGCAATACGAAACTTTGATTTTCTTTTACCTCATCATCTAGTGAAGCTAGCCATCTTAGAGCATGTTTGGCTTTCACGTTTACATAGCAAAGGACTTCAAAATTAGGAGACGGTGGATGAATGGGAGAAAAACAAAAGCAAACACACACACACAAAAAGCCACTAAGCTCAGAGTATGGGAGTGACTGGAACATCAGTGTGTACAACAATCAGGCCAGTTAGTGTGGTGCAGGATGACTGAAACATCAAAGTGTACAACAATCAGGCCAGTCAGTGTGGTGCAGGATGACTGGAGCATCAAGATGTACAATAAACATGCCAGTCAGTGTGGTGCAGGATGACTGGAGCACCAAGATGTACAACAATAATGCCAGTCAGTGTGGTGCAGGATGACTGGAGCATCAAGATGTACAACAAACATGCCAGTTAGTGTGATGCAGGATGACTGGAACATCAAGATGTACAACAAACATGCCATCAGTGTGGTGCAGGATGACTGGAACATCAAGATGCACAACAAACATGCCAGTCAGTGTGGTGCAGTATGACTGGAACATCAAGATGTACAACAAACATGCCAGTCAGTGTGGTGCAGGACGACTGAAACATCAAGATGTACAACAAACATGCCAGTTAGTGTAGTGCAGGACGACTGAAACATCAAGACTACAACAAACATGCCAGTCAGTGTGGTGCAGGATGACTGGAGCATCAATATGTACAACAAACATGCCAGTTAGTGTGGTGCAGGATGACTGGAGCATCAATATGTACAACAAAATGCCAGTTAGTGTGGTGCAGGATGACTGGAGCATCATATGTACAACAAGCATGCCAGTCAGTGTGGTGCAGGATGACTGAAACATCAAGATGTACAACAAACATGCCAGTTAGTGTGGTGCAGGATGACTGAAACATCAAGATGTACAACAAACATGCCAGTCAGTGTGGTGCAGGATGACTGGAACATCAAATGTACAACAAACATGCCAGTCAGTGTGGTGCAGGACGACTGAAACATCAAGATGTACAACAAAAATGCCAGTTAGTGTAGTGCAGGACGACTGAAACATCAAGATGTACAAGAAACATGCCAGTCAGTATGGTGCAGGATGACTGGAACATCAAGATGTACAACAATCATGCCAGTCAGTGTGGTGCAGGATGACTGGAGCATCAAGATGTACAACATACATGCCAGTCAGTGTGGTGCAGGATGACTGGAGCATCAAGATGTACAACAAGCATGCCAGTTGGTGTGGTGCAGGATGACTGAAACATCAAGATGTACAACAAACATGCCAGTTAGTGTGGTGCAGGATGACTGGAGCATCAAGATGTACAACAAGCATGCCAGTTAGTGTGGTGCAGAATGACTGAAACATCAAGATGTACAACAATCATGCCAGTCAGTGTGGTGCAGGATGACTGAAACATCAAGATGTACAACAATCATGCCAGTTAGTGTGATGCAGGATGACTGATATATCAAGATGTACAACAAACATGCCAGTTAGTGTGATGCAGGATGACTGATACATCAAGATGTACAACAAACATGCCAGTTAGTGTGGTGCAGGATGACTGAAACATCAAGATGTACAACAATCAGGCCAGTCAGTGTGGTGCCAGATGACTGAAACATCAAGGTTTGCAACGTACAGGACAGTTAGTATTGTTGCTATTGGTTCTAGAAGTTACGACCGAAATATATAGATAATGTGCATAAAAACAGAGGCCGACCAACCAACTCACTGACTGACAGAGAAAATTACGAACCAACAGACAGACACAAAGAGCAATGAAGGGACATACAGTGTATGTACTCTGACACATAACTATGAAGAAACGTCGTGTACAAAGACAAGTATGTCCAGGAACAATATCCAGACACAAACACCGACGAAAACTGCTAAATTACTTTATAATTTATTTCCCAATTTCTCATACCATTGTGAATCATTCTCCCACTTCGTGTAAAAAATCTCGGAATACTGTATGTTTTATATCCACAGGGAGTCAGAGCCAGTGCAGGGCAGAGGGGTGAATGGGTTCACTTGGGCCCAATGGTCCATAAATCAACAGGCAACGTCACTGATCTGAACCAGTACGGATGTTACGTGACAACTTCACGCCTTTGTTTGTAGCCTATCTCTGACATCTAACACTCTCCTGGGAAATCACCCAACGTCTTTTGCTGATTTTGTTTTATCTTCCACTGTTTTTTATTATTATTATTTTGCAATTTTTTCTTTTGTGGCTTTTCAAACATGATTATTGGAATGGGATGTGCAGTCACATGAAGAGTGATCACAGTTGTCCGCTCATGAATACAGCTCGTCCTCTTACTCTACCCTCTTCTCTGTCTTTGTCTGTCTCTATCTCTTTCTGTCTCTGTGTCTGTCTGTTTCTTTGTGTCTTTCTCTGTGTCTCTCGCTGTTTAGTATATGTGTGTCTCTATGTCTATGTCTGTATCTATATGTGTGTGTGTGTGTGTGTGTGGGTGTGTGTGCGTGCAATGCGTTGTGTGTATGTGTGTGTGTGTGTGTGTGTGTGTGTGTGTGTGTGTGTGGTGTGTGTGTGTGCGTCTGTGTCTGTCTCTGTCTCTCTCTTTCTCTCTGTTTGTAGCTTATCTCTTGACATCTAACACTCTCCTGGGAAATCACCCTTACGTTTTTATTGATTTTGTTTTATCTTCCACTCATTTTTTTTATCATTAGTGATATTATGCTTTTTTTTTTCATTTGTAGCTTTTCTAAGATTATTGGAATGGGATGTATGTCACATGAAGAGTGATCACAGTGTTCCATTCATGAATACATAACTCATCCTCTTCGTCTATCCCCTTCTTTGTTGCTGTCTTTGTCCTTATCTTTCTGTCTCTGTGTCTCTTTGTTTCTCTCTGTCTGTCTCTGTCTCTCTATCTCTGTATCTATGTGTCACTATGTCTGTGTCTGTGTCTTTATAAGTGTGTGTGTGTGTGTGTGTGTGTGTGTGTGTGTCTGTCTGTCTCTCTGTCTCTGTGTCTCTGTCTCTCTCTCTCCCCCCTCTCTTTATCTCTTTTCACTTTTTCTTTTTCCCTCCCTCTTTCTAATTCTCTTTTTCCCTCACTTGCCCTATCTTTATCTGTATTTTTATGTGTGCCTTTATGTCAAAACAGAACTCAATTAGAAAATTCAACATTAACAACAACAAAGATCTTTTAACATCAAAAAACTTTCTTCAGATTTATCAATAATTCAGCGTGTCTCTTCTCTTTCTAATTATGTGAACTTGTTTTTGCTGTGTTCAAAATGTGCATTTGCTGTGTCTTGTTTTATTAAATAAAGTCCATGTCTTCAAATTTGTTCTGGTGTATTACAGAAGAGCTGCAAGCCGATATCAATCACACGAATATCTGGTGTATTATGGAAGAACCGCAAGCCGATATCAATCACACGAATAATCCAAAAGTTGATATCAAAATGAAAAAATAAAGTCCGCATTGCCAGGCGTAAACAGTATGAACATGCAATGATATTGAAATGGAATGAAACTGTTTCAGATGTCAGCCCATGGTTTCATGCATGGATGGGCGATCAGGCAAAACAAAAACATGATCTGTGATGAAAGGCAGCGGAAATCAGCCTGTGCCATAGACATTAGTGTCAGGAAGCAATTGCAGCCAAAGGACAATCATCACTGTCACACAGCCACAACTTTACCCCATTTTGTGGGAATATTGGATTGACACATGCTAATTACATGTATACCTCATCTTCCCTTCATTTCCATAGAACATTTAGCTCATCTGCCATTGGTTTTCTAAGATACCCCGTGACAGCAAAGGTCGAAGTTGAAGTCATGAAGACTGGAAATCATTCAGTACATACAGACATAGCGGTGGAATTTATATTATGTCACAAACACAAGTTTTTGTCTTTGTTCTGATTTGTCTTTTCAAGAAAAAATGAACATCTCTCCAATAATCTCTCCAATAATCTCGATATGGGGAAGTAATCATTTTTCGCCACATTTTCCCTAGTTGACTGATGGTGAAGTCACAAGTATGCTGGGTTGCTGTAGACCTGCTTCATTACCAGTTAACTATGCACACAGCCTGACAACCTTGTCGTGCTAATCAGGGGATCTGCTGGGAACTGGAAGCTGTAATGTATTGGGGATGACATGAAAAACCGTGGTCAGTATCAACTGACAGTTGTGACAGATGTGACGTTATGAAGAGCGCTCCCTTTTTCCCTGCAAATTTGCCTCGAGCTAAGTTTACATAGTCTGTATATTTCATGACAGGCATTTATGCCATTAGTAGTGGTAGTAGTTGTGGTAGTAGTAGTAGTAGTAATATAAGTAGTAGTAGTGGTAGTAGTAATAGTAGTAGTAGTGGTAGTAGTAGTAATAGTAGTAGCACTAGTAGTTGTAATAGTAGTAGTAGTAATAGTAGTAGCAGTAGTAGTCATAGTAGTAGTAGTAATAGTAGGATCACTATCAGCATCATCACCATTATTATTTAGTAGTAGTAATAGTAGTAGTAGTAGTAGTAGTAGTAGTAGCAGTAGTAGTAGTAGTAGTATCGTTACTCTTATTATGATTATTGTCACGAGCAGACTGTGACAATGGTATTTAAGGGTTGCAACTCTTGTACCGCAGGGACCGTTAGGAGTTAATTACTTCCCGTTTTGTTTACGGGTTTCCTTTTATGGGTTAGAGAGTAGCTAGCCATAAGGTGAAAAGGGGAAGGAGGGTGACGCCTGTGACGTCAAAATGTTAGATGGAGCGGCCCATCTACCTAATTTGCATAGGTATGGAACGACGGTCGAGGTCGATCGTTCTTATGCAGAAAGTTAAGATTTTCCCCTTTTGATCTAGCGCTTTGGACTGGCCGGGGAGATTGTTTTTGGGGAATTGTTCCGGTGGCGGGAGTCTCGCCACAGCCAGAGTGGGGATAGGCCGCATTTGGTCTAATTGTTTGGTACATTTAGTACTGTGTGCTGAAGGTAGATTCGGCTAGGGGCAGGGTTCTGCCAAGGAACGGATTCGTTCAACAGTGTGTGATGGGAGTAAACCAGCTGGGCAGTGCTGCTGAAGGAACTATATTTTTCTTTTGGTGATGGTGGATATAACTGTGTCGTGGATAATTATTCCCTGGAGTAAGGGGTCTGTGTTAATCCACAGGAGAGATTGGTAAGGAAATTTAAATTTTCTTTATTATTGATGTTGGTGTGTGGATGTTTTGGTTGCGTTATAATAAATATTAAGGTTTAATTTCTTTTTTCCCTTATAGGTGTGGTGTAGGCTGAGTTGAGTTTGGGTGGTTAATGCACACATAGAGGGAATACTTTTGTTTATGTAAGCTTGTTATAAGAGTTGATAAATTATTTTGTGATGTTGAATATTGATTGTTAGTGTAATGTTGTTGATGGGGGAAACCGGGAGTTCCCTTTCCAACGACTTTGTCTGAGCCACCAACTGGTGATTCAAAGTATGGGGGGGTGTTGAGTGACAGGGGAGTAACTGGAGTGCTCTTTCCCAGATCCAGCAATAGTCAGCAGTGTCCAGTATTCCACAGGGGCGGACCAGTGGTGTCCAGTATTCCCCAGGGTCCAGTACCAGTCTTCAGTGGACAAGAGCTGAGGCGTATGACCGGAGGGGCACCAGGGGAGGCAGTGTAGCGGTGGCGATCACCGGGGCTTCCCGCAGCAACCGAGCTAAGTGAAGCTGACTGACATTATAGGGCCATTACGTTGTTGAAGCTGGCAATGATGATTTGTAGGGCCATGTGTAATGTGTTGTAGGGAAGCCGTTTTTGTGAATTTAAGTGGACTTTGTGCGTGAGTGAGGAAGAGTGAGAGAAAGGGAAATGTTGGATTTTTTGTTTTAGTTTTTGTTTAGAAATAAATGTTGGGACTTGAACATTTAGACTGGTCTTTTTGTACAGTTTAGTTGTAGGGTGGGTTGGTGGATCTGTTTTGGTAGGTTGGTTAATGGTGTATGGGATGAATGGAAGGTGGTTTGGTTGTGTAATGGTAGTTATTACCGTAGTATGGTGTTGGTATTAGTGTGTGTGAATGATTCCAACCCTGTATGCAAAACCTAAATGTGAAGTGCTCATACTAAGTTTGTATAGTATGTCCAGCCGCTAGCAATCCCTAGACCGTATTAAGCTAGCGGTTTGTGACAATTATAAATATGATTATTATTATTATTATTATTATTATTGTTGTTGTTGTTATCATTGTTATTATTATCATATTATTATTATTATTATTATTATTATTATTATATTACTGTTGTTGTTGTTTGTTGTTGTTGTTGAACTTGTTATTACAGACACTTTATCCCAATTTCCACTGTTAAATGTGTTCAACGAGTCAATAATATAAATAGGTCACTTTTTCTTTAAGTTCATCATCTAGTGACGCTAACCGTCTTAGAGCATGTTTGGCTCTCACGTTTCCATAGCTTCACAGTCAGGAGACAATGGAAGAATGGGACAAAACAAAACAAAGCAAAACCAAAAACGAACAAACAAAAACACCAAGCTCAGAGTATGGGAATGACTGGAGCATCAGGGCGTGCAACAAACGGGCCAATTAGTGTGGAGCCAGCTGGTACTGACTGAATTTGTGACACGGGATCTTGAGTCCATGGCTGTGTCAATAATGCTGCCTTCAGCACTGCTAATGCTTCCCTCCACTACCGTCACCCCAATATTCCTTCTTAACGTCTTTGTAAATTCGGCGTCCTATGAAGGATTGAGACTGCTGGATGGAAGGAGGGAGGGGGGGGTGATGGAAGTTTTTAGCTGTGTTCTTATGTCTGAAGCTGAATGTACGTAATCTTCCTGCTTTCTTCCTTATTGCTTTCCTTATTACCTCCCTTCATGTCCTGTTGGCTGACATGTTGCGTGCTGCTTACATAAAGCCTGTGATGTATGTCCTGATGTACTCTCGCTTTGTCGCTGTCTTTTTGTTTCTTCCTGAAGGAACCATGAACAGTGCAATGAATTAGGAGAATGGTTCAGATTAATCAAAGTTCCAGTTTTCAACTGTATGTCACTGTATGCGTGAGTGCGTGCGTGCGTGTGTGTGTGTGCGTGTGTGTCTGTGTGTGTGTGTCTGTGTGTGAGATGAATCATCATCATCATCTTTAAGTGCCTTGCCACATCGCGTTGGAGATCATGGCCTTCCATCTGTTTTTATCCCTTGTTGCCTCAAGCACCTCCTCCACCCTCTTTGTCTTCAGCCACTCTGCAAGTCCATCCAATATCTTCTCCCTGGGTCTACCTTGTGCTCTCTTTCCCTCCAGCTTTCCTGTTGTGACCAGGTACTCCAATTCCCCTTTCCTCATAAAGTGGCCAATAAACGTCTTTTCCTAATCTTCCGTATAAATGATTTTCTTGTGTCTGCCTCCATCAAAACTGACTCGTTTGTTTTCTTTGCTGTCCATGGAACTCTCAACATTCTTCTTAGAAACCACATCTCGGCTACCTCAATTTTGTTACGGCTTTGCTTGACTGTCCACGCGTCACAACCGTACAACAGTATTGGTTCTATATAACATTCAAGAACTCGCTTCCTGATGTTAATTGATAGGCATATGTTGGTAAGAATGCTTTTCATCTTCTTGAATGCTGTTTGGCTTGGCCGATTCTGTTGGCTATTTCTGATGGGCATCTGCCGTCTGGTGAAATGATCGTTCCCAGGTAATTAAACGTATCAAGCTGTCTCAAGTTTGTGCCGTTTGCTGTTATTTTGCATGAGGGGATTTCGCGTTTTTTTGTTTTTTTTTGGTTTGTTTGTTTTTGTTTTATCACCATGACTTCAGTCTTCCTGCTGTTTAGTTCCAGCCCCTTACCTTTGCTTTCTATTCCTAGTATATTCACAAGGTTTTGTAGGTCCCTTTCATTTTCTGCAATTAGCACGGTGTCATCTGCGTATCGAATGTTGTTTATCATTTTTCCTCCAACCTTTAATCCAGGGTCCAGATGAGTAGAAAAAAAAGAAAAAATGCATAATCGTGTTGACCACTAGAACGTTTCTGTTTTTCATTAATACTTGAACAAAAAAGAGATACCCCTTTGATACTTACCTGAATCAGCACTGCATCTGCTGAAATAATTTCGAACGTAGTCAAATTATATTGATGTGCAATAAAAGTTGTGAGCTGTGAGACTATACGAACCAATCATTAAGTAAATTGAGATAGAGCCTGATGCATTTGAAAAACAACAGTATCAGAAATGATAGTACACTGTGCTGATAATACTCATATCTGAACCAAAGCTAAATATTCTCGCATGGCCCTTAGATTTGTGAGAGAGGAAATAAGAGGATGTAGATGTTACCTTTGTCATCACAAAATTTCAAACACCAGATACACTGATTATATCACCAATGAACAAGCACGCCAAACAATCAGGTAGCATGTTGGAATATATGACGATCTGATTTCAGTTCAGTGAAGAACATTACGTTGGTATGACCATGTAACACGATCCAGTGGCCTTGCTAAAGCGATCCTCAATGGAACTGTTGAGGGAGGGGGGACGGAGGAGAAGGCAGAAAAAAATGATGGACTGACAACTGACATTGCAGAAAGGACAGAAAAATCATTTGCAGACCCTTTGACACACAGACGACAGAACTGGAAATGAAAACTCTTGTAAACATTTCTTTAGCACAGCGTTCCAACGAAGAAGAAAAGAAGAAGAAGAAGAAGAAGAAGAAAAGAAAAGAAGAAGAGAAAAAGAAGAAGAAGAAGAAGAAGAAAAAGAAGAAGAAGAAAAGAAGAAGAAGAGAAGAGGAGAAGAAAGAAAGAAGAAGAAAGAAGAAGAAGAAGAAGAAGAAAAGAAGAAGAAGAAGAAGAAGAAGAGAAGAAAAGAAGAAAGAAAGAAGAAGAAGAAGGAAAAAGAAGAAGAAGAAAAAAAAAGAAGAAAAAAGAAGAAGAAGAAGAAGAAAGAGGAGGAGGAGGGAGAAGAAAGAAAAGAAGAAAAAAGAAAGGAAGAAGAAGAAGAAGAAGAAGACAAAGAAGAAGAAAAAAAGAAGGAGGAGGAGGAGGGGAGGAGGAGGAAGAGGAGGAGGAGGAGGAGGAGAAGGAGAAGAAAAAGAAGCAGAAGAAAGGAGAAGCTGGAAGAGGAAAAAGAAAGAAAGAAAGAAAAAGAAAGAATGAAAAAAGAAAGACACAAAGAAAGAAAGACACAAAGAAAGAAAGAAAGAAAGAAAGAAAGAAAAGAAAGAAAGAAAGAAGAGGAGACCTCAAGTTTTTCGAAAGTGTGTTTCATTGTTCTGTCTCATTGCTTTTCCTTAAGAGATACACTCATACTTGGGTAAGAGACTGGGAGTTACACAGAAAAACAGACAAACAAGCAAACAAACAAAAACCCAAAAAAACAAAACAAAACAAAAAACCCGCCGTCTTCTTTAGAGCAATGTGTACCCATTTAAAAGCGCCGTCTGGTTGAAATGTGGGATGCATGCATTTCTCAATGCCATTCACGCCAAAAGAAATCCTTTGTTCTTTTGTCTTTATCTGTCCGCTTGCACCATCAGGAGTGTCGGGGGAAGAAAGAGTTAACGATCAGCACCTAGCTGGGAGGCCTGTAGTGGAGAAAGTGTGTGTCATATCAAGATGTCTTCTGTACCCACATTGCAGTTTTTTTAGTCTGTGTCTTATTTCAAATCCTCACGAGTTTTTGTTATATACTCGCACTTGCTGAGCCAGCTGTTGATGTTGCATTCTTGTCAGATAACCAAACCAATTGATTCTTTGGAGATGGTTGTGATGGACTGATGTTGCCCCCACCATTCCTCTGATCATGTTTGTATCTGATCATGGCTGGTCTTGCTGACATCCTTCCTTAACAAATGCATCTCAAAAGAAAAACAAAGAATTTTCAACAGTACTTATGGTATGACAATGTTCATATTGCCTGAGGCGGCGTCATGGAGAATAATCGTTTACTGATTCCCTGACAACCAAAACAAGTGTGATC
>CM060310.1:95180100-95190100 GCA_030674185.1 Monoplex corrugatus | reverse complement strand
TCTTAATAACGATGAAGTTCTCAGACAAACCTGGTTTTATTATGAACTCTTTGATTTAAACAGGAATACCCAAAGCCACACCGGCAGCTTTCTTGTATATTTTATCTATATTTGTATCGAGATCTATATAATATATATATATATATATATATAGATATATCGTTATGGATAGATAGATAGATAGTAGATAGATAGATAGATAGATAGATAGATAGATATATAGATAGATAGATAGATAGATAGATAGACAGATATTTAACGTTCAGCAAATTAAATCGAAACAATCATCTGTGAATATTGGATGCTATTCATGTTTATGGCAATTGCTGAGGAAACGCCGAGGTGGTCAAGATCATTCGTAACATCAGCTTTCAGAGTCAGGGTTCTGCCTTGTCCATGTCGAAGGTTGACACGGTCGCTGAGGTTGGCAGACAATATGTATAGATGATAGATAGATTAGATAAGATAGATAATTGATAAATGGATAGGTTGATAGATTGATAGATGAATAGATTGATAGACATATAGATAGATAGATGGATGGATAGATAGATACATAGATAGATGGATAGATATATAGATATATAGATAGATGGATAGGTAGATAGATAGATAGGTAGATATAGAGAAAGATAGACAGATAGATAGATAGATAGATAGATAGATAGACAGATAGATAGATAGACAGATAGGTGGGTAGATACACAGACAGACATATATATAAATATATAGCTAGATAGCTAGATAGCTAGATAGATCGATACATACATACATATATACATACATACATACATACATACATGCATGTGTATAATTATATAGACAGACAAATACATACATATGCACACACGCACGCACACACACACACACACACACACACACACACACACACACACCACACACTCACACACAAAGATATATATATATATATATATATATGTACACACACACACACACACACGCACACACACACGCACGCACGCACACACATACGCACGCACACACACACACACACACACACACACACACACACACACACACACACACACACACACACAAAGAGGAGAGGGAGAAAGATAGTCCGAGACGACCCCAGCAGAATGCTTTACAAGTCGTTTGGTCCTAGACAATAAAAGTTCAATCCTTTCCCAAAGCCAATGATGATCATGTCTACCTGATGATGAATGGGACGTTCTGGAAGTCAACCCCATGAGATGAAAAGAAGTGTTTCTGTCTCACAGTGGCAAGGACATACATAAACGTGTCTGATAAAGCTTGTTGTCAATGGCCCTTTCTATAGAATCCCTCTTTGACTGAAACAGCAAAGCAGAACATTACAGTAACGAAGTAAGCTAAATTTATTAACTAATTAAAACCTATGCACTACAATTTTTTGTCATGAGAAAAAGAAAACGTTTGTTTGTATGTTTGTATGTTTGTTTATTTGGCTGGTTGGCTGGATGGTTGGTTGATTGTTTTCAGTATATCTGACAGCTAAAAACAGAAAATCAGAATTACCTTCGTACGAAAACACAGGAAGTGGCTAGACGTAGAGAAGGAAGGAAGGATTCTTTTAATTAATGTCTGTTTACAATAGTGATTTTGCACACACACACGCACACATTTGCACACACACACACACACACACACACACACACACACACACACACACACACACACAAGCACACACACACACACACACACATACACATACACACACACACACGCGCGCGCACGCACGCACGCACGCACGCACAAATAGATTAAAAATAATAAAATAGAGGGGGAGGGGAGCAAGAATTTGAATTAAGAAGAGGAAAAATTCATAATGAATCAAAAGTGTCAAATAATAACGTACAACAATTAATTAAATGTTCATAACAATCAGCCAAGAGGGGATTTGAGAAACAGGTGAACTACCGAAATAATGTCATCTGTATTGTAAAGGATATCACTAGTGTCAGTATATGTAAAATGAAGATTGTTATGTATATATGGTATAAGTAAGATAGGACATTCAAAGAGCAGATGATGGACTGATAATGGTTTTGAACAAATACATACATAGAACCAATACTGTTGTACGGATGTGAGGCGTGGACAGTCAACAAACAAAACCAGAACAAGCTTGAGGCAGCCGAGATGTGGTTTCTAAGAAGAATGTTGAGAGTTCCATGGACAGCAAAGAAAAAGAAATGAGACAGTCTTGATGGAGGCAGACACAAGCAGATCACTCATAAGGAAGATTAGGAAAAGACAGGCAACCTTTATAGGCCATTTTTATGAGGAAGGGGGATTTGGAGCACTTGGTTACAACGGGAAAGCTGGAGGGAAAGAGAGCACCGGGTAGACCCAGGGAGAGAATGCTGGACGGACTTGCAGAGTGGCTGGGGACGAGGGGGCGGTGGGAGAGATGCTAGGGGCAATGAGAGATAGAGACAGATGGAAGTCCATGATCGCCAACGCCATATGGCAGGGCACCTGATGATGTTGATGATGACATAATTTTGTGTACATTTTAAGAGTTAAACCTTAGTTTGTATATCAAGGACGCTAGTGTCTGGAGCAGTAAGAGACGTAGAGACGAAGCTGAACAGAGACAGATAGTTACACCCACATGCCAGCAAAGACAGAAACATTCCTGGTTTTGGGTTTTGAATGGTTACCTGTTTCGTTGCGATCACAATCATATTTCCAGTTTGTTTTCAAAGCCGCTCTGTGTCCACCAAAAGACGGAGCCAGTAGAGGGCAGAAAGGTCAGTGGGTTCACTTGGGCTCAGTGGTCCATAAATCAACAGGCAGAGCCACAGATCTGAACCAGCAGGGAGGTCACGTGACAGCTTCACGCCTTTGTTTGTCGTCCATCTCTTGACATCAAACATTCTCCTAGGAAATCACGCCCACGACTTCCACTCGTTTTTGTCGGGTTTTTTTTCTGCTTTAGATTCTACCTTTGTTGCTCTCAGAAAATGAGATTCGAAACGAGGTGTGCATTTGCATGGAGGGTGATTACAATCTTGCGCTCGTGAACACGCATTATTTCCCTGTCTCTCTGTCTCTGTCTCTCTCTCTCTCTCTCTCTCTCTCTCTCTCTCCTTCTCTCTCTCTCTCTCTCTCCCTCTCTCTCTTTTCCTCTCTCTCTCCCCCTCTCTCTCTCTCTTTCTCTCTCTGTGTCTCTTTGTCTCTGTCTCTGTCTCTCTGTCTCTCTTCTCTCTCTCCTCTCTCTCTCTCTCTCTCTCTCTCTCTCTCTCTTTCCCTCTCTTTCCCTCTCTCAATCTGTGAATGTGTAGAGACTTATAAATGATGAAACACATTGAGATTAGCATATTTCTCTAAAGATGCCTAAAATGTAAGCATTGTCTTTACGAGAGAGAAGAAAAATGTTGATAATGTAAGTCCTGCTAGTGATTATATTTATACAGATGTATTCATACCTAGTTACTGTGCCACGATTGTCTCAAAAAATCATAGTCTAGGTATGATACAGGCACAATTAAATATGGACATAGTCTGTTACTCGACAATATAAGAACAATCTAAGCAGATAGTTAGAATGTGTAAGGGCCTCCAAGTGGACTTTCCAATTGGTTGCAGATAACATCTGAGGTTCGACAAAGATGTGTCCATCCCCACATATTTTCATCGTATACATGAACAAAATATATCAAGATTCAACAGTGCAATGAAGTATCATTCGCTGATGACCCTGTGATCATGAACTATGACAAACCACAGTTGCAAAACATACAAAGGAGTAAAACAACATTTGGTGTGAAGTTTCAGCTTCAATTTCTATTTATCAAGATGACGTCTCCAAGCTCGGAATGAATTCTACATACATAACGTCACAGGTGCTATGTGATGGATAATCCAAAATGATCTCGGCACAAGCCTTAAGCCTGCACATAAACCCATGAGCTGGCCAGGTCCCGCGTCACAGGTGCCATATGATGGATAATCCAGAATGATCACGGCACAAGCCTTAAACCTGCATATAAACCCATGCGATGGCCAGGTCCTTAGTCCTATCTAGATAGTTTTTAAAAGGTGAGTGTCGACTTAGACGCAGAGGTCTCTCCACAGACTCACAGTTCTGACCATTGTGTGCCCACTTAATGGAGAGCAAGGAGCTTGTGCTTCAGGCTCAGTAGTAGAATCCTCTGTGCCAGCGGCTCATCCAAGGGGTGCTCGTCCAGCAAGATAAAGATTGTGTCAGTGGGATGAACACCTGGCAAGCTGGACACAACAATCGTAGGGCAATAACGGCGTCGAGGTGCATATATTCGGTACATGAAAAGCGTGTTTGGGAAAAAAAATGTTATCAGAGGTGAAATTGCGATGTGATAATTATGATAATGATAACAACAACAACAATAAGACCGCTATTAGTAGTAGTAGTAGTAGCAGTACTACTACTACTACTACTACTACTACTACTACTACTACTACTATCACTGTCACTACTACTACTCTACTAACAAAAATAGCAATAATAATAATAATAATAGTAATACTAATGATATTGATAATGATAATAATTAATAAAATAAATACAAAATAATAATAATAAATAATGATATAATAATAACACAATCAACAAAATAATAATAATAAAATTGATAATAATGATATTAACAGAAAAGACAAAATAATGATAATAATAATACAATAATAATATATAATAATATAATTAATAAAAAAATTAATAATATAATAGCAGCATTTGTAAGTCGCCAAATGTCGATTCAATAATCAAATCAAGGCGCCACTCTCATCTATCCAGAATGCTGCAAACTACCAACTTTAACCCTTTACTAAAACTCGCAAGCATGTGTGTGGAATCAAAGGCCATCCGTATTATTACAATGTCTGTACCCGCACCGATTTACCAGTGCCAGACCTGGACATAAAACAAACTATAAGACAAAATAGTCTGTGGGATGAGATGTGTCAGAAGAGCAGCAGGCAAGACAGAAGAGTCACGATTAATCCTCTGTCTCCCGCACCCTGTCCACCAGCATCCTGCATTGTCAACCATGCCAGTAAAGCAAAACTTAACCCTTTGACTCCCTCGCTCTATCCGCCAGCTCCCCACAGGAAGCTAGTGGATAGGGCGAGGGAATCAAAGGGTTAAGTTTTTGCAGCTGGTGAAATGTGTGTGGGAGTCAGATCCGAGAGGTGTTTGGAATCTCATCTGCAAACTATCACATCACACAACAGTAGATAAACCGTTTGGCCATCTGAGCAGGATGACGGTCACCCAGCCAGCCCTTCGAACTTACAACATCACATATTTGGGCTTTGGACGGGCACACGCACGCGCAAATACACACGCAGCAAAGATAAAAATAGATGGACGATGATAGATATATAGGAGATAGATAGATAGATAGATAGAAGATTAGAGAGATAAAACAAGATACATAGATAGAAGATACAGACATAGATAGATAGATACATAGATAGATAGATAATAGATAGATAGATAGATAGATAAATAGAATAGAAAGATGTCAGTTTCAATTTATACATGTATATATAATATACATATGTGTATGTATATATGTATATATATATATATATATATATATAAAATAATCTCTCTCTCTCTCTCTCTCTTATATATATATATATTATATAATATATATATATATGTACTGAACCAACCACAACACAACTAGCTTCATGTTTATTCTGTATAAACTCGTCTCAAATAACAGAAAGACCCCCCCCCCACCTACCTCAGTCAATGCACAAACCTCAGCTGTCTGTCAACAAGGTGAAGACAAAGTTTTCTTGATCAAAGACCCGCCTGTCGTCGTTTATTTCCGAGAAAAGAAAAGAGGAAAAGATAGGTATGTAGACTATGACGGAGCTGGATAGATGGAGTGACAGAAAACCCCACATCTACACCATGCTCTACGCCAGCTTTCCAGTCTAGCTGCAGAGGAACAGCTTCAGTTTTCATTTCCAAGCAACACCTCTCGGTACAGGCCAACGAAAACAGCAAAGTTAGTACACTAATGAAATTGTAATAAAGGAAAACCGACTTACAATCTGACAATTTTTTATTTGTTCCTCCCGTACTTTAAAAAAAGGCTAATTTTTCTGTGTTGTCCGGTGATGTTAATACTCCTTCTCAGTGTATTCCATTCTTCTGTTACCTAAATATGTAAGGGAAAAACTGTCTAGATTTAAACTGTTTGTTATTGGTTAATTTGTTGTTTTCTGTTTCAGAAGCACATTGCTAGGGGCTGGAGACATAGAGAGTTTATGCGTTTAGTTATTTAACTTTGGGGAGGAAAGTTGTCCTTTTAATTGCAGAAGCCTTTTAGCTTGATTTTTCCCTACGTTTTTGTTTTCAATTTTATTTTCTGCATCTTTTTTCTCACTTTTGTGAACATCTGTGTCAAACATTTCTAAGATTTATGTTATTTTTCCCCTGTGTATTTACTTCATTCGGCTTTTGTGTTGTTTGTTTTGCTATTTTGTTTTATAATGAAAATTTTGTTTATTGCTTTGCTTTCCTTCGTTGGGTTTTCATTTTGTTGTTGTTGCTGTGTATGTATTTGTTTGTTTCTTCGTTGTTGATTTTTTCTGTATTGCCTGCATTGCATTGTTTTATCTGATAGCTGATGTCAAGGGATCTGTTATTTAAAGACAGACAAGGTTTCGACAAATCGAACACGTCTGTCTGCTCAACAGTCTGTCTCTGATATTTCTGTGTCATTGCCACCTGGTTTTTGTGTTTATTTCTGTCTGTCCTGTTTCTTTTCTGGATCTACATGAACAACATAAATTGTACCAGTAAACACCTTTGATTTAATGCATGGGGTAATGAAATTGATGTTGGTTTCTGTGTTTTAGGTCCGTATAGGGCCAAGATCAGCTGACATTATAATTTGTCAATTATTCGGCACTGTTCAAGCTCCCCATTAGGAAGTCATCATGACCATTGCGTAATTACAAAACAATAAATGGAATGATCTATAGATACCTTAACAGTACAATTATAAGCTATTATGGTATTTCATCATTTAAATATATAATCGAAGCAAGTAAAGATACCTTAATAGCACAATCAAAAGCTAATATTATGTTTCATCGTTTAATGTTTCTAATCAAAGCAAGTTTAAGGTACCAGTACTACCTAGAAATGGTCCAAATATCGAATTTGCTCAATTTGAAATGTGATATGTATGCATACATAAAACATTGACATTTATTGTGCAGTTCATTTTTTGGTCTAGGGCACCTCATTCTGGATATATTTACGTTCAAAGTAGGGGATGGGGGCTGACATCTGCCAAACTTACGGTCTAAAACATGTGTTTGAGCTTGCTTTTACTTTTTACTTCTTCCTCGCAGCTTCCTTGAGTTATTTCCCTTGTGCATAATGTCTGCCTCCATGCACTGACCCTCAGAGTGTGTATCGACCTTTTCTTCAAGTTTCTGTTTGTGTTCTTGGCCATGTCTTGTGATCCTAATCGAAAAGGGACTTTTCATGGAAATAAGTGGACTAAAAGGCCGAAAATGGACTCAAAAAGTGACAGACAATGTGGTGGATGATTTGTGTTGTGAGAAAGCTGAACCAGACAAAAATCGAACGTTGTTTTGGATTAGGAGCGAACAGCCCACCCACCCCTTCCTTCCCCCAGTGCCACACCCACTCAAAGTGAAACTGAAAAACCTGTATGATTCTATAAAAAACAGAGCAATGAATGCAGCGATTAGATCTAGTCTGACAGTAGTGACAGTGATAGTAGGGGATAAATGGAGTGTTAGAAGGATATAGGTTATAATATTTCTATTTTAATCAAAACATAGCAAGTCAGCATAGTATGTAAATATGTCTGTCAAATCATGTTTTTGGGGACCAAAAGTTGTCCAAAATTCAAAATTTTTGGCAGTTTTCACAAAATATGTTCTTCAATTTTCAAGATACAGCCTTGAAATTTGGTATACAATACATCTGCATGTATATCTTAGTTCTGTTGTATGGTTTTGCCTACATCTCAATTCACAGTTGAGTTATGAATTTTTGTATAAGCATTTTTTAGCCCCCAAATTCTACATTTTAGATCATCCGAGCCTGATAAAACATTGACCTACTAACTTCATCATAGAAAAAATCCAAGGAAAAAGACTGGTGTGCATGAAATTAAAAATCTTTTTGTGCCAATTGTTGGATTATGAAATTTCTTGTACAAACCACACCTCAGCTTTGCAGTATGATATTTCTTTATTTCATTATTTAATTTTTATATCAGTTGTGTGCATTTTATGACACTTTTCTAATTTTCTAGAACAGTACTGCCATTTGTCTACTTTAAGGCAAAATGCCATGACAATAGAGCGATTAGAGGGTTCACAAGAAAAATAAACAAAAATACACCCTGCGCTAGGCAGTACTGGTACCTTAAGTTACAATGACCACCAGATCTTTTTTCGCTATTTGTAGGGGTAAAGTCATTAATTTCGAATTTTGACTGTAAAAAGTCTGCCTTAATACACGCATGCCATTAGTAGTTCAGTTTACACAACACACACACACACACACACACACAACACACACACACACACACCACACCACACACACACACACTATATCCCATACAATAAATATAATAATCAGTGTACAAATAACAGAGTGGTGTATATATATATATTGTGTGTGTGTGTGGTGTGTGTGTGTGTGTGTGTGTGTGTGTGTGGGGTGTGTGTGTTGTGTCGTTCGTTCGTTCGTTCTTTGATTTAACATATTTTTCACTATGTGATATTAGACGGGGGGGAGGGGGGAATAAAAAATGAATGAACAAAATAAAATGTAGAACGATAGTTGGACGGGTTGGATTGGGGCAGAGGGAAGACAAAGGAAAAAGACATTAGTAGGTGGGAGAACAGAAAAATGGAACGGGAACTTAACACTAACAATTAACTTCAACAATGTGAAGGGAAATTGTAGCACTAAAACACAAACCGAATAAAGTTAAAGTAATGCATTAACAGGACTGTGAACTAATGATTCTGAAATTTTAACTAACAAAGATTGATCTGATGTAATTTTTTGGAAGTTGTTTTCAGAATACTTTTCTTGAGTAAACATTTTCGGTAAAAAAAAAAGAACATAGCATTTTGCAGTAGAATAAACAGTGAAACAGTGTGAACTGTTCGCCGCAAATACACTTGACATTTTTACAATATTTTGTTTTCAATGCGTTTAGCTGAATACGAAAATGAACAGCAACAATCGATCTCAAATGATACATGGAAGAATACTGCAATTTTTTACATACATTTTGAACAGTAAGTTTTATTATTTGTTGTGACACAAACTGTTCATTTGAATGTTCATGAACTCGAGTCCATGAGGCTGATTCGAGCAAATTGCAAGCTTCTGTTATGGAAGTATAAACATGTAATTCTATAGCATTATCAGAATTCTGTGGGTGTGTGTGGGAGTGTGTGCCTCCACTTGTGATTAGCTCACTCGATCCATTCTGAATGTTTTCTTCTTCTTAAAGGACTCCTCTGGTTTCCAACAGAAAGCTTAGACCTTTAATAGGACTCTTGTATTTCCTGCTTTCTCAAGAAAAGCCAAGTGATGAACGACACAAGTAAGCTAACCCTCCTTGCCATTCCAATCTGTCATACACTTTCCTCATTTTCTCGTTGTATAAGTTTCTTGGACAAAGAAGCGGGTATCCATGACAGAGTGTTAAGCTCGATTTTTGATCTGTTAAAAGTGTGTAACACCAGCCAACAAACAAACAGACAAACAAACGGAGCAAAGTTAATCAAAACTGCAACAACAACAATGAGAAACGAAATAACAAACAGACAACAACAAAAAACAACGAAAACGAAGTAACACAATGGAAAACAAGTGTGACTGGCCGTTTTTAAACAAACAGGAACCAGATAAAAAAAAAAATCAAAAAAAAAATCGGAACGCATATTTAATACAACCAGAGAAGACAGGCGCAAAATTTGTCAACCG
>CM060310.1:95115100-95177600 GCA_030674185.1 Monoplex corrugatus | reverse complement strand
CCTGTCTTTGTCTTTCTATGTCTCTCTGTCTGTCTGTCTGCCTCTCTCCCTCTCTTTCTCTCTCATTTGCTCTCTTTCTTTCTTTCTTTCTTTCTTTCTTTCTCTTTCACCCTCCCTCATCTCTCTCTATGATGATAATCCGTGCTGGTGTTCGTGTTTTGGCTCTGATACAAATATTATTGTTATATTTCTTAACTTAATTTGAATGTTGTAATGATATTTTACGTCGTTTATGGTATCACCTGTTTATGTATTTAGTCGATATTTATTTATTCATTTATTATTTCCTTATTTATTTATCAATTTAGTCATTTATGTTTTACTTATTATTATCTTTTTTCGCTTTTTCTGGGTGTATATTTACCAAATCTGGGTTAAAAAGGTATTGATCGTTCAGGAGCTGATAAAACCTTAATTTGAAAATCATGGTACAATAGCAAAGTTCACATGAACAAAAACAATAGGTCCAGGAACAGCAGCTGTTCTCTAATAATAAATGGCTGTCTACAAATATCCTCGCTTTATATCAGTTTCTATTATTTTTCTCACTTTTTTAATTCATTTTTAACTTATTATTTATGCTATTATTCTGATTAGTTTATCTATTAATTCATTCATATTTTTGATTATTTATTATTTTCATTCTTAATACAGTTATTTGCTTGTTTAGTTGTTTATATGTTATTATTTATTTTATCATTTATTTATTCATTTGTTTATTTGTTTAGTCATTATCTTGTTCAGGTCAGAGCTAAGTTTCTGCTACGGTATGACAGTAGACTGTACGACCTGCGCCTGTCTCTGCTGCCTTGTGGTTACCCCTTGGGTGGGGAAAGTCTATGGGAGTAAACCCAGACAGAAAATCCCGCAACCGCATACTGCATAAAGGGCATTGCCACAGAGCACTGCTTGTGGTTTTGGCCATATGCTGCGATTTACCATCTACTGTTCAGCCGTCTGTGTCCTCTATGAGAACAGCTGTCTTACCTTGATTTGCCCTGGACTTGTGGAGGCAGGTGGAGAGAGTTGCTGAGACTCTGCGCAAACAACAGCAACTTATGTATGCACATGGCACCTAGCACCACCACCCCCCCCCCCCCAATATGATAGACACTCCTAAACAATGGCCCTCAGTCCCCAGCGGCTCTGGAACCACTGCCAAAGGTAGAGGGCAGACAGGGAAAGGAGCAGGGGATACTAAGAATCTCTGGGTTCGGAAAGGCTACCGCCAACGGAAACGAACCTCTAATCCCTTGATTGTTGCTGCTTGAAACTTGCGAACTCTCCTAGATAGAAAACAGGCTAACCGACCAGAAGGAAGAACCGTCTTGGTAACACGAGAACTCCAAAAATACTAAGTTGATATTGCTGCCCTCAGCCAGACACGAATTTTAGACAAGGGTCAACTGAGCAAGGTTGGATCAGGATATACCTTAATCATACTGGACAGGTCGCAAAGCTGAAAGCAAGACAGGTTCTGGTTTTGCAGTAAGGACCCTCTCGTCTCCCAGCTTGATTCACAGCCCCAGGGAATCAATGACATAACGATGAAAATGAGGTTCCCCTATCAGACAATGCATATGCTAGTTTGGAAAGTGTCTATGCCCCCACTATGACAAACCAAGATGAAGACAAAGAAGCCTTACAATGCAAGATTCGGCTCAAATCACACAGTACAGAATGGCATTATTGGTCAGCGTGGTATTGGTCATGAGAACTCAAATGGCAAACTTCTGGTTTCACTGTGCTCCCAGCACAATCTCTCAGTCATGAATACATTCTTCCAACTGAACGATGCCTACAAAACCACCTGGATGCATCCAAGATCGAAGCACTGGCATCAAATATATTTTATCATCTGCTATCAACGTGATCTGCGTGATTTTCATATCATCAGAGCAATGAGAAGTGCCGAATGCTCAACAGACCACCTTCTCCTCCGATTAAAGGTGGATCTCCAGGTGCGAAGAAAAAGAAGGCCCCAGGACAAGAGACCTAAAAAAAAAACTGGCTGTTCGGAAAATCAAAAACCCTGGTATAACAGTTACCTTACAGAATGAACTCTCAAAGCGTCCATAGCAAGTTGCCTTCACCAAAGGAGAGACAGAAGAAAACTGGGTCAAAGTAAGAAATTAAGTTTACACCGCTGCCAAAGAGACAATAGACATCCTCAAAAGACATCACTGGGAGTGGTTTGATAAAAACGATTCTGAATTTCAGTCTTCTTGCTGAGAAGCATGCTGCACACAGGAATTGGCTAGCAGAAAAACAGTCTGACTCAAAGCGGGACAAGTTCCACCATCTCAGATTAAAAGTTCATAAGCGGTTGCGCTCCATGAACGGTGGAAAAAGATGACAAAGGAAATCCGGGTTTTTTCTTTTTTTTTTAAGCAGGTGGTCAGTCGTTGATACAGACGTTTACTGAACTCCTTTGTACGTGCCTTTGTACCCGAAGATCTGAAAGATGCCAGAAATGTGCACCTGTACAAAGGCAAAGGTGACACGTCCAGCTGTGACAACTATCATGGGATCTCCCTTTTGAGCATTGCAGGCAAGATTCTCTCCAAGACCATCTTGAACAGGTTGAATACCCATCTTCTTGATGCGACAGTACCAGGAAGCCAGTGTGGTTTTCGCCAGAATAGAGTGACAGTCGACATGACAATCACTGCAAGACAGATCCAAGAGAAATGTAAGGAACAAAATATCGATCTCTACATCCTCTTTGTCGACCTCACCAAGGCATTCGACACGGTGTCACACTCATTACTGTGGAACATACCTCCCCGAAATGGAATCCCTCCCAAGATGGTAAAATTAATCAATTGCTTTCACAATGGCACGAACGCAAGATTAGTCAACAGCAGTGAAGATGATGAGCTCCACGTCACTAACGGAATCAAACAAGGATGCGTTCTTGCTCCAACACTCTTCAGCTTCCTATTCAGTATAATGCTTCTCTCTGCCTTTAGAAATCCAGGCATCCAAATCACATACAGAACAGACGGAGGTATCTTCAATACTCAACGCCTGAAAGCAAAGACGAAAGTCACTAAACCACTTGTTCGTGACCTGTATCCTGATAACTGCTATCGTTGCCCACTCAGAGAATGACCTTCAAAGACTTACAGATTCCCTATCTGCGGCCAGTTAGTGTTTTGAACTCACAATAAGCATCAAAAAGACTAGTTATGTTTCAACCTGCAAAAGGATCACAGCAAACATGTCTGAAATAAAGTTCAACGGCAAAGTCCTTAACAACGTTGATTCCTGAACCTTAACAACGTTGACTCCTGCACCTATCTTGGTAGCAGTCTCTCCTCTTACAGCAGTCTCGATAAGTAGGTATCCAACCGCATCGCTAACACAAGTGCTTCCTATGACAGGCTCCACTGGCAAGTATGGAAGGAAGTGCGCAGTATACAGAGCCGTAGTCTTTACTGCATTGATGTATGGATGCGAGTCCTGGACTCTCTCCCACAGGTATGTCACGCTACTAGATTAATTTCACCAGCGCTGTCTGCAACGCATCTCCAGCGCTGTCTGCAACGCATCTCAAACATCAAAAGGTACAACAGAGTCTCAAACGTGAATGTACTTTTTCGCATGCAGGATAACAGGCTTCCAAAGCAGCTATTCTACGGTGAACTGACAAAAGGCCATCGACCAAGAGGACGGCCAAAACTTCGTACAAAGACACCCTGAAACCCCCCTCCCTCCCCCCTGAAATGTTACATTGATGAAGAACAACGGGAAATCATGGCTACAAACAGGTCTGAATGGAGGCAAGCTATTCGCCAGGAAACAAAATCTTATGAAAATGAAAGACGAATCAGCTAAGTGGAACAGCATGCAGGAAAAACGGCCAGAACCAACTCTGTAGAGCGTTCCATTGAGTGTCCAGTATGCGACAGCCTGTGTACATCAGACGTTGGCCTGAGATCCCACATGAGGGTACACAAATAAACTGCAAGGTTGTACTTTATCGACCACGATAATCGACCATATACTCTACTTACACAGGGTGCCACTGGAGAATAGTCTCATGCTTCTATTGGAATTTGTCTGAGCTGCCTACACTTTTCAACATATTTCTGGAATGCTTTATGACTGTCGCGATAGAGGTTCATGTCACACAGTCAACGTTGAAGGAATAAACATCACGAACCTAAGTTCTGCAGATGATGTTGATGGCCTGGCAGTTAGTCAGCAAAAACTCGTTACACTTCTTGAAAGACATGAAACATCGACAAAATAAAGCATGGGCATCAACAACAATAAGACCAAATGGATGGTTCGCCGTGACATCTTCGTCATTAGTGATCAGTGATCTCCAAGGTAATTATATAATAATAGTTGTAATGCACATTTATGGCTCTAAATATTAAAAAAGAAAAGGCCACATGAAAACAGCTGTGTAGAACACAAAAATACACAAGCCAAACAGTACCAACACCACACACTTAATTATGATAATGGCAATGATAATAATACAATAATATTGATGATAATAATAATAATAGTAATAATACATCTGTAATAACACCAATAATAATGATATAATGATAACACCAATGCTACTACTACCACTACTACTACTACTACTACTACTACTACTACTGATAATAATAATAATGGCATATATAAGTCGCTCAGTACTCATACAAGAATCAAACCAAAGTGTGCGCTCTCATTATTCACCAACGTAATGACCTAACAACCACCACAACTCCAGGGCACAAAACACATGCAAACTTGAGGGAGAGGACAGCGAGGCAGTGGAGCAAAAAGGTACACAAGTCGACGGATAAATCACTCTGGGCAAACAAATATTCCTTCAAACTAGAATTGAAGGAAGACAGGATATGTGACTGTTCAATAGACCGGGGAAGATCGTTGTATCGAAGTTAGTTGTAGACAACTGGTATCGGAAGCAGAATGACGAGGCTGGGCAGGTGTATACATTTGGAGTTAGTCTCAAAGATAAATAGGTGTATTACCATTGATACATGTGTAGCATAACGCGTTGATTTTGTATGACATTCTTTGATAAATGGGAAGTCAGTAGAGAAAGTAAAGCAAGGGAGTAGCATGGTCATGCTTCATTTTTCAAGGGGCAATTATGCCAGTGATCATTGCTTCAATCGTATCTTCATTCAAATGTGGCTTATTCTGTGTCATCCAGTTCAGGATCGTGACACAGCAATGAGACACTACAGAAAGAAAGGTTGCAAGATTTTCAGACGATGCTGTGTTGTAGAGCTGGGAATCTTCAGCATAAAAATGATATTTGATGCAGTGCTGACCGATGACATTGGCAAGTGGTGAAGTGTACAATGTGAAGAGAACTGGCCCAAGTACAGAGCCTTGAAGGACCCCATGTGCATGTTTAACCAACTGGAACTTAGGCTCATTTACCACAACTGATTGAAGGCGGTCAGACAGACGTGGTCAATGCTGTCAAAAGCAGCAGAAAATTATAAAAGAATAATTAGCGAAATTTGGCCACAGTCGGCTGAAAGTAACAAAACATTCATAATGTGAACGAGAACAGTTTCGGTGCTGTGATCAGAATGGTAATGGTAAGCTGACTGAAAAGGATGGAAAAGATTGTTGGCTCATTCCAACTCATACAAGAATAACAGACAGAGAGAGAGAGAGAGAGAGAGGAGAGAGAGAGAAAGAGAAAGAGAGAGAGCAAAGCGATGGGAGAGGGATGATAAAGAATGTGAAAAGAATATGTTTTTCTGAGTAGTCAGAGGTGTGCATTTAGCGAGGAAATTTGTTCTATGCAGATTGTGTCTGGAAAAATGAAAGTTGACCAGCGATGGATACAGAAGAGATGAGTTTCAAATGGAGAGCGCAACTGCCTTGATGACGTCAAAACGTAAAGAAGATCAGCAAGATAGGAAGTACCCAGACCATTCAGGGATTTAAAGTACAGCAGACACAGTTTATAATTAATTCGATTTTTTATGAGAAACCATTGAATACAGAAAAGCAAGGGAGTAATATTAGTGGATTTAGAGCATCTAAAGACGTGTTGAGCAGCATTGGTTTTCATGTACTGAAGTTGAAGGAACAGATTATAATTCAGTCTTGAGAGAACAAAAATAAAAGTAAGATGCTTTTTTTTTCTGTAGCATCGTCAGAGATATTGAATAGAAACCAATGTGCCAAAACGTTATATAAAATATGGTACAGTTATAGACACATTTTTTTCAAAGTAAACTGCCAGATCAAGTGTAATGCCTAGACTGTGCACACTCATGAAGGTCTACATACGGCAGTTTTCTAGTTGGACAGAACAGGGGACAGGATCCGTGAACAAAGGTCCTTTCAGCGTAATGAAAATCATTTCAGTTTTATCATTGTTCAGTTACAATATGTTGATTGTTGTCCATGCTTTTACCTAGGAGATACACAACTGTGGGTGATGGATAACAGACAGAAGCTGACAAGTGGTGCCAGACATAGAGGTAAGTGTTATCAGAAATGAAGAGTAGCGAAAAGGCTCTAATAGAAAACTTTGTCAGAGATCGGGTGTGTATAAGGAACATGGAGAATGGAACCCAGCAAGAATTAAAAAAACAACAACAAAAACAACAACACACTGCAATACATCTGGAGATGAAGAAGACAATTAACAGACACAACTTGTGCGCTAGTAGAGAGATGTGACAAAATCCATGAAAGTGCATTATCAGAGACACCAAAAGTATGGTGTATGGAGTTTGGAGTTTGTTCAAGAAGGATTCATCGCTGTCGGGCAATTCCGTAAGTGTTCCACCCACATCTACCGGCAATTATCTGGCAGATTCCTTTAGCCTGCACTGGCAAGGTCTTGAACTGAGGATCAGGAGGGGGAAGGGGGGTCAGGACCTTTGAAGCACTAAGTCAGTTAACACTACCAGAATGATGGAAATATCAAGATGGGCAGCAAACAGGCTACATTTTATCAGATCCCGAGGCCATGAATCTAAACAAAAACAAAAAAATAGATAAATGAGAAAAAAAGTAGACAGTTTAATTACTTCTTTTATTGTCATTTTACATGTAAATGTAGATAACATAAAACATTTGTCATGCTATTAACATGCTCACGCAATCAGAACATACATAAAGCACTCGTCAGTCACGCTACCGCACGCACTCATTTCAACCAATGGCGGTAAACAGATCACGATATTTTTTTTACATTTATTACTACTAACTTTCACACATCACACATACAACATTCACAACCACGCACCTTTACATTAACGTCTTTTTTTTCTCCTGCTCCTTCTTCGTCTCCTGCTCCTTCTTTGTCTCCTCCTCCTTCTTCGTTTCCTTCTCCTTCTTCCTCTCCTCCTTCTTCGTTTACTCTTCCTTCTTCGTCTCCTCCTCCTTCGTTTCCTCCTCCTTCCTTGTTTCCTCCTTCTTCTTCGTTTCCTCCTCCTTCTTCGTTTCCTCCTCCTTCTTCGTTTCCTCCTCCTTCTTCGTTTCCTCCTCCTTCTCTTTTTCTCCTCCTTTTTCTACTTCTTTCCCTTCTTTTTTTTTGCCTTCTTCTCTTTCTACTTCTTTTCCCTGTTCTTTTCCATCTCTTTTTTCTTCTTATCTTTCTTCTCCTTCCTCTTCTTCTTTGCCTTCTTTTTCTTCTCCTTCCTCTCCTTCTCCTTTTTTTGATGAGTAGATGTCACGCCAGCAGGCAGCAAAAGTGTGTGTGGTGTTTTACAGTGATTTTATCGTGGTTCTATTTGGTTTTATGCATTGAATTTTGTATCAGTTTGTTGCTTTGAAATCCTGACACACGGTGATGTAAATATTTTTTTTTAATTTTGAATATTTTACCAGATAATCTGATTTTAAAGTTTTTATACCTACTTTTCATCATTTTAATTCAGCCGCTCAACTCGGACATTTTATTCTGTGAACTGTGTTTACATCTTAGCCTACTGTGTTCGCCCAACGCTACAGCTTCCAAACCTTTGTGTTCTCTGGATTTAAGTGTTGTGAACTGACCAACCCACACACCAACCTGCAAGTATTTTCCTCTCCTGACTGGCTCGCAATTATGGATCCGTCTTTTATAAAACAAATTGGACTGACACTTTTTAAACACAGCAAGTGCTACCTCGGTGGAGGCGTCTACCAGCGAATACGAACACTGGGGCTGTGTCCTAAGCCCCGCACTGCGCGATCCTGTCGTGGTGGACGTCTTCACCGTCTTTGGCACAACCTGCCTCCTGCCCCACGCCACTTTTCGTCTCCTGCTTCTTCGTCTCCTCCACTGCCCCTGCCCTCGACCTCGCTGCTGCAAACTTCGTCTCCTCCTCTGCCGTCTTCGCCTTCGCCTTCTGTCCGGATAGTACCGCCTTCACCTTCTGTCCCGTTGGTGCCGCCTTCACCTTTTGTCCCGCCGGTGCCGCCTTCACCTTCTGTCCCGTCGGTGCCGCCTTCGTCGCCACCCTGGCCACCACCATATGACTGTGAAAAACTAAAATTATGCCTTTTTAATGCTCAGTCAACATGCAAGGGTGGCAAAGCCGAAGTCATTGCTGATTTTATCGCAGGTGAGCATGTTGACATTGCTTTTATCACAGAGACATGGCTTAACCCCCTTGGTCACGAACCTATACATGCTAGCCTCACTCCGAGTGGTTACAGGCTTGCTTCTTTCCATCGCTCATCCCGAGGTGGCGGTATCGCCATCCTCTACAACGACTCACTCCATTCCCGCCTATCTTTCTCGCAGTCTCTGCCTTTCTCCTATCCTTCTTTCGAGCACGTTGAAGTATCCTTCCAATCCACCCCTCACCCCATCACCTTCTCCTGTGTCTATCGACCCCCACCTAGCTCTGCCAACAAACTCACCACATCCACGTTTCTCTCTGACTTTGACCAATTGCTTGACCACTACTGCCTCTTACCTGGAAATCTCATCATTCTAGGTGACATCAATGTCCATTATGACAACACTCACCGTTATGACACAAGACATATCATCAACTCTCTGTCCAATCACAATATGACTCAACACATTTCTGAACAAACCCATCAAAAAGGTCACATTCTTGACTGGATCATTTCTCGTGATCACCACAATTCCGCTACTGACAACTGCTTAGTTCTTTCTACCTGTCTAACTTCAGCCCTTCCATCTGACCACTCTGCAATTCTCTGTTCTCTCGACATTTCTCCTCCTTCCCGTACCATGCGCACAGTGACTCGACGCAATCTCAAATCTGTCGACCTCTCCACATTTTCATCTGATGCCTCCTGTCTCCTTTCTGAAAAGTCACATAACCTTGCCGATGAATTCTATACTATTCTCCACCATCTTCTGCACACTCATGCTCCAGCCACAACCCGTCTTTTACCTGACCGCCCCCCTACCCCCTGGCTCACTCATGAGATTGCCTGTGCAAAACGTGCCCGCCGCAGAGCAGAGCGCCATTGGCGCAAATCCAAACTCACTGTACACAGGCATTTTTTCCAAGCCTCTAAAACAAAAGTATCCACTCTCATTGCATCAGCAAAAACAAACTATTTCCAAACCAAAATCCTGAATGCCTCTTCTTCAAAAGAATTCTTTACAACCATGAATCATCTCCTTGGCACACGAAAAGATTTACCTCTCCCAAAAAAACATACTAATGAAGAACTCCCATCTGTATTCTCCAAGTATTTCACCACCAAAATACAAACTCTTCGTGACAGGCTTGACAGGACACCCTGCCAACCATGCCCACCTGACCCTTCCTTCTCTGGCACACCTCTTACTACTTTTACCCTAGTCTCACAAGAAGAAATTTTCAACACAACCAGATCCATGTCGTTCAAAACCTGCGAACTGGATCCTCTTCCAGGTTCTCTCTACTCCGACTGTCTCCCTACTCTCCTCCCATTCATCACTGACATCATCAACACTTCTCTTCAAACTGGAACTGTCCCAGATTCTTTCAAGTCTGCTATTGTTCACCCTCTCCTCAAGAAACACAATTTAGACCCAAATGAACTGAAAAATTACCGGCCTATCTCTAATCTCTCTTGTCAAAACTCCTTGAAAAAGTTGTCCTCAACCAGCTGAACTCTCACCTGTCTGCCAACAATCTCCTCAATCCTTTCCAGTCAGCCTACCGCCAGTGCCATAGCACTGAAACTGCCCTACTACACATTCTCAACAATCTCCTCCTTGCAACTGATACTGGCAAAGTCTCTCTCCTCACACTCCTTGATCTGTCTGCAGCCTTCGATACCATTGACCATGGTATTCTTCTTTCTAGACTTCATCATACTTTTGGCATCTCTGACATTGCTCTCTCCTTTTTCACTTCGTATTTATCAAACAGAAAACAAACTGTTCTCATCAATGGCACTTACTCTCAACCTGCATACCTGACCTGTGGTGTTCCACAAGGATCTGTCCTTGGCCCTGTTCTTTTCACTCTTTACACCTCTCCCCTGTCCACCATCTTTAACTCCCACTCTATAAAACACCACTTCTATGCTGATGACACCCAACTTCAAGACAGTGACTCACCTGATAATATATAGCGCCTGTTGACTCGCACCATTGAGTGTTACTCGGACATTAAGAACTGGATGACGTTCAACATACTTCAGCTTAATGACGACAAGACAGAAGCTATCCTCATTGGCACCCGTCAGAAACTTTCTCAGCTGCCTCCTCTTTCTCTCCCATTATGTAACACATCAGTCCCAATTTCTGATTCAGCTAAAAACCTTGGTGTCTGCATTGACTCTACCCTCTTCATGAACAACTTTGTTTCTCAAAATGCCAGATCTTGCTACTATCATCTCCATCGTATAAGGCTGATCAGGAAGTATCTCTCTGTCGAAACAACTGCAAAACTCGTTCTCTCCTTCATAATGTCTCGCATTGACTATTGCAATTCACTCCTGTCTGGTCTTCCTGCCTCCACCATTCACATCCTACAGCGCATTCAAAACAATGCTGTACGTCTTGTACTCAAAAAGAAAAAAAGCTGACCACATATCTCCTCTCCTGGCACAACTTCACTGGCTCCCTGTATCAAAGCACATACAGTACAAACTCGACACCATGTGCTACAAAAGCCTCAATAACGCAGCCCCCGATTACCTGTCAAGCCTACTTGAGATCTATCTTCCCTCACGTACCCTCCGCTCTGCCTCCGATCCTCTGACTTTTCGCTTTCCACGCACTAAGCTCAATACCTATGGTCCACGAGCCTTCTCTGTTTCTGGTCCACTCTCCTGGAACAAACTTCCTCTCTCAGTCCGTCAGCAGCCTACTTTTGTCTCCTTCAAGTCCGCTCTCAAAACTCTCCTTTTCTCCTCCACATAAAATCCTAACCACACCCCCTCTGCAGCCTGTCTCCGCTCGGAGGGGAATCACATGGTTATAATATATTATTGTATATGCTATGCTCTCTATAATTTTCCATTGCTTTTATTCTTGCTTTTATTGCTTTTATTCTTTCTCCCCATTTATAGCCATGCGTGTGTGTGTGTGTGTGTGTGTGTGTGTGTGTGTGTGTGTGTGTGTGTGTGTGTGTTTGCGTGCGTGTGTGTGCGTGCGTGCGTGCGTGCGTGGTGTGTGTCTGCTTCAGCGTTTAGATTTGATTTTATCAAGATTTTGCGCTATATAAATATTGTAATTATTATTAATTATTATCCTTTTTTTATACTTCTTTTCCTCATTTTTCACTTTCTTTTTCTTCTTCATTTCCTCTCCATCTTCTTCTCCTTTTTTTTCTGCCTTCTTCTTTTTCTCCTTTTCTTGCTTTCTTCTTCTTTTTCTCCTTTTCTTGCTTCTTCTTCTTCTTCTTCTTCTTCTTCTTCTTCTTCTTTTTCTTTTTCTTCTTCTCTTCTTCTTCTTCTTCTTCTTCTTCTTCTTCTTCTTCTTCTTCTTCTTTCTTCTCCGCCTTTTGTTTTTTGTTGTTTTTTTTGTTTTCTTTGTTTGTTCTTCTCCTCAAGGCGATTTTTGGCCAACTGTACAGCAAAATCCATTCCACCCAAGTCCCCAGCTTGGGTGAGCTGTTTTCAACTATATCATACCACACATGCACACACAAAATCAGATAAACAACAATTCTTGCGTGATTGTGCTAGATCCTGGACATATCTTGAAATGACTGTATCAAACAAGGACATTGTGGACCACACCACCATGCCAAACATGTATGCTTTCTTGCTGTTAATGAAGGTATTTGCTTGTGGCAGTCATCTTAGTCAGAATGATTTTGAGCGTTACTTGACTGGTATGACTGATCAAGCTGATGTTTACGGTAGCGCCGCAGTGTTGAGATTCCTTACTTGGGAAGGGAGACAATTAGTGATTACGTCCATGGCCCAGGCCACTCTCCTGTTTACAATATTGTGACGCAGATGGCAGTAAAGATATCTGTTACTGCATCCCCACCATGTTGCAGAGTTTTTTGTTTTTGTTTTTTTTGTTTTGTTGTTGTTGTTTTTTGCGGGGATCTGCTGGCTTCAGATGGTGGTAATGGGAATAATCTTCTTGATTTGTCTGCTGCATTTTCGACCATGGCTTTGCCCTGTATTCATAAGAAACATGTTTACTGCATGTCATGGTTCAAATCTTAACTTAATGATAACAAACAAACTGTTTTTGCCAGTGATTGTAGTTCAAAGTGTGCTAATACACAACAAGATTCCGTCCTTGGTCCATTCCCGTTCACACTGTATCGAAATTCCTTTTCTTTGTTGATCATACGCCAATATACTTCTATTCAGTCGTTTGCATACCTTTATGATTATTGTCATTGATACAGTGTTTGTTTTGGCATCCGAATTATTCAGAGCTGTATCTTAGATTTTACATCAATAAAATACAAAAAAGGATGACGGAGAGAAAAACAAATAGTTGAATAATAACAAAGCAAAAGCCCTGCTCAAGTAAACAACAACAACAACAAAATTCTGTATTTACACAGAAAAGAAGTGCTGAGCCTACCTGAATCAGCTTTACCAGCAAATCCTTTAGATATATCCTCCATCAACAAAGATGATTTCTTCGAAACCAAACTGAGAAACAGAGAAAACAACAGATCCCCAGCTGTCAATGGTATCATATCAAAGATGCTGGAGTCAGGTGGAACCTGTGTCGTCAGGTGAATGTGCACTCTCTATAACCAGGTGTGGGATTCCATTGCCCCTAGCCATTACGTTCATTGACTTCACCGAGATCTTTGACAGTACCCACATCCATCATTTTGAAAGATCATGCAACCATAGTTTGGATGCTGAAGAAGGCTGCAGAAGGGAAAGGCATCCAGTGGCATCAGGCAGAAAACCTGTCCAATTTGGACTTTGCAGAAAACCTGTTCAATTTGGACTTTGCAGCTGCAATACCGCACTAGCTAGTGACACTCAAAACCTCCAGCCATTGACAATGATATCAGTAAAGGTGCGAACAGCGTTGGACTTACCATCAGTGCTAAAAGAACAAAAGCGTGCTTGCTGGACAACACCCTTCACAATCAGGAGTATTGGACAGAACGAATCTGATAACGTCGCAGAGTTTATCTACCTAAACAATTCAATGAACAAGTCAAGCTGAATTGTCACATGGGCAAAGCAAGAGCAGCATTCAGCAAAGTGTCACAAATTTGGAACTGCAAAATTATCTCCATTTACCTAGATTTGCGGTTTTACTTTTCTACCGTTCTGTCAGCTTCGCTGTACAGTTGTGATATGTGACACTTGAAAACAATTCAGATATCATTACCCATTGTTTAATGTGCAGACTAACCTGAGAAAAAAACAAGAAAAAAAAACAAACAACAAACAAACAAACAAACAACAAACAAACAATAAACAACAAACAAACAAACAAACAAACAACAAACAAACAAACAAGAAAAAAACTCATGGAAAATCTTTTCTTACAATTGTAAAACAGACCAGATTGTCTTATCGAGTGTCCTCATAATGTCTAGTGAGGTAGTAAACCAGATATTTTGTATGTCTCGATGTTCTTAAAGATTTCAACCCAAAAAAAATGTTAAGTATTTCTCCTATATGTCTGCCTCTCACAAATTCTTTTTGATGTTCTTCAGCGATGTTGGGTAACACCGCTTTTAATGTGTTAGCTATTGACACCGATTGGGGATATAAGTGATAACATCATGCCTTTGTGTTGTGGACATACTTTTTTTTTTTCTAAATCCATAGTGTACTGATCCAACCAAAAGGTGACCTATATAAGTGAAGGGGAAATGTGAAAAACTCTGTAGTAAAACAACCAGAACCTGAACATTTGTCATTCTGTTTTTCTCAAAAACTGGCAAAGCTCCATGGTGTGATATTAATCATACCAGACCGAGTTCCCGCTATTGCGGGAATGACGAAAATGACTATATACCGAGTTCCCGCTATAGCGGGAATAGCACACTCACACGATCGTCACTTTATCAAGAGCTAAAAATAGCTACCGGACCGTTGCTAAGCGTCGCGTGAGCGTGTTTCAGCCTATTGCAACCGTCTGCCTTTGTGTTGATGGTATTTTGAGGTGATTTGGGTGCAAAATTGACCATGAAGCTTGCTAGTGATGAACCAAGCACTTCAACAGGTAAACGGGCGAGGCCAACTCGCTTCACAGTTCAACAAGTGGTGGACATTTTGCAGATTGGAGAATTTGATCAGGAATACGTTTCCGATTCAAGTGACGATGATTACGTTGATGAAGCATTGAGTGAAAGTGATGATTCTGACAATGAAAGAAGTAGGTCGAGACAGAGTGTTGGAAGAAGGGGGCGTGCCCATACCCCCCAACCAAGTGATAGGGGAGATGCTTGTGTGATTGAGGGTTGGACTGGCGTTAGATGAAAGATAGGCCTATTTTCTACAATCTCTCCACGTTTCATATAATTCTAACCATTGGTGTGCATGATATGAACAGTTTTCTAACGATATACATTTTTTTTAAATTTTGCTCAGGAGGCCAGGCAGGGGGCACAATTACGCTCAGGGGCTAAGGTCTGGTAGAGTTAAGGCTTCTATAAAGTCCGGAATTATTTTGCGTAAAACTGGAGCGTCTTGAAAGTCATTGTTGAGATCACTGTTTTAACTGTTTTTTACCTCTTTATGGATTTCTCTTCGATCCTCGATGTTTCGCCATTATCTTTCTTAACAAAGTCCATTGTTCGTCTCTACTGTATAAAATGTCATTATGTTTGTCTGTATGCTGTACGGAGTTTGTGTTTGTTCATATGTGTATGATGTTTTTATCTCTTTTTTCGTTGCCATATTGTAATGACATCCGTTCGATGTGGAGCAAAACGTGAATAAAAATATTTACTTAAATTGGTTGTTTATTATAATGTCTGTATCTATGTTACAGACTTATGTGCAGGCATTTCCACATTTTTGTACATCCCAGTAAATACTACGATTCTAAGATCATATAATTATGCTTCAATTTGTTGAAGCTGGTTTTTGATACATTTGATGACTGTTACATTGGTCTGGTTTCACAAGACTTTTTCCCCGTTGATCTCTTCTCTTCTTTGCTGACAGGTTTAGTTCTTCACCATGCCAAGTGATGAAGCGTAATGAATGAAATGTGTTGCGTCTGAATTATTCAACAACACATACCACGTGTTTCAGTTTGCAGTCTCCATTAGAAAACAGTTACATATCGGATGTGTAGCAATTTGTTTTTACTGATACAGCTGAGGGGTGGTCAAAGGCAACAGTATAACGACTTTTCAGAGTCGTTTCATGAGAGCAACTTGTAACATCAGCCCCCCATGAAATACGTGTGATTACAGTCTTTAGCTTTGATTATCAGTAACACGTAACGCACAATGTAACAGTTGTACATGGAAAACAATGAAGATGATACAAAAATACATGATAAATAAATTTTTAAAAAGTAGCACCCGCGGTCCCGCCTAATGAACAGCAGAAGGAAACATCATAAAAATTCCTGTTATCCCGGCTTTTAAAGACTAGAAAATAATACAACTGTACATCCCTTACTAGTCTACAACAATGTTAGCAACAAGACTGAAGTCTATTTATAGATGTCCTGCAACGAATCCAATGCGTCATTCTGTTTGGATTCCAAATGCACACACTTGAATAAACTTGGGTGCGAGCTTTTCTTAGCTTTACTGTTTCCTAAAATATATGCTTCACACAGTACTCGTTCCTTACTCTGTCATTCCTTGTGATTTATTGACTGTTCTCCTCCCGTTCTGTAACTATAAATTATACTTACTTGTGATGTGTTCATTCTGGTGTACAAGCTGGAAATAAATGATTTATGTACTGATGTTGAAATTCATCCACGTATGCACCTCTGTCTGTCTGTCTGTCTGCTGTCTCCTCTGTCTGTCTTGTCTCTGTCTCTTCTTTCTCTTTCTCTCTCTCTCCTTCTCTCTATCTCTCTCCCTCTCTCTCCCTCTCTCTCTCCCTCTCTCTCTCCCTCTCTCTCTCTTTCTTCTCTAGCAGTGCTAATTGGTATATATGTTGAATAAATCCACTTGTAAAGCAATCATTATTTAGTTTTGTCTCTATAAATGTGAGTGTTGATCTGCAAAGAAGCAGATGTATTAGTGCCTGCCTGTGTTTATCTAAATGCATCATAATAGTTAATTATTGTAAGCACCAGTTAATGCTTGACTTAGAATATAACTACTGCAGAATTAATGTATGAAAACCAGTTTGTGAAACAATTATTGTATGGACAGGAATCTTTACATACTGGAAGCCTAGAAACAGCTCCACCATCAAGCCTTTTACAAGAAATTGGATAAAACTGCACACATCACTAATCATGTTAAGATATCTAAACTTATCAACAATCTGATATTATTATACTCCAAGCAGCTGCCTGCAGCTGCCAAACTACTCATTAAACAACTTCCAGTCCAATCACGTTTCTATTTACTTCCCAAAATACATCTTGCAATTGCCCACCTGAAAATATTTCTAAGTTTCTTGACACATTTTGCAATCTATAGTTCAGTTTTTGCCCAATTTCATCAAAATACTAACCACACGTTAAATTTGACTGAAATGACAAATAAACACCACACCTTCAAGTCCAAATACTTGCTCACTTTAGATGTCACTTCTCTGTACACAAGGATACCCATATTAAAAGCTCTCCATCATTTTCTTTTTTTTTTCTTTGAAAAAAAAAGACCTAATCAGACTTTGTCTACATCAACCGTCATCAGACTTGCGGAACTGGTCCTGACAATAAACACGTTTCCATTCTGTGACAAGATATTTTCACATATCAGTGGAGTCGCAATGGGTAAAAAAAAAATGAGCCCCAGATATGCCTGTCTGTTCATGGAATTCTTGGAATCACAAATCACACAACAATACAAGAAACTCAAACCTGAAATGCACAATAGATACATTCATAATGGTATTGGTGTGACATCCTTCGAACATGACCAACTCGTAGAATTCAGTCACTACGTTCAGACTTTTCATCCATCCATCAAGTTCACATGTGAAATTTCAAACACATCTGCGTGCTTTCCGGACATCTAAGTTTCACTTCAATCTGAGAAAACCTGGTTACTACAGACCACTACAAAAACCAAGAGACGCACATTCTTACATGGACTATCGATCATTCCACACTTCCAACACCAAAAACAGCATTCCCTACACCTCAGCTCTTGCCACTACGACGCCTCTGTTCAGGTGATAATAATTTCTAAGGCAAAGGAGATGAAATGACCAGATTCTTCTTACGTAGACATTACCATTCAGTGTCATCAATGAAGCCCATAAAAAAGTCAACTCTGTCTCTCTGTCAAACGCCCTCCATTCTGTGCTTTAAGCTGCCACAGACGATCGTCCAGTTCTCAGTTTAGTCTATCACCCTTCTATGTACAGTGTGAAAAAAGATCATCTTATCCAACTGGGAATTCTACAATCCAGTCCTACTGTACATGAATCTTTGACCAGCTCCCTTCAATAGTCTACAAAAGAGACACGAACCTCCATGACTTGCTGGTACGTTCAAAACCAGCAGCCAGATCCAGAAACCCCTCCATGCAACAAACGTTAATGCAGGACATGTCCCTTCGTGTGCTCAGCCACCACAATCAGATCTCATGTGAAAATTGCAAAACATCTTAACTGTCAAACATATAACATCGTCTACGTCATCAGCTGCTCTAAATATTTTCAACTGTATGCTAATGAAACTGCACGTACCCTTGATACACTTTTAAAAGAACACTTCGCTGAAATCCGACATCAAAGAGATAAAAATATCTCAAATCATTTCAACCAATCAGATCACTCAATCAACGATATCTGGGTGAAAGGTATGTGGCTTCGATACAATAGTAGTACCATAATAATCCCATCTTAGATAAATTTGGAACACGCAAGCTACACGGTCTCAATGACAAACCATAGATTTCCTCAACTGAATTCAGTTAATGCCACTTCATCTAAATCTATCAGGACATGGGTTTTGTACGTGAACTTTTACCTCGTGTTGTTGTGTGTGTGTGTGTTGTGTGTGTTGTGTGTTTTGGGTGTGGTCGTTCACTGAAATGTATAAGTATTAAATTCCTTGTTCTTCATGATTAGTTTATTTCTATACTGTTTGGATAAACGTATGCGTACAATCTTCTTGTGCCATTGAGTCCGAGTATAGGTTACCTCAATGATGATTTGCAATACTTTCTTTCTCCCTCTCCATATCTTAGTCTATTCAAAATTACTGAAAATAAAACATAATAATCACCATTTCCTACCATGGTTGTTTTCAGTGTCTTTGCCTTTGATATGTATCACTTTTGATTTCTTGGCTTTCAAGTTTAGACCACCCTTATTGCACGCTGCATCTACCCTGTATAGAATTCTTTTTATGCTAGTAATGCTGTCTGCTAACAGTGCAGTATCATCAGCTTCTGTATTAGCATCTATCATTAATTGTTCCGTGAAGGTGTTAAAGAGATATAGTGAGAAGATAGAACTTTGTCTGACTCCCTTGTGGATGTTGAAGAATTCATATTTTTGATTGTTTGATGTAATTTTATATAATGAGACAATTAACTCTGTTGTGACTGCATTTGCCACAGCTGAGCTCTCCTGCTGGCCTAGGGCTGCCACAGTGGAATTACTGAGAACTGTCGCCTTTGAGCCATTTTCCATCGATTTTAGACAAAGAAACCGGCAAAACGTAGCTGAAGTGTTCAACGGAAGTTCCCTCCACAAGGGAAGCAACTGCCAACCACTAAATCATTAGTGTAACGAAAGTAGAGGAGTTATATATCCTAGACCGTCTGTTACTATGATCGAAGTAGCCATCCTCAGTGAGAGCTCAGCTGCTACTTTAATCGAAGTAGCCTGTCAACAAAGAGTTAATACAACCAGGTGTTTGGGAAAGCCCATTTTGACCATTGTGTTGAACAGGTGGAGATGAATAACGCTGTCAAATGCTTTGATATGGTGTACGCAGTTGGCAAAATCTTCTTTTTCAATGCTGTTTATTTTCTTTGTGAGTGTTTGTAGCACTGTAGCACAAAGTCAGTCATGCCTGCGTTGGATCTGTAGCCTGCCTTGCAGTCATAGTTCTTCTTCTATGTTGGGCTTCATTCTGATGAGAATAATTATGAGCATAATCTTACAGGTGTGGCTGACTAGGGTAATGGTTCTGTAGTTGTTGCAACCTTTGACATTGCCAGTCTTGTGAAACATCAAAAAATCTTCAAGTTTCCAGTCTGTTGGCCAGTGATGAGTAATCCAAATTTGACAGCAAAGATGGTGCATTGCTTTTAGACCTTCTTCTCCACCATATTTTAACGGTTCTTCCGGAATGTTATTAATTGCTGAGGATTGGGTTTTTTTTTTTCTTTCAATTGCTTGTTGGCTGCTTCAATTTCACTTAAAAGTGGTTCTGTTCTGATTCGGAACAGTTCAGGTCAGGGCATATAGTGTCTTGAGGGCTATTGTCACCAAAACATGATGCTCCATATTCATTCCACATGCTCATAATATGCTCTCGTTCAGTCAGTGTGGTGCCTTCCTTGCTGTTGATGCACTCATTACTCTGTTCAAATTCAGTGGATTGAACTTTCTTTATCTGTTGGAATAATCCCTGGATCTTCTGCATTGATTATGCTCATTTAGTTTTGCACATTCCTCTTCCAGCCAAATTTTCTTATCTGTTCTAATTTTGCTCTTGATTTCTGTTTTGAAATGTTTGTTTGCTTCTTTTCTTCCAAATCTGTGAACTTGGCTTCTCTGTTTGGCTAGATCCATAACTTCCTTGCTGGTGGAAAGTTTAGTTGGTTTTCTGTTTTTTATTCCTGCCTAACTTTTCTTCTGCTGCTTCGGTGTAGATCTTTTTATATCTGCCCATATTCTTCTGGATACTGGTAATTAAATGAGCAGTCCTGGATTAAAGCCTTTGAAACGATTACTGACTTCGATTTCAAAATCAGATGGAGTGTCTTGATGTTTTCATTTCTCTAGATCAAACTTTTGGGCCTGCTTGGTTTGGTTTTGTTTGTAAGCTTTGAGTCGAACTTTTGTTGCGATTAGGTGGTGATCGTTGTCACAATCAGCTCCTGGTTTTGTTTCTGAGCTTTGGATAGTAGTTCTCCATGTCTGTCTATCATAAGTAATCTATCTGATTGGATAGTAGTTCTCCATGTCCTGTCTACATAAAGTAATATATCTGATTGGATAGTAGTTCTCCATGTCCTGTCTACCATAAAGTAATCTATCTGATTGGATAGTAGTTCTCCATGTCCTGTCTATCATAAAGTAATATATCTGATTGGATAGTAGTTCTCCATGTCCTGTCTATCATAAAGTAATTTATCTGATTGGATAGTAGTTCTCCATGTCCTGTCTATCATAAAGTAATTTATCTGATTGGATAGTAGTTCTCCATGTCCTGTCTATCATAAAGTAATCTATCTGATTGGATAGTAGTTCTCCATGTCCTGTCTACCATAAAGTAATCTATCTGATTGGATAGTAGTTCTCCATGTCATGTCTATCATAATGTAATCTATCTGTTGGATAGTAGTTCTCCATGTCCTGTCTATCATAATGTAATCTATCTGATTGGATAGTAGTTCTCCATGTCCTGTCTACCATAAAGTAATCTATCTGATTGGATAGTAGTTCTCCATGTCCTGTCTATCATAAAGTAATCTATCTGATTGGATAGTAGTTCTCCATGTCCTGTCTATCATAAAGTAATCTATCTGATGGATATAGTTCTCCATGTCCTGTCTATCATAAAGTAATATATCTGATTGGATAGTAGTCTCCATGTCCTGTCTATCATAAAGTAATCTATCTGATTGGATAGTAGTTCTCCATGTCCTGTCATAAAGTAATCTATCTGATTGATAGTAGTTCTCCATGTCCTTTCTACCATAAAGTAATCTATCTGATTTCTCATTTTTATTTCTTGTTGTCACTGTTTTTTTCGAGTTTCATGTCTCCCATCATTAAGCAAGCTTCTCTTTTTGGTATTTTATCCTTGGCAGTTTATAAGTCATTATAGATTTGTTCTATTTCTGCATCTGAGCTGGTGGATGTGGGGGCATATACCTGGATAATGATACTACTATTGTTATATTGGTTTGTAGACTTCGTAGATTATTTCTGAGGCCCTTAGTGTTTACCGCCCGTAAAGCGAAAAGGACAACAAGTAGTGAGTACAATGTCAGCCTCGCAACCATTCCGGAAGTGACGTATGTACAACCTAGACCTCATGACGTGTTTTGGGGCCCTTTTAGGAATAGCTATTCAATTATTCTACATCCCACTTACTGAGTTTAAACGTTTATTATTTAGTTTTATTTGTTAACTATTATTTAAAGCTTTCCTTTATAGTCGTTTCTTAATCTAATGTTCCCTGTCTCTGCTTATCCCATCGCTGCATGTTTTTCTTTTTTTGTTAGTATGTTTGTTTGTTTGTTTTTGTTTACTTTTTTGTCATGTGTTCGTAATAGACGCTGAAAGTTATGGATCTAGTCTGTCTGGTTTTCGAATGGTGCGTCCAGAGAGCCGGAGAGTGGGAAGTGGATCTGGTTGTAAAAACACAACAGGTGGGTCCACTGGTTCAACATCCTGGGTCTCAGGTTGCTCTAGAAGCACAGGTGATGATTCCCTAGAACTGTGATTGTCCCGTGGAGAGCGATGCATGATGTGTCTTCTGTTGCGACGCTGTAGTCCAGTTGGCGCATTGATATCGTAAGATCTGTTGTTAAGGTCCTTCCTGTGGATCCTTGTGGTCGTTTCCACGCTGACTGTCCTGGTTGGAATCTAGGTGCATCTCGAGAACGGTGCTTTCTGTCTAACTTCTTTTTTACTTTCAGTCTCTGTTTGATTTCCTTTTGTTTTACGATGTCAAAATCAGGTGACGTCAATTTTTCTGTGATTGTAGGAACAACATTTCTGAGTTTCCTTCCCATACAAAGTACTGCAGGGCTTTTCCCGTTCTGTAGTGGAGTTGAACGATACATCAGCATTGTTTGGTACGGATCTTGGGACTTTTTCAAAAGATTTTTGACTGTCTGCATTGCTATTTCAGCCTCTCCATTTGCTTGATCTAGATGGGGGCCACTTGTAATGTGCTTGAAGTCATAGTCTCTGGCAAAATCAGCAAATTGCCAGCTGGCCAACTGATGTCCATTGTCAGATACAACACACCCAGGAATTCCATGCCTTGAGAAGATATTCTTTGTGTGGTTAATGACAGCTTGTGATGTGTGATGCTTCGCAATAAGGGAATTTCAATGAACCGGAGAAGTAATCAATTACAAGTAGGTAAGGTTGTTCATTGAACTCGAACATGTCCATTCCCACTTTTTGCCTGGCATAATCTGGAAGTGCTGATGGGATGAGTTGTTCTGGTGGTACCGTTCTTTCTTTGACGCAGATAGGGCACGTTTCAACCAGAGTCTCTATCTGTGTGGAGGGTTAGGGCCACCAGACACTTTCTCGATCGAGGGCACGACACTTGACTATTCCTTGATGACCTGTATGTAGTCTGTTGAGGATTTCGGGTCTCAACTTTTCAGGAATGATCAGCTGTGTGCCATGGAGAAGTAGACCATCATGGAAACTGATGTCGTTTCTTACTGACCAGTACGGTTTGAGAAAATAGTCTTTTTGATAGACTCTAGGCCACGCATCTTGACAGAAATGTGTCACTTTTAGACAAAGTTCAGCTTTCTGAAGTTCACTTTTTATTTCTACTAATCGTTTCTGTGTGGCAGATAGATTGGAGATGACTTGGTGCACTGTTAAGTTGGTCTCTTCTTCAAGTCTCTTGTCATTTTCATCAACTGACTGAGATGGTGCTCTTGACAATGCATCTGGAGTGACAAGACTTTTCTCTTCTCGTGTACTCAACTGTGTAGTGGTACCTTATCAATCTAATCTTGAAGCGTTGTATTCTGGGAGATAATTCATCCAGATTCCTCTTCTGAAGAAATGCAAGAAGGGGTTAATTATCAGTCTCAATTGTCAGGTCTCTAAGTCCCGTTATGTAGTCCGAAAAAAAATCGCAGGTCCATGTAACTGCCATGGCCTCTTTTTCGACTGGTGCATAACGTTGCTCTGGAGGAGTCAATGATCGTAAGATGTAGAAAAAATGGTTTCTGTTTCCCATCGTCTTGCTGCTGTGTGAGGACAGCACCTAGATCAAAGGATGACGCATCAGCAGATATCTTGGTTTTCTGTTGGGGCTGTTGTTTTGGAATGCTTCTTCTTGACTACTTTCCCATGTCCATTCAATGTCTTTTCGTAGGAGATCTCTCAGGGGTTTGCTGCAGTCTGCTAGGTGACTCTTCTAATCCACAGATGACATAAATGTCCTGCATGGATGTCTTCTCACCATACTGAAGAGCTGTCATACATTTGCCCACAACATGAATTCCCGTTCGACCAGGCCCGTAGAGCTTCTTCTTGGCTTGCTCAGCTTGATTTTTGGAGGAACTGTTACATCAGCTCCAGTGTCGAGCTTGAAAAGCATTTTTTGTCCCTCTGATCTGGACCTCTGCTGTCCATGGGTCACTTTTGACTTCACCAACTATCATCATCATCAGGTGCCCTGCCGCATGGCGTTGGCGATCGTGGACTTCCATCTGTCTTTATCTCTCGTTGCCCCTAGCATCTACCTCACCCTCCTCGTCCTCAGCCACTCTGCAAGTCCGTCCAGCATTTTCTCCCTGGGTCTACCCGGCGCTCTCTTTCCCTACAGCTTTCCCGTTGTGACCAGGTGTTCCAAATCCCCCTTCCTCATAAAATAGCCTATAAATGTTGCCTGTCTTTTCCTAATCTTCCTTATGAGTGATCTACTTGTGTTTGCCTCCATCAACACTGTCTCGATTGTTTTCTTTGCTGTCCATGGAACTCTCAACATTCTTCTTAGAAACCACATCCCAGCTGCCTCAATCTTGTTCTGGCTTTGTTTGTTGATTGTCCACATCTCGCATCTGTACAACAGTATTGGTTCTATATAACATTCAAGAACTCTCTTCCTGATGTTGATTGACAGGCATTTGTTGGTAAGAATGCTTGTCATCTTCTTGAATGCTGTTTTGGCTTGGCCAATTCCACCAACTATCATTCCAAGGTGTTCGTTTCCTTCCTCCTCGTCTTCTATGTCTACTTTGTGAACTATTGCTTTACTTCTACAACAGATAGCGTAATGGCCTATATGTTTGCATTTTCGACACTTTGCAGATTTTGCTGGACAGTCATATCTGTTATGTGTATCTTTTCCACATCGACTGCATGTAGATGAGTGTCTGAAACTGCCTGGATTTGATCTTGCTGCAGTAGAAGCATTGGAGTTTCTAGGAGAGTCGATCATTTTTGACTTTCCTTGTCATCTCAATCGGTGTACTTCTCCACTTTCTGGATCATTTGTCATGGACTTTATTTGCAATTTTGATGCTTCTTGCGCATGACAAATCTGTATTGCCTTGTCTAAGTCCAAATCTGCTTCTTTAAGAACTTTTCTTCTGACAGCATCGTCTCTCATGCCAATCACAAGCCTATCATGAATCGTACGTTGTTCTTGATCACCAAATTTGCATGACTTGGCCATTTTTCGAAAGATAGTAACATACGATTCCACATGTTCTCCTTCTTCTTGTTGTCTGTTATGAAGTTTATAACTTTCAATAACCTCGTGTGTTTCCCCTACTCAAAATTCTTTGAATTTTTCCAAAACTGTTTTAATGTCTTGGTCGTCTTCTCCTTCACCAAAGGAAAAAACTCGTACACTTCTTGGGCCTCTTCTCCAGCACAGGCTAAAAATACCGAGCACTGATATTTTGAGTCTTCAAGATCCAATCTGGTAGCTGCAGCATAATGAGTCCATTGACGCTAATTTTTTTCGCAGTTCATTGAAACGTATCCTTGCAAATCCAGTTTACAAGGTGGTGGCACGTTTGCCATGAAACGCCTTTCTACTCTTTGATGCTGCTGGCCATGGTCAAAATCTCGTTTCTGACACCATTGTTATATTGGTTTGCAGAATTTGTAGATTATCCCTGAGGCCCTTAGTGTTTACCGCCCTTAAAGCAAAAAGGACAACAAGCAGTGAGTACAATGTCAGCCTCGCAACCCATTCCGAAAGTGACGTTTGTACAACCTAGACCTCATGACGTGTTTTGGGGCATTTTAGGGATAGCTATTCAATTATTCTACAACTACTAACTACTACTACTACTACTACTACTACTACTACTACTACTACTACTACTACTACTACTACTACTACTCTAGTCCCAATTTCTGATTCAGCTAAAAACCTTGGTGTCTGCATTGACTCTACCCTCTCCATGAACAACTTTGTTTCTCAAACTGCCAGATCTTGCTACTATCACCTCCATCGTATAAGCCTGATCAGGAAGTATCTCTCTGTCGAAACAACTGCAAAACTCGTTCTCTCCTTCATAATGTCTCGCATTGACTATTGCAATTCACTCCTGTCCGGTCTTCCTGCCTTTACCACTCACATCCTACAGCGCATTCAAAACAATGCTGCACGCCTTGTACTCAAAAAGAAAAAAGCTGACCACATATCTCCTCTCCTGGCACAACTTCACTGGCTCCCTGTATCAAAGCGCATACAGTGCAAACTAGACACCATGTGCTACAAAAGCCTCAATAACGCAGCCCCCGATTACCTGTCAAGCCTACTTGAGATCTATCTTCCCTCACGTACCCTCCGCTCTGCCTCCGATCCTCTGACTTTTCGCTTTCCACGCACTAAACTCAATACCTATGGTCCACGAGCCTTCTCTGTTTCTGGTCCGCTCTCCTGGAACAAACTTCCTCTCTCAGTCCGTCAGCAACCTACTTTTGTCTCCTTCAAGTCCGCTCTCAAAACTCACCTTTTCTTCTCTGCATAAAATCCTGACCTCACTGAATCCCCTCTGCAGCCTGTCTCCACTCGGAGGGGAATCACATTGCAATATATAATTGTATATAATATGCTCTCTATAATTTTCCATTGTTTTTATTCTTTCTCCCCATTTATAGCCGTTGTGTGTGTGTGTGTGTGTGTGTGTGTGTGTGTGTGTGTGTGTGTGTGTGTGTGTGTGCGTGGGTGCGTGTGTGTGCGTGCGTGCGTGCGTGTGTGCGCGTGCGTGCGTGTGTGTGTGTTTCAGCGCTTAGATTTGATTTTATCAAGATTTTGCGCTATATAAATATTGTAATTATTATTATTATTATTATTATTATTATTATTATTACTACTACTACTACTACTACTACTATTACTACTACTACTACTACTACTACTACTACTACTACTACTACTACTACTTCTATTACTAATGATGATGATGATAATGATAATAAAGAAGAAAAATAATATTGATAATGATAATATTAATAAAAGGATAATAAGAGTATGAGGGCCATTTGTAGAAATGTATACTACAAGTGAGATTAGAGAAAACATATTTAAACATTGTGATTTTGTCATGAATTGAATACATATTGATTTCTTGAAAGCACCATGGTTGATGTACTAGCTCTAAGACCTTCCAGACTTCATGCGTCGACTGGACACCCTTTTTTATTTGTTTTGGCTATGCCATTGCTCTGTACAATGTCTTCTATAACTGCTGGTCTCGTCACATATCAAACTAAAATAACCAGCATCAACATCAGCAGTGCGGCTGGTCCACTAAACATAAGTGACATGTGTCCAGGTGTAGAGTACCTGAAAAATAATACCAACATCTCTGAGATCAATGTGCCAGATTGTGAGGAATTCAGACTACCAAGGGTCACATCAAACAATACAGTGGTATACGGGATGTGTGAAAAGTCTACAGTATACTGTCGTTTCTATGTGAACTTATCGAACAGTACGTTAGTTCGTGCTTACATACAACGCACAACACTTTGGTGTCAGTCAAGTCATTGGAGAACAGATGAAGCTGGCAAATCTGTTAGGTCTACCATCTATTCATATTTGAGAACAAGTTGTGGTCGTCATTCAGCTCAACAATTTATAGCTGATTCACAAATAATACACATATCTTTTTCTCATTGGTTTTCTTCTCCTTTTTCATATAACTTTGAACGAATTAAAACTGAAGGTTTCATCATGAGATATACATCGGAATATTTTGGGTATCTTGTGCTACCTGTCGTTCCGGTCGTTGATGCAGTCTATGGGTTAGACTTCATTGTTTCCACAGAACTCCAAATTCCTCTTGGATGTGTCATCATGGTTAGCTTCCACACAAAACATAGATACAATAAGTACCGCCCAGTTTTGGAATTGATCTATAGAGAAATCGATACAGGTCATCAAACTCATGAACACGTGTATATTATGCTTTACAGAATAGCAAAGGTCTTCCACACATCATGTCTTCATATTCATTTGGGAATTCAAAAAAAGGACAGTGTTGATCATAAAATAGCATTTTCTTTTCACAATGTCTCAGATCAACCACGAAAGGTACCCAGCGGTTTATGGAACTGCTCCGTAGATAACTATTTTACCTTTCAACAACATTTGAATTGCAATATGAACAGAGAATGTGAAGATGGAGAGGATGAAACAGAACGTTGTACTTTCAGCAGTCCAGCATGTCGAGGTCTTGTTGCTGGCCACGATAAGTGCTTCAGACATTGTCATGTTCGCGATAAGGTCAGATATTTCCAAACAAAATTTCACTGTCTGAAGATGGGTGGAAAATTACTCCAACTGAAAACAAGGAATGATAGCAAAGCCCTCAAACATAGTTTTAGATTAATTGAGACAGTGTTATCACCTATAGGTGCCAGTTCAGGAGGAGATGATTTACTTCCAATGTACAGAAAGTTTCGGAAATGGGATGACAACACACTGATTTACAACATTGATCATCTTTTTCACACAGGGCGAGAGGGCTACTACCCTGTCCATTGTCACTATTTGTACACCCTTTTGGGCAATTTGTACGTAAGTTATTTTCATATAAGTTTATATAAAGAGTTCGGAGAATGGGTATGTGAATCAAAACCACATCTACAAAACATGAATCATGAACAAAATGTTAAATTTACACACGTACATCTAATTCTATCCATTCTTAGGCAAACTAAACAGATCTTGTTTGACTGCCAAGATGGTCACGCCTTTCACTCATTTGTATTATGTGATCCTAAAAGTCACAGCAGACAGTTGACATATTCACCTGTTTACTTTCTATTGGACATGAATGCAAAAAGAGTATGCGATAAGCAGAACCTGTCTCAGAGAAACAGTGTACGTTCTATTGCCATGTATAAATGTGATGATGACACCATGACTGTGCATTATGATCTAGTTTGTGACTTTAGATATGACTGTCCAGATAACAGTGATGAATTATTGTGTGAACAGCCTCCATGTAATGGTTTTATGTGTCTTAATGGTCAGTGTGTATTGGAAAGCCAGTATTGCAATGGTCTTGTAGACTGTTTTGACTATTCTGATGAATCTAACTGTCTTCAGAGCTTAGGGGATCATTATAAACCAAGCCAAATTGAGGCAAACAGAACACAACGACTGTTTATCCAACTAGATGGAACAGGCTATTTTACTCAACAGGAGATGGAAACGTACGCATCTTGTCCGGAAACTCATTACTGGTGTAAGGATGACTGGATGTACTGTCTTCCTGTGTACACTCGATGTAATGGTTTTTCTGACTGCACTTATGGAGAGGATGAACAGAGCTGTGGAATAGCGACATGTCCTGGTTTCTATATGTGTCGGTCTTCTACGATCTGTGTGCATGGAGATCATCTCTGTGATGGTTGGGCTCAGTGCCCACAGCATGATGATGAATGGATGTGTAATACTACGTGTCCAGAAAGCTGTTTGTGTCAACGTCTCTCTTTTTTGTGTTCTAAACCTTTCCCAGTTGACCTTTTCCCTCACATTCGCTATCTAGATGCTACAAGCTCAAGGTTGACTGTGGTTAATTTCAGTACCAATGTATATCTTATTTGGCTAAGTCTTTCGCGTTGCGCCTTAGTTGACATACCAGTTGTCAAACTTTTAAATGTGCAGTTTATTGATCTGTCCAATAACCAAATGACAATGATCAACATGGGTGTGTTTTCACTGATGTTAAACTTAAGGACTCTGATCTTAGCAAACAACCCATTATTGTCTCTGACAAATAAACCGTTTAACGTTTTTTATTCACTAAGACGAATGGATTTATCAAGATCATATCTAGAACTATTTCACACCGAATTGTGTATGTACCTACCTCTGCTGTGGTATTTGAATGTGTCTTCTTCTTGCGTAAAAAGCATTCAATCTACCACCTTTAAAAACACACCACATCTGGTAAAACTAGATTTAAGATGGAATCCTATTAACACTTTCCACGTCAATATGTGGCAAGGGCTGATTCATTTGAAGTACGTCTTTACATCAGACTTTAGATTTTGCTGTAGGGAACTTTTACCAAAACAGACAAGGAGACTTTCATGTTTTTCACCACATTCTATGCTGACTTCGTGCACACAGTTGTTACCAACTGAACTACACAGACTCTTCTTTTGGGTGTGTAACATGTGTGCCATTTCAGGAAATTGTCTTTGTTTGATAGCTCTTTTCGTACAAAGAAAACTTGTTGGTGAAAATTTTATCACGTTTATTGCTAATTTCCAGATCGCAGATATGTGTATGGGAATCCACTTCAGCACAATTACAGCAGCTAATGAAGTTTTTCAAGGTAAATACATTTATTTCGAAAATTCATGGACTGAAAGTACGGCTTGCAAGATAGCTGGTTTAGTGTCCATTCTGTCCAGTGAAGTGTCAGTTATGCTCATTTGGTTCATCACAGTAGATCATGTCATTAATATTTGTTTCTGGTCGACAAGGTGGAGTTTTAATGAAAGCTCAATAGCCACAGCTTGTGTATTTACGTGGTGTTTTGGCATAGTATTATCGATCATACCTTTCTTTCCTGGACTGACACACCTAGGTCTTGATGATCAGTCTGGTCTCTGTCGTCTGGCTTTATTTGATTGTTTCCAATGTAAACAGCAGGTCAGATGGTTTTCAGTTGTTGCTGTATTTAATATTACATTGTGTGCAGTAGCTGGTTTTAGTCAAGTCATCATTCATAGAGAAGCAGCTAAATATACCGCATGTTTGATTCTACCCAAAAGAGACTTATTTTTTCAGCGTCAATCTCAGCAAAGATTATTGTAACAACGGCGATATGCTGGTTTTCAGTTGGCATGCCAAATGTGATGGCTTTGAGTGGTGTTATTGTATCAGATAAGATGTATGCAGCCATGGTGGTCTTCATGTTACCATTGCCATCGGCCCTCAACCCATTCCTATATGTGTGGACTGCTGTAGCACAGCGACAACAACAAAAGAGAGAAGAAAGAGTACTGCGTATGTTAAAATCACGACTTTCGTAATCAGTATGATAACATGTATAAAAGAAATATTTTTTATGACTCATATGAGATGTTTCTGTGCATCTAAAAAAAAACCCTCTGCCATTGCAAGTGTTATCAGGCAGCTGAGGCAAAAGTGCAAAGATTACTGTGTACATTTCCACCCCCAACACCTTCCTGCTCCACGTTGAATATGTTTTGGGCTCATTTGGAAAGCTTAGACTACACAGTGAAAGATCGGAAAATATTGCTCTGCCTCATCCATTTCCTGGAACCGTCATTGAGAATGTTGTTCGAATCTCCAATCCAGCATTGCACATGTCTGCATCTCTCAAGCCTGGTTGACGCCGATATGTAGTGTGCTACCAAGCTTAAGTTACACTCCTATCACACAGTCTCGATCCTTGTTAAAATTCATGGTATCATCATTATCATCCCCATTGGCATCATCTCCACATCATTGTTAAATTGTTCCAGAATTTGTGGCCGCTGAAGTGGTATAGCAAATAGGACGAAGACAAAGAATGAGCATCGAACAGCTTTGGTGTGATCATCTTGTACATATCACTGAGTACCTGTCAGGTCGGATATATGTATCCGCTACTGGTAACCTGGAACCCAGTACCATCTGTCACAGGGTCGAATTGCTGGTGACTAAACCAGCACCCCCATCAGTCCTCTCAGGAGGATGGTGAGGAGGGTGGCTAGAAACCCTGGTGGAGATAAATTGGATCCATCAAAGGGCGCCAGCTCTGAAGAGCTACCCGCGGCCATCTAGCTAAGGGAGTAAACCCTGACAGTAAATCCGGTGAGGGGCCCCTAAGACGGTTGGGTGGCACACTTTGTCACTTTCCGGCAGCTCCTGCGCCGCGTTGGCACCAAAACGTAACAGCCCTGCTGTTCCTTTGGGTCTATCAGCGAAGTGGAGAGGGGGGACAAGTTGTATGGGCAACAGCCTGTCTTCCATATTACACTGCCCAGGCTTACATCCGTCCATTCATCCACAAACACTCTGCACCTACGACCTGGAGAGGACACTCCAGCCTCGCTGCTAACACTAGTGTCGGCACAACACAGGAAGCAACAGATACCGGTGATACGTCATTGCTCAACTGGCATAGAGCTGACGCCAGGGGTTGCTTTTGACGGTGGGAGAGACCTTCGTGTCTTACTGGACAGCTACCGCCCGCCTAAGCTGGGCAGCCCCCAGCGAATCAGGTGCTGTCCCGCCACGACCTGCCTTCTTCATCGGATGCATGAAGATTAGGAGAAAATCTGACAAGCAGGTCGTTAACTACCGCACCAGGAAAAAAGAAAAATTCAAATTCAAGAAACGGATCAGGAAAAGGATCAGCAGTGAAACTGGGATGTTGGAATGTCCGAACAATGATGCCAGGGCTCTCCCAGATCTGCAAGACATCAGCGACGCCAGAAAGACCGCCATCATAAACAGCGAGCTAAAGATGCTCAATGTAGCCATTGCCACACTGCAGGAAACACGGCTGGCTGACTCAGGAACACTAAAGGAAAGGGACTACACCTTCTTCTGGCAAGGAAAGAGTTCGGATGCCCGAAGAGAGTACGGAGCAGGCTTTGCAGTAAGGAACAGCCTGTTGAAAATGATTGAACCAGGCAGCGGCGGTTCAGAGCGACTCTTGACTCTCCGCCTCAACACCACCGAAGGCTATGTCACTCTCATCAGCGTTTATGCCCCAGCTCTGTCCGCCTTTCCAGACGCCAAGGATGAGTTCTACGAAAATCTTGCATCAACCACAAGGAACATCCCCAGGACAGAACAACTTGTTCTCCTGGGCGACTTCAACGCCAGAGTGGGTGCAGACTCATGGCCCTCCTGCCTCGGTTCCTTTGGAGTGGGGAAAATGAATGAGAATGGACAGCGACTGCTTGAGTTTTGCGCCTGCCATGAACTATGCATCGCCAACTCCTTCTTCAAGACGAAGCCTCAACACAAAGTCTCCTGGAGGCACCCGCGCTCAAAACATTGGTACCGACTGGATTTGATACTAGTAAGACGTGCTGCTATCAAAAACGTTCTCCACACTCGCTCTTATCACAGCGCAGACTGCGACACAGACCACTCTCTGGTATGTTGCAAGATCAGGCTGCAACCAAAGAAGTTCCACTGCTCAAAGAAACAAGGGAACCCTCGATTGACGTCAGCAAGATGTCTCAGCCAGATCTTGTAGAACAGTTCGCAGAGGCCTTTCAGAGAGATACAATGCACTGCAGCCCAGAGACTCTGCCACTGAGAGATGGGAAACGCTACGAGACACCATGCACCGCATTGCTATGGCCACCTTTGGGAAGAAAACTGTGAAGTCCCACGACTGGTTTGAGGCCAAATCATCAGAGATGACTCCCACTGTTGAGGCCAAGCGCGCCGCACTCACCGAGTATAAGCGGTCACCCAGTGAGAAGAAACTGCAAATCCTCAGGGCTGCCAGGAGTAAGGTTCAGCTTAACGCCAGGCGCTGCGCAAACGAGTACTGGACAGAGCTCAGCGAAGAGATACAGAGTGCTGCTGAAAGAGGCATCATCCGAGGAATGTATGATGGCATCAAGAAGGCACTGGGACCAACACAGAGGAAGATCGCCCCCATCAAATCCTCCACCGGGGAAGTAATCAGCGATCCTAGCCAACAGATGGAAAGATGGGCGGAACACTACTCCAACCTCTACTCCACACAGACCATTGTGTCCCCCTCAGCCCTCGATGCCATCAAGTGCATGCCGGTAAAGGAGGAACTTGACGCAGAGCCAACTGTGGACGAAGTCAGCAAGGCCATTGATAGCCTGGCACCAGGCAAGGCAACGACAGAATTCCCCCAGATCTCATCAAGTACTGCAAGACTTCTCTTCTGCGCGTTTTGCACACAGTCCTCTGTCAGTGTTGGAATGAGGGAGCTGTACCGCAGGACATGAGGGACGCCAAGATCGTCACCCTGTACAAAAACAAGGGCGAAAGGAGCGACTGCAACAACTACAGAGGTATCTCGCTCCTCAGCATTGTTGGCAAGGTCTATGCTCGGGTCCTCTAATCCGCCTGCAGAAACTGGCTGAACGCGTCTACCCGGAATCACAGTGTGGTTTTCGAGCAGAGAGATCCACGGTAGACATGGTCTTTTCCCTTCGCCAAATCCAGGAGAAGTGCAGAGAGCAGCGGATGCCCCTGTATGTGGCATTCATTGACCTCACCAAGGCCTTTGACCTAGTCAGTAGAGATGGCATTTTTAGGGCTCTCCGAAAAATCGGCTGCCCCCCCCCCCCCCACTCCCAAACTGCACAGCTTAACCAGCTTGATTGAGTCCTTCCACTCTAACATGAAAGGGACGGTGGGGTTCAACGGAAACCTCTCCAAGCCCTTCGACGTATGCAGTGGTGTGAAACAAGGCTGCGTCCTGGCCCCAAACCTCTTTGGAATCTTCTTCGTTCTCCTCCTGAGGCATGCGTTCAGCACAGCGCAAGAAGGGATCCACCTGCAGACCAGATCAGATGGCAGGCTCTTCAACCTCGCCCGCCTCAGAGCAAGGACAAAGGTCCGTAAAGCCCTCATCAGAGACATGCTATTTGCCGACGATGCCGCAGTTGTGACACATACTCAGCGGGACTTGCAGTCACTAATGGACCGCTTCTCCCAGGCCTGCAAAGATTTTGGTCTGACAATCAGTCTTAAGAAGACAAACGTCCTGGGCCAAGACACGCCATCTCCACCAGCCATCGCCATTGATGACTACGAGCTTGAAGCCATCCATCAATTCACATATCTTGGGTCCACCATCATCGATAACCTCTCCTTTGACACAGAGATTGACAAGAAGATAGGAAAGGCAGCCACAATACTAGCCCGCCTCACACAAAGGGTGTGGACAAATCCCAAGCTGGCCACGAAGACAAAGATGGCTGTATACAACGCCTGTGTCCTCAGCACCTTGCTGTATGGCAGCGAGGCGTGGACCACGCATGCTCATCAGGAGAAAAGGCTCAATACCTTCCACCTGAGAAGCCTACGGCGCATACTCGGTATTTCTTAGCAAGACAAGGTGACCAACACCGAAGTCCTGACCCGCGCTACCCTCCCAACCATGCATACCATGCTGAGACGGCGTCGGCTGCGCTGGTTGGTCCATGTTGGCCGCATGGAAGACATCCTCCATGGTGAGCTTGCCATATGGCAGAGAAACATTGGCTGCCCACAGCTGAGATACAAAGACGCTTGCAAACGTGACATGAAGGCGCTTGAGATCAACACTGAGTCCTGGGAGGACCTCGCAGACGACCGCCACAGCTGAAGAACCACTCTCAAGAAACAGCTGTGGATTGGTGAGGACAAACTGTCAGCTGCTGCAGCAGAAAAGCGAGTTCACAGAAAAGGGATGACAGCCAACAGACCAGCATCAGCATACACATGCGACCACTGCGACAGAGACTGCCTCTCTCGCATTGGTCTCAGTTACAGGCGATGCTGCTTGGACCAAGCAGACAGCCCATCTAGACATTAGAATGGATGTAGTTTGTCCATGGTTAGCCATGACCGAGGGAGGCCTACTACTATCACTGAGTAATAGCAGTAGTGTTGAGCGGCCTGTCAGATCTGTACAATCTACTAATGGTACAGTGGATGGCTGGAACAGTTCCACCAAAGACGTGTGTACAAGATCACATTCAAGTTGTAAAGAAGTGTGACATGTCAAGCTTAGAATGTCTACTTATCAGATCCAGCTTCTCATCATCATCAGGTGCCCTGCCGCATGGCGTTGGCGATCGTGGACTTCCTTCTGCCTCTATCTCTCGTTGCCCCTAGCATCTCTCCCACCCTCCCCATCCCCAGCCATTCTGCATGTCCGTCCAGCATTTTCTCCCTGGGTCTACCCGGTGCTCTCTTTCCCTCCAGCTTTCCCGCCGTGACCAGGTGCTCCAAATCCCCCTTCCTCATAAAATGGCCTATAAATGTTGCCTGTCTTTTCCTGATCTTCCTTATGAGTGATCTACTTGTGTCTGCCTCCATCAAGACTGTCTCGTTTGTTTTCATTGCTGTCCATGGAACCCTCAAAATTCTTCTTAGAAACCACATCTCGGCTGCCTCAATCTTGTTCTGGCTTTGTTTGTTGACTATCCACGCCTCGCATCCCTACAAAAGTATTGGTTCTATATAACATTCAAGAACTCTCTTCCTGATGTTAATTGATAGGCATTTGTTGGTAAGAATGCTTGTCATCTTCATGAATGCTGTTTTGGCTTGGCCAATTCTGCCGGCTATTTCTAATGTGCATCTGCCGTCCGATGAAATGATCGTTCCCAGGTATTTGAATTTCTCAACCTGTGTCAAGATTGTGCCATTTGCTGTTATTTTGCATGAGGGGATTTCATGTTTTTTTTACTGATCACCATGACTTCAGTCTTCCTGCTGTTTAGTTCCAGCCCCTTACCTTTGCTTTCTATTTCTAGTATATTCACAAGGTTTTGTAGGTCTCTTTCACTTTCTGCAATTAGCACGGTGTCATCTGCATATCGAATTCCTCCAACCTTTAATCCAGGGTCTTCTTCTAGGTTTCTCATGATGTTTTCGCTGTAAAGTGAAAACAGATCTGGTGACAAAACACAACCCTGTCTGACTCCTCTTTTAATATTTTGGAAAGAGCTTACATTGTTTTCTATTCTCATTGCAGCTGTTTGTTCACAGTACATATTTCTGATTATTCGTAGATCTTTTCCATCAACATTGAGTCTCTCCAGTTGGTTGATCAATTCATCATGTCTTACCAGATCGAAAGCCTTGGTGTAGACAACAAAGCATAAATATAAATCCTTATTCATCTCAGTTGACCTCTCTATGATAGTTCTTAGGATGTATATGGCATTAATAGTTCCTTTCCCTTCCACAAATCCACACTGTTCTTCTGCTATTTCTCTTTTGATTCTATTCCTTGTCATCATCATGACAGTTCTTAACAGGATTTTTGTTTCATGGCTCATGAAACTGATTGTGCGATGGAGTTCGCATTCTATAGCCCCTGTCTTCTTTGGAAGTACAATGAAAATTGATTTTGACATATATCTTTGGGGATTTTTCCAGTGTCGTAAATTTTATTTAGGAGGACTGTTATTTTTTCTATACCAAATTCCTCCAGGGCTTCAATCATCTCTGTAGTAATTTTGTCTGGTCCTGGGGCTTTTCCCGGTTTCATCTTTTTCAGTGCCGCTCTAACTTCATCTTTCATTATGGGTGGTCCTTCAAAGTTCTTTTTTATAATGTGTTCTTCGTTTCTGTCATCCTCAAAAAGGTCTTTAATGTACTCTCCCCATCTGTCTAATATTTTGTCTTTTTCCATGATAAGCGTGCCATCTTTCGATTTCAAGCAACCAGTTGATGTGCATGTATTTTTTTCTGTGGACAATTCCTTCAATTCGTCTGTACATACCCTGAGGATCCGTTTTGTGTCGGTCTTCCATTTCTTTGCACTTTGATTTCAGCCAAGCTTTCTTAGCTTCATTGCACCTATTCCTGATCTTGTTTATCTTCCTGTAGATCTCCTCATTTCTCTTCCAGCTTCTATGGATAGGAAACATTGTATAAATGGAATACAACTGCATCCTAAGATGATTGTGTGTGGAAACTTGAAGCAGCGATACTACAACTGTTCACAGCATAACAAAGGTAAATCGAAGGCCGATCTAATCATTGTGGCAACAGAGCTATCAAGCGGGAAGCCACTGTCTGTGACTGAGTAAGCTGCCAACAGCAGAGCACGCATGGCGCACTTACATTTGAAGAGAACATAACAGCTGCTATTCAACAGAAAATTGACCAGGTGAAGCAGAATCCAGTATGCAAGACTCCTTCACACGAAGTGCCTGCATCATAATCAAATGCGGTGCCGCATGGCGTTGACGATCATGGCCCTCCATATGCATCTGTTCCTTGTTGCCACAAGTACATCTTCCACCCTCTCTGTCCTCAGCCACTCTGCAAGTCCGTCCAATATTTTCTTTGGGTCTACCTGATGCCTATTTCCCTCCAGCTTTCATGTTGTGACCAGGTGTTCCAATAACCATTTTCTCATAAAATGGCCTATAAATGTTGCTTGTCTTTTCCTAATCTTCCTTATGGACGATCGCCTCGTTTGTTTTCTATGCTGTCCATGTAACTCAGCATTCTTCTAAGAAACTACATTTCTGCTGCCTCAATCTTGTTCTGCCTTTGCTTGTTGACTGCCTACGCCTAACAACTGTATAACATTATCGATTATATGTAACATTCAAGAGCTCTCTTTCTGACTGTCTCCCTACGCTCCTCCCATTCATCACTGACATCATCAACACTTCTCTCCAAACTGGAACTGTCCCCAGATTCTTTCAAGTCTGCTATTGTTCACCCTCACCTCAAGAAATACAATTTAGACCCAAATGAACTGAAAAATTACCGGCCTATCTCTAATCTCTCTTTCTTGTCAAAACTCATCGAAAAAGTTGTCCTCAACCAACTGAACTCTCACCTGTCTGCCAACAATCTCCTCAATCTTTTCCAGTCAGCCTACCACCAGTGCCATAGCACTGAAACTGCCTTGCTACACATTCTCAACAATCTCCTCCTTGCAACTGATACTGGCAAAGTCTCTCTCCTCACACTCCTTGATCTGTCTGCAGCCTTTGATACCATTGATCATGGTATTCTCCTTTCTAGACTTCATCATACTTTTGGCACCTCTGACATTGCTCTCTCCTGGTTCACTTCTTATCTATCAAAAAGAAAACAAACTGTTCTCATCAATGGCACTTACTCTCAACCAGCATACCTGACCTGTGGTGTTCCACAAGGATCTGTCCTTGGACCTGTTCTTTTCACTCTTTACACCTCCCCCCTGTCCACCATCATCAACTCCCACTCTATAAAACGCAACTTCTATGCTGATGACACCCAACTTCAAGACAGTGACTCACCTGACAATATACAGCGCCACCTGACTCGCACCACTGAGTGTTACTCGGACATCAAAAATTGGATGACATACAACAAACTTCAGCTAAATGATGACAAGACAGAAGCTATCCTCATTGGCACCCGTCAGAAACTTTCTCAGCTGCCTCCTCTTCCTCCCATTATGTAACACATCAGTCCCAATTTCTGATTCAGTAAAAACCTTGGTGTCTGCATTGACTCTACCCTCTCCATGAACAACATTGTTTCTCAAACTGCCAGATCTTGCTACTATCACCTCCATCGTATAAGCCTAATCAGGAAGTATCTCTCTGTGGAAACAACTGCATAACTCGTTCTCTCCTTCATAATGTCTCGCATTGACTATTGCAATTCACTCCTGTCCGGTCTTCCTGCCTCCACCACTCACATCCTACAGCGCATTCAAAACAATGCTGCACGCCTTGTACTCAAAAAGAAAAAAGCTGACCACATATCTCCTCTCCTGGCACAACTTCACTGGCTCCTTGTATCAAAGCGCATACAGTACAAACTAGATACCATGTGCTACAAAAGCCTCAATAACGCAGCCCCCGATTACCTGTCAAGCCTACTTGAGATCTATCTTCCCTCACGTACCCTCCGCTCTGCCTCCGATCCTCTGACTTTTCGCTTTCCACGCACTAAGCTCAATACCTATGGTCCACGAGCCTTCTCTGTTTCTGGTCCGCTCTCCTGGAACAAACTTCCTCTCTCAGTCCGTCAGCAACCTACTTTTGTCTCCTTCAAGTCCGCTCTCAAAACTCACCTTTTCTCCTCTGCATAAAATCCTGACCTCACTCAATCCCCTCTGCAGCCTGTCTCCGCTCGGAGGGGACTCACATTGCAATATATAATTGTATATAATATGCTCTCTATAATTTTCCATTGTTTTTATTCTTTCTCCCCATTTATAGCCGTGTGTGTGAGTGTGTGTGTGTGTGTGTGTGTGTGTGTGTGTGTGTGTGTGTGTGCGTAGGTGCGTGTGTGTACGTGCTGCGTGCGTGTGTGTGCGTGGGTGCGTGTGTGTGTGTTTCAGCGCTTAGATTTGATTTTATCAAGATTTTGCACTATATAAATATTGTAATTATTTATTATTAGTATATTTGTTGGTAAGAATACTTTTCATCTTCTTAAATGGTGTTTTGGCTTGGCCGATTCTGCTGGATATTTTTGATGTCATCTGCCGTCTGGTGAGATGACCATTCCCAGATATCGAAACTTATCAACCTGTCTCGAAGTTTTGCCATTTGCTGTTATTTTGCATGTGGAGATTTCTTTTTTTTTTTTTTTTTTTACTGATTACCGTGACTTGAGTCTTCTTGCTATTTAGCAACAACCCCTTTGCAGATTTTTCTGGTGTCATAAATTTCATTTAGGAGGACTGTTATTTTTTCAATACCAAATTTCTCCAGGGCTTCAGTCATCTATATAGTAATATTGTCTGGTCCTGGGGCTTTTCCTGGTTTCATCTTTTTCAATGCTGCTCTAACTTCATCTTTCATTATGAATGGTCCTTCAACGATCTTTCGTATACTGTAGTCTTCGTTTCCGTCATCGTTGAATGAAAATGTCTTTAATGTACTCTCCCCATCTATCTAATATTTTGTCTTTTTCCATGATAAGCGTACCATCTTTCGATTTTAAGCAACAGATTGATGTGCATGTCTTTTTCCTGTGGACAATTTCTTCATTTCTTCTGTACATACCCTGAGGATCTGTCTCGTGTCGGTCTTCTTTTTCTTTGCACTTTGTTTTCAGCCAAAGCTTCCTCAGCTTTATTGCATCTTTTCCTGATTTCCTTGTTTATCTTCCTGTATTTTTCCTCTTTTCCCTTTGCATTCCTCCGTTCCTCCATCAAACTTGTAAGTTATGTTGTCATCCAGTTTTTTTAAGCTTCTCTACCTTGTCTAGGGATTTCTTCCTAAGCTTCATTTATCGATTTTCTTAACTTTTTCCATTGTTCGTCACTGTCACCAACGTCATCCAAAGTACTGAATTTGTTTTGAACATGTATGTTAAATCTTTTTTTGTTTTTCTCGTGTCACTTCATCTGTCTTCAAGAGTCCAAGATGTGGTTTGATGATACTTTTGGTCTGTATTCTTTTGCTTAGTTTCAGCCTAAATCTTCCCATTACAGGATTGTGGTCACTGTTGCAGTCTGCGCCTGTTTTTGCTGTCAGCAAAGAGTTTCTAAATCTATTATTGATCATGATGTAGTCAATCCGATTTTGGTCATATCTCCTGGACTCATCCATGTCCATTATCTTCTGTTAGGCTGCTCAAACCACATGCTTCCTACTATGAACTCATTCAGCTGTGCCTATCCCACAAGTTTGACTCCCCTTTCATTTTGTGTACCAAGGCCATGAGGTCCAGCTATATCCTCTACCCTCTCTTGTCCCACTTCAGTAATAAAATCTCCCATTATTATTGGAACTTCCTGTGATTTGCATTGAGCCTTGGATATCTCTAATACTTCATAGAAATTATCACTTTCGTCCTGAGTACTTGTGGATGTTGGTGTATACACCTGGATGATGTTGATATCAAATGGTTTGCCATTCAATTTAACCAGCAAAACTCGGTCTGACACAGCCCAGTATCCCTTGACTGATTTTGACTTGTCCTTGTCCTGATGCATACTCCTCTTTCATGTGTGTTTCCACCAGAATATATTGTTGTGCTTGCCTGATGTTATCATGCCTGCCCCCTTCCATCTCACTTCCCTTAGTACTACAATATTGATGTTGATCCTTTGCATTTCAATCTTGACATTTTCTAATTTTCGATTTTGCAGCAATGTCATCACAGGCCATGGCAATTTTCTTTTTTCAGCTTGATCGCAGTAGCTTGCTCACTGTCAGGTGTCACCTGCACAGCATGACGGTCCTTAGCGCACGAAGGTGCTCCATAAGTGCCCCCATTTACGTATGGGAACCCTTATTTATGTATAGAAGGCCCTGTTTACGTGTAGGAGCCTCTATTTATGTATAGGAGCGGACAAACGTGCTCTATAGGAGCCCCTATTTATGTATAGGAGCCCCTATTTATGTATAGGAACCCCTATTTATGTATAGGAGCCCCTGTTTACGTATCTATATTTTTAACTTCATCAAATTAAAACGAAACAATCAACTGTGAAAATTGGATGTTGTTCATGTTCATGACAATTGCTGGGGAAACGCTGAGGTGGTCAAGAGCACTCGTAACATCAGCTTTCAGAGTCAGGGTTCTGCCTTGTCCATGCCGAAGGTTGACACGGTCGCTGAGGTTGGCAGACAATATGCCACCCAGAGGAGAGTTGCAGCATTTCATGGACGCGGTGGTTGGAATTCAGAGTACGTGCATTGAACGATCCAACTTTCACAATATATTGTTGAGTGCGGGGGTTAGACGAACTTTGGTTGGCAGCCAACAATTCAGTTTTTTTTAGTTGATTTTCAAGTGCTTTGGCGAATCGATGTTTATGACTCCTTTTGCGCATAGCACGTACACTTCTCTTAATAATAATAATAATAATAATAAAGAGCATTTATATAGCGCCTAATCTGATGAAAACAAGAGCCCTAAGCGCTTACAGGTATCACGCAGAACACAACAACACACACACACACACACACACACACACACACACACACACACACGCACACACACACACACAACACACACACACACACACACACAACACACAGCCGACATTCAAGGCTCAAAAGACAACAAGGGGGATTTGGGGAAGTTAGGTGGTAGAGTCTTTATAAGTATCATGAGAGGGACTGGAAGAGATGGGTTTTCAGAGAGGACTTGAAAGAAGTGAGAGTTGCAGAGTGGCGAACAGAGACAGGGAGCTGATTCCAGATTACAGGGGCCTGATAGGAAAAGGAGCGTTGACCATAGGTTTTAGTGCGACAGGATGGTATGCGGAAGGTACGAGTATCAGCCGAGGAACGAAGTTGACGAGAGGGGGTGTACAGATGGAGGAGGTCAGAGATGTAAGGGGGTGCAAGACCGTTGAGAGACTTAAAACATAACAAAGCAATCTTGTAGCGAATTCTCTTGCCACGGTGGGTGGTACAATATATAGGAGCCCCTATGTACTGCCTCGTAGGTTGTCATGGGAACAACACAGGTTGGAGGTGAGTCCGTACACAAACTGATGGAAGGCAACGGGAAACCACCATCGTATTTTCCCTAAGATAAATCATGGCCAGCCAAAGCAAGAAAAATGTACATGTATATTACAGTTTGTACAGAAAATATTGTGTGGAAATGTGCACAGGGTGTGCAAACGGTTGGTCAATATGTTTGTGAAATGAACTGAGTACTGTTCTGTAGGCACCAAATCATGTCTTTGTTCCAAGGCACCAAATCATGTCTTTGTTCCAAGGCCTATTTCATCACATCTATGTGCGGCAGTGTGTTGCAGTTCAAAAAGAAAATTCTACTCTGGTTGTTCAATGTGTACGCGCGTGTGGCAATATTATCAAGCTATCGACGTGGATTCGAGTCATGTTTTTGTATGACTGATTTGGTGGTTTTTTGATCAGAAAAAAAATCTATAATTTACGCCAGTTTACTGAAATGGTTAATGATCATGTGCTAGTATGGATATAGAGCTCTGTGTGTATACTTACTACCTCAGAAAGAAGATGCTAGTCAATGATATTTCACAAACATTTATTTTCATTGTGAATCATCCTGTTGAGAAGAAAGAAGAATGTACCCAATAGATAAATCATTTTTATTAAACCAATGCCTTTGTTAATGTCTAGGCTTTGAAAAAAGTTTAATTATGATGTAGTAAAAAGAATGGACTAAAGATGAAATGAAATGAAACTTCCCTTCAACTTGTGTGCACCATTGATCTAGTTTCAGAGATATTTTGTTTTATGGATAAAGGAAAATGTGTCGTAGAATTCAAGTATGCTGTAACTACTTTTTCCATGGCTTGACTCAGGCATTTGAGTAGAGTGTGAGATCTCTTCGGATTTCCACAATTTTATCTATTCTTGATAAACTGAACGACTCAAAGTAGAATGATAACTGCAGTTCTGTTGTATGTGTGTGGAGATGGTAGTGCTCTACTGTACATGTAATATTCCTGTGCAAGGTATCCACAGCACGAGGAATCCGATTTATGCCAATCAGAAGTCTTACTTCCAGATAGGTTGTGGTGTCGGGTTCGTGGTCACCAACGTTTATAAAGAGCGAGGTCTGAGCACAGGCTGATCACTTTCATCATATAATAATAATAATAATAATTACAATATTTATATAGCGCAAAATCTTGATAAAATCAAATCTAAGCGCTGAAGCAGACACACACGCAAGCACGCACGCACGCACGCACGCACACGCACGCACACACACACACACACACACACACACACACAACACACACACACACACACGCATGGCTATAAATGGGGAGAAAGAATAAAAGCAATAAAAGCAAGAATAAAACCAATGGAAAATTATAGAGAGCATAGCATATACAATTATATATTATAACCATGTGATTCCCTCCGAGCGGAGACAGGCTGCAGAGGGGGGGGGGGGGTTGAGTGAGGTTAGGATTTTATGCGGAGGAGAAAAGGTGAGTTTTGAGAGCGGACTTGAAGGAGACAAAAGTAGGTTGCTGACGGACTGAGAGAGGAAGTTTGTTCCAGGAGAGTGGACCAGAAACAGAGAAGGCTCGTGGACCATAGGTATTGAGCTTAGTGCGTGGAAAGCGAAAAGTCAGAGGATCGGAGGCAGAGCGGAGGGTACGTGAGGGAACATAGATCTCAAGTAGGCTTGACAGGTAATCGGGGGCTGCGTTATTGAGGCTTTTGTAGCACATGGTGTCTAGTTTGTACTGTATGCGCTTTGATACAGGGAGCCAGTGAAGTTGTGCCAGGAGAGGAGATATGTGGTCAGCTTTTTTCTTTTTGTGTACAAGGCGTGCAGCATTGTTTTGAATGCGCTGTAGGATGTGAATGGTGGAGGCAGGAAGACCAGACAGGAGTGAATTGCAATAGTCAATGCGAGACATTATGAAGGAGAGAACGAGTTTTGCAGTTGTTTCGACAGAGAGATACTTCAGTACTTGGAAGCAATCGACACGGAAGCCATTGATATGAGTTAGTGCTCAATCCTGGAGTTCGTGCCAATGCCAAAGAGTTCTTTTTGGAAACTGTTTGTGGCAACATGGTTATCTTGTGCAAATATTTTTTGCACAGTCTTGACAACTGCCTTAGTCCTGCCACCTGTCGACTCAGCGTGATTCGGTGTGTGACAATAACAGCCATGTCTTTATTAAAGAAAAACAAAAACAAACAAAAAACTGCCTTCCCTGCAGAGAAAGGCAGGAGAACTTCTTGTAATCTACAGATCCCTAACCACAGACTAAAACTCAAAATTCACTCAAAAACCAACTTAGGTGCAAAAAAAGCAAATAAATGTACAACATTATGAGCAAATCGTCCCAAAATATTTAACAAAACTGCTTAAACCAGAGCAAACACCGTACACAAATTCAGGATACAACCTGTATCCTCCACGACCTACGTTAGACATTTAAAGCTACAATTTCCTGAGCTACGTATCTCTGGAATACGTTGCTTACCAACGTCAACTCATGCACATCACTAAACAGCTTTAAACAAAACCTTCACAAATACAGCAGTTGGGAATACTGTAAGTATGTCTAATTGAATCCCTTCTTCTAGATCGACATACATTGTGCTAATAAAACGCTGCCATTTATGTCACACGTTTGCGCTATCATTATTCTGAGTCAAAAATACCTAATAATTCTTCTCTTTACTTCCTTTTGATTTAACTTTATAGTACAATGTGCATTTATGATTTCTGTGTCTATTGCATCAGTTACAGTTCATTTATTTTCATCATAGTGTTAGAGTTGACATGTCATTTCTCCCCTCCCCCCTCGCGCTGTTTGTTCTTAATTGCTCTTTTTACTTTCTTCGTCTCGTATACAAGGTTAGTAATTGATAATACACGTTGTTGTTATCTTACTTACTTTAATTTCATGTTTTTGTATATATATATATATTATATATATATATATTATATATCACCATACATATATATATATATATATATATATCTGTGTGTGTGTGTGTGTGTGTGTGTGTAGTGTGTGTGTGTGTGTGTGTGTGTGTGTGTGTGTGTTGATATAGATATATGGGTATTGCTATGTCATTAAAAATACATTTATGACTTATATCTCATGGCATACTGCATCGTGATCCATTTTCATCATTGCCTTATTTGAAATGTCTCCCTCTCCTCCCCCTTTCCCTTGGTCATTCTTAATTCTTATTTCACTTCGTGTTTTACATTTTTCCTTCATAATATGCTTCCATAGCATCTGTGTCGACCTGTTGGCCTCTATATATCACCAACTGTAAGTATAGGAGATCTTTGCAATGTACCCAACCATCATATGGAAAGATGACCCAACAAGGAGCCATATCATAGAAGAGATATCAATAGTACAGCTTGCTTATTTGTTTATTTATTTTCAGTACCGACCTGCCCACACGCGATGTATGGCATGACGTTCTATGACCAAGTACCTGTGCCCGATCTCGCAAATCGTTCCAACCTCGTTTTTCTCGTCAGAGCATGCGTAGACGCCCGCATTGCGCTGAGCAGCAGCCTCAATCTGAATTCCAAGAAGATAGAAGTAATCATTGGAGCTGGTGGCAATACATACCAGGCTATTCGAATCCCCAAGAACAACAGAACTGATGTGATAAAGTGAGTAGGTCTATCGATCAGTCTGTTTTGCATCTGTGTGAAGTGTTCTGCTTTTTTTATAACCTGATTTTGATCATAAAAAGGCATGGTTTAATACTGTTGCACTATTGCTTATTATTGTATGTAATTCTTTGTCAGCTGAACGACTATTTGACAAAGTAACTCCACTATGCTGTCGGACGTACTGGAATTGATAACAAAATGATTATCTTTAAACTGTCTAGAAATAATTGATTTTGTAGTTAACTGGCTCGCTAACTAGCGCTCTGATATGGCATCGTATGATTAACTAACCAATCATATATATAATACACTCATTTTCGTTTATGTAATTTTTTTTTGGTTTTAGAATAGAGCAGGAAGCCCATCCCCCTATCATCACACTCTGTGGTAATAGACATTGCATGTATAGCGATGGTGTTTGCGTTGAAACACGAGTTGGTTTATTGCAATTATCCAGGTCAAAGGATGGGGCCTTGCTGTCCTGCAACGCATACAAATCCCTCTGGGTGGCGTGGGAGACATCATCAGTGTCATCCAAAGTGACGTCAGTCTCATTAGGGGTGGGTTCTCAGCCAGGCAAGGGGAAAATACTTGGAAGCAACACCACTGACATTGTGGAAGCGAATTACATCAGTGTAAAAGGCTACTATCTTGAAAATAGCCACTGGATTTTCCGTAAGTATAATCATAGACATGGATTGCGAGATGGGCAAATAGCTATGTCAGTGTCTGTAAACATAATAGGTCATTTTGTGGACGTTATATACATTATAATTTCAGGAAATGTTGACAACATTCATATTCTGTTTTCGCTGGTATGACAGTCTGCCATTGTCGTTACTTATGGTTGAATTATTTCAGCCAATTTTTCCTGAAGTTACAGTGCACTGGGTAAGAAATTTGAAAAGCTGTGTTTATCCTTGGCATGAACCATAATATGAATGTCTATGTTTATTTTTGTATAAAGATAGAGACACTTAGACTAATATATCCTTTTTTGTGTTTGATTTTTTCCAACATTATATATAATATTTTCAGAGGTATTTAATTTTCAGTGCCATTTTAGTTTATTAGATGTATGGCATAAACATTAGAAAATATAATAGAAACAAGTATTTGATTTATTCAATGCTTTTTAGATTAAAAGAGAGGTTTTCAAAATGACGTTCATCTTGCTATTACTTCTGATTTCATGGATACAACACATTCACACCCACCCACACATGTATATATCATCATCATCACCATGTACCCTGCCACGTAGTGTTGGCGGTCATGGCCTTCCATACGAATCTATCCCTTGTCGCTGCAAGTACATCCCCAACCCTCTCAGTCTCAGCCACTCTGCAAGTACGTCCAATATTTTTTCCCTGGATCTACCTTGTGCTCTCTTTTTCCCCAGCTTCCCTGTTGTGACCAGTTCCTCTAAGTCCCCTCGCTTTATATAATGTCCTATAAATGTTGCTTATGTTTTCCTGATCTTCTTCATTAATGTTCTTCTGTTTGTCTCCTTCAAGACTGTCTCGTTTGTGTTTTCTTTCCTGTCCATGGAACTCTCAACATTGTTCTTATAAACTACATTTCCATTTCCTCGATTTTGTCCTCATTTTGTGTGTCGACTGTCCACGCTTCACATTCTCACAACAGTATCGAGTGTATATAACATTGAAAAAAAAATTTCATGATGTTAAATGAAAGGCATTTGTTGGAGAAAAAAAACTACTTATTTTCGTGAATGCTGTTTTATTTTGACCTATTCTGCTGGCTATTTCTGATGTGCATCAGAAGTCTGATGAGATGACCTTCCCAGACATTTAAACATATCAACCTGTCTCAGTGTTGTATCATTTGCTGTTAGTTTGCAAGAGGGGATTTACTGGATTTTTTTTCCTCTACTAATTATGAATTCAGTCTTCTTGCTATTTAGCAACAGCAATTTATTTCTGCTTTCTACTTTTATTCTTCAAGGCTCCTCATGATGGTTTCGCTGTAAAGTGCAAACAAATCTGGTGACATAACATATACTTTCCTAACCCTTCTTTTCACATTTTGAAAGGAGCTTATATCGTTTTCTATTCTCATTGCTGCTGTTTGCTTCCAGTACATATTTCTGATTATTCTTTTGTTTTTTCATCAACATTGAACTTTTCTAGCTGGTTGATAAATTCTTCATGTCTTAACCAATCAAAACCTTGGTATAATCAACAAAGCATAAATATAAACCCTTATTCAACTCGACTGACCTCTCTACAATATTTCTTAGGATGTATATGGCATTAGTAGCTCCCTTCGCATCCACAAATCCACACAGTTCCTCTGCTAGTTCTCTTTTGATTCTGTTCTGTATCCTCACCATGATTTTAGGTTACATATATACACACAGACATACATGCATGCATACATACATATACATCATACATACATACATATATACATACATACATGCATTCATACATATAACATACATACATGCATTCATACATATGCATGCATGCATACATACATACATATATACATGCATACATACATACATACATACATACATGCACACATGCACACATACATACATGCATACATGCATACAAAGAGACAGGTAGAAAGGCAGATAGAAAGAAAAAAATAGATAGACAGACCAAAGATAGAGAGGTAGATAGATAGATAAATAGATAGAAAGATGAAGAGATAGATAGATAGATAGATAGATAGATAGATAGATAGACAGATATAGACAGATACATAGATAGATAGAATAGATATGATAGATAGACAGATAGATAGATAGATATGAATAGATAGATAGATATGAATAGATATATTTATAGTTAAATAGATAGATTTACAGATAGATAGACAGGTATATATATATATATATATATATATATATATATATATATATATATGGTGTGTGTGTGTGTGTTGTGTGGTGTGTGTGTGTGTTGTGGTGTGTGTTGTGTGGATAGATAGATAGATAGATAGATAGATAGAGAGAGAGCAGTAAATAGATGATAGATAGATAGATAGTAGATAATAATAGATAGATAGATAGATGATAGATAGATAGATAGTAATAGATAGATAGATAGATAGATAGATAGATAGATATAGTATATTGCTTGATATGTATACACAGAGGCTAAGAGAAGGGCCAGACAGAGGCAGAGGCAGACAGAGGGGATGGGGGGAGGGGGGACGACAGACAGACAGATTAAAAATATATATAGTGAGTAACAGACATCAACAAAGAGAAAGATTCATGTTTATATAGTCTTCTGTCTACATGTTAATGAGAAACGAGTCTCTTGTTGCTCTGTTTGACCTCAATGCAGCATTTGATAGTTTGATTATTTCATTTTGCTGAAGACACCAGAAGCTACATTTGGGATTCAGGACACCGCCCTTATTTGATGTGTCAGTAATATCCATAGCGTTCCCATTTCATCCTTGCCTTCTCATGAATGGTGTACCACACAGTTCTGTTCTAGGACCGGTTTTGTTTACAGTGTATTCTCAGCCACTGTATGATGTAATTGTTCTACATGACAGTGATTTCCTAAATATGCAGGGAACATAGGTCTGTCAAGAAGGTCTTCATCAAATATTTTGTTTTGTATCCAAAGTATTGTTCAGACATTTCATTCATAGTGTTGTTCAGACATTTCTATTCACAGGAGCGGATGATGTTGCTGCCCTAGGTGAACAGGTACGACTAACGACAAACACACACAAAAGAAAAGTATTGCCTGTTGGCATTAGTTATCATTAACAACATTCGATAAGCAGATGATACCGTGCTAACTGCAGAAAAAATAAAGGGAGCTAAAGAAAACGTGTGAATATAATAGAAATAGAAAGCAAAAGTAAAGGGTTGGAGCAAAACAGCAAGAAGACTGAAGTCATGATTATCAGTAAAAAAACACTGAAATCCCCTCATGCAAAATAACAGCAAACAGCACAACCTTGAGACAGGCTGATAAGTTGAAATATCTGGGAACGATCATTTCACCAGACGGCAGATGCACATCAGAAATAGCCAGCAGAATCGGCCTAGCTAAAACATCATTCTTACCAACAAATGCCTATCAATTAACATCAGGAAGAGAGTTCTTGAATGTTATATAGAACCGATGATGTTATATGGTTGTGAGGCATAAACCATCAACATGCAAAGCCAGAACAAGATTGAGCCAGCCGAGATGTAGTTTCTGAGAAGGATGTTGAGAGTTCCATGGACAGCAAAGAAAACAAACTAGACAATCTTGATGTAGGCAGACACAAGAAGATCATTCATAAGGAAGATTAGGAAAAGACAGGCAACATGTATAGGCCATTTTTATGAGGAAAGGGGAATATATATTTGGAGCACCTGGTCACAACAGGAAAGCTGGAGGGAAAGGAGAACACCGGATAGACCCAGGAGAAAATATTGGACGGACTTGCAGAGAGGCTGAAGACAGAAAAGGTGGGAAATGTGCTTGCAGCAACAAGGGGCAGATGCATATGGAGGGCCATGATCGCCAACGCCATGTGGCAGGGTACTTGGTGATGATGATGATACATAATTGATTATTTCCCCATTTTGTTTTATCTCATCCCACTGAACATCGATCTTTGAAAATTTTTGAACTTTTCCTCACACAAAAGTTGTTCACCACTTGCCTGGATCTTACTTTGACTCTGGGCCCACACTAAGAGACAGACATCACTTTAGTGGACCTAGCCAGGCTTTTGTAGCCATCCACCCAGAGTGTGATGCCTTCTCCAGGACATGTTCATGGCATCAAACACCCTGAAGTAAAAGGTCACCGTAATCCCACAGTGTCTACACACATCCAGTAGAAATCTAATGTAATTATTCTACATTCGTTTATTTAGTGTGTACAAGTGAAATGTTGTCTGCCAACTAAGGACATTTAAAATGCCTGTATTTTTTACTACGGCTGCGGTTACGTCTGTTCACCGAACATGACGAACGATATACAAAACGACAGACACAGACCTGACACAGCTTACACTACAAAGACTCCAGAAGGTAGTCCAGCAAGACCAACTCAGGATCAGTTTCATCATCAAATCTGTGTATGACCTCCTGCCTTTGAATGCTAGTCTGGTGTAATGGGAGTCATCAGATGACCCATCATGCCAGCCCTATCATCATCGAAAGACCCTGCATGTCCGCAGCAAATAATGGAACATGTCCTAAGCCCATGCAAGGCAGCGCTAACCTAAGAAGGAGGTACAATCAAATGTGTCAAGTGTTTGCACAAGTGATCAATACCACCAGGTGAAGACCATGCCACCAGAGATACTGACAACCTTCTACATGGCAGGAGGTGGCAAGCCGTTATATCTTGAGCATGGAACCAGGGTCTGCTGGGTGGAGCAAACGATCAGGAGTGCATGGCAGTTCTTCCACGATGGAAAAGTAACCAGAACTCATCAACAAGTGTGTCATAAACTGGATATAGTTCTCCACTTCCATTCATGAAAACAAAATGATTCTGACCAAAGTAACTTCATCATAGACCTTAGAATGGAGGAAGCCCATATCTACAAGACTGGGAAGTATGATAGTCTAGCCAGCGACTTGAGGAAATCTGGCTTTCAAACCAAACTCCTCTCTATAGAGGTCGGAGGAAGGGGGTTGATAGGTACGTCAACATATGATTTTATGACACTGCTCTCGATTTCTGAGAGATCGAAGACCAGATCTTTCCAGGCAATAACAAAATCAGGTGACAAGTGTTCGAAGTGGATATAGGCAAGGAAGAACAAAAGTAAACATCATAAGGCTTAAAATCCCCTTATATGCTGCCAGTGTCCAATAACTGAGGTTTCTAACCACCCAAGATATCCATACTAGAGCCCAAGCCGTGATCAGTTTTCTATTAAAAATATATAAACAAAAATAGAAGAGGCGACAGAAAAAGGGCGTCCAGGAGTCATGATCTGGATGCATCTTGGCCCCCTCAGAGTGTTAGGAGTTAAGGGCCAAAACATTTGCTTCAAGTAGTTTTCTCTTTGGAGGTCTTACGCTGTCCAACTCTCCTCAGAGTTTCTTGCTACCACTACACACCCCAAGACTAAAACGCCAGCTAATAAATATAAATTTGTGGTACCTCTAACGCCAACAGATGACGACTGAACTGAAAAAAGATATAAAAAGACAACCAGACCATGTCATCCAACCATCAGCAAGCAACCTTACATTTATAATGCTACCAATTTTGAAGAACAAGGTCTCCCAACAGTGTAAAAATCGCTACTCACAGTTCCGTAGCTTTCGATGGCGTTCTCGCCATCTTCGTCAGCGCTCTAATGCTGTCTGCGTGAATCTCTACTCAGATCTCGCGAACATTTGTTTTCTATTTCTATTATATTCACAAGGTTTTGTAGGTCCCTTTCATTTTCTGCAATTAGCACGGTGTCATCTGCGTATCGAATGTTGTTTATCATGTTTCCTCCAACCTTTAATCCAGGGTATTCTTCTTAGTTTCTCGTGGTCTTTTGGGTATAAAGTGAAAATAGATCTGGTGACAAAACACAACCTTGTCTGACCCTTCTTTTGATATCTTGAAAAGCGCTTATGTCGTTTTCTATTCTCATTGTAGATGTTTGATCCCAATACATATTTCTGAGCATTCGTAGATCTTTTCTTCAATAGTGAGTATTTCTTGTTGGTTGATCAATTCTTCATGTCTTACCTGATCGAAAGCCTTTGCACAATCAACAAAGCATAAATATGAATCCTTATTCATCTCAATTGACCTATCTATGAGAGTTCTTAGGATATATGTAATAGTTCTTTTCTCTTCGACAAATCCACACTTTTCTTCTGTTATTTCACTTTTGATTCTATTCCTTGTCCTCATCATGATTATTCTTAATAGGATATTTGTTACATGACTTATCAAGCTGATTGTGCGATGGGGTTCGAATTCTATAGCCCCTGTTTTATTCGGAAGTTCAATGAAAATTGATTTTGACATATTTTGGGGGATTTTTCCAGTATCATTTATCCCATTTAGGAGGACTGTTATTTTTTCAATACCAAATTCCTCCAGGGTTTCAATCATCTCTGTAGTTATATTGTCTGGTCCTGGGGCTTTTTCTGGTTTCAACTTTTTCAGTGCTGCTCTAACTTCATCTTTTATTATGGGTGGTCCTTCAACGTTCTTTCTTATAATGCGCTCTTCGTTTCTATCATCTTCAAAAAGTTATTTAATGTACTCTCCCCATCTGTCTAATATGTTGTCTTTTTCCATGACAAGCGCACCATCTTTCCATTTTAAGCAACCAGTTGTTGTTCATGTATTTTTCCTGTGGACAATTTCTTCAATTCTTCTGTACATACCCTGGGGATCTGTTTTGTGTCAGTCTTCTATTTCTTTGCATTGTGTTTTCAGCCAAGCTTCCTTAGCTTCATTTCACCTATTCATGATTTCTTTGTTTATCTTCCTGTTCATTTCTTCTTTTCTCTTTGCCCTCTTCCGTTCCTCCATCAAGCCTAGAAAGGCTTTTGTCATCCAGTTCTTTTTGCTTTTCTAGCTCCTCTAGTGATTTCTTCACAAACTTCATTTATCAAGTTTCTTCACTTTGTCCATCATTCCTCACTTTAACCAACGTCTTCCAGAGCACTGAATTTGTTTTGAACATGTACGTTATTTTTGTTCACGTATCATTTCATCTGTCTTTAAGAGTCCAAGATTTTGTTTGGTGTTGCTTTTGGTCTGTGATCACCCAAGGTAAATCACAAGAAGTTACAATATAATGAAAGATTTTAATGCTAAAGTGAGACATGATAGGGTGGAGGATATAGTCGGACCCCATGGCCTTGGTACACAAAATGAAAGGGGAGGGAAAGCTGTAGAATGGGCACATATGAATGAGTTCATAATAAGAAATACTTGGTTTGAGCAGCTAATAGAAGATAATGGACATGGATGAGTCCAGGAGATAGTACCAAAAATCAGATTGACTACATCCTGATCAGTAAAAGATTTATAAATTCTTCACTGTCAGCAAAAACACTACAAGGCGCAGACTGCAACAGTGACCACAATCCTGTAGTGGGAAGATTTACGCTGAAATCAATTACATAACGATATTAAAAGCATGATTCTTTCATTGATGTTCACACGGTGCACGAAAAGAAATCATAATAGAAATAAAAAAAAGAAAAACAAAATAAAACACATCAGAACATAATCTGTGATGCGTATGAATAACAGAAATGAAAATAATAACACTCATATGGACAAAAGATATATAAATAACATCTTTAAAATGTGTAGCTCATTATATTAAGAAAATAATGATGTGAACAGAGCCACACGAAAACAAACTGAACGAAATGGGTAACAAAATAAAAGGACCATGGAAATCAATATCAGAAACTCATTCATAGGAATCAAGATAAAAAAAAAAAGCTTCATATCAATAGCCCCAGTGAAACCAGCAAAAACTATCAAATAAAAATTAGCATCTCTAAAACAGAAAAGATGACATTCAGCAGCACGTTCTTTCCACTAAGTGTAAATATTTACTGAACACAATTAAAGCAGGTATGCAAATTCAAATGCCTTGACGCATTGTGTACACAAGATTGCAGATTAGACAGAGACATAGAGACAAGGATTCAGAAGGCAACTGCTGTTATATATAAACTGGTACCATTTCTTTCCCAAAAGAGAACCATCACAATGGACGCGAAAAGGCAATTGACAAATAGCATATTTTTTCAACCCTCACACACCAGTGTCAAACCTGCATTCTTCATAAGTCAGTGCAATGTAAAACCATGGCAAATGAGATAATACAACGCAACAGAAAAAAAATCAGACATTAAAAAAAAGTTAGAAACATGTCGGAACTATACCAGTCATGAAATTTAATGAAAACCGGAGACAGAAATAGTTTGGACAAGTGATCAGAATGCTAATCAATCAACCTACTCCATGAGCATTGTTTGCAAGAACAGAGGCAGACCAAGGAAGAGATGGTTGGATGGTGTGAAGGTCTTGCACAAAACAGCCTCTAAACAGCAGAAGCCACACATCTAGCCTAGACCTGTCAGCTGCATGCCCCCTCGATACCCAAACTGGGTACCATCATCAATGTGTGCCCTGCCGCATGGCGTTGGCAATTATGGCCCTCTACATGAATCTATTCTGTGTGTGTGTGTGTGTGTGTGTGTGTGCGTGCGTGCGTGCGTGCGTGCGCGCGCGCGTGTGTGTGTGTGTGTGTGTGTGTGTGTGTGTGTATGTGTGTGTGTGTGTGTGTGTGTGTGAGTATGATTTGGGGGTATCGTACATTTATTTGTCTTCTCGACGATGATGTTGTAAATAAACAAGGATGATTTTGTTTACCTGTCATCTTGGGACTTTGAATTTTGTGAGTTACTGTGTCTTTATAGTAGCAGGGCCAGGTAAAGTATCGAGAGGGGTTTGACAGTAATAATATCAGTGTCAGTAATAGAAACGGTAGTAGTAATAGAGGTGTTAGTAGTAATAGAGGTGATAGAAGTGGTAGCAGTAGTACTAGTAGTACTAGTAGTAATACTAGTAGTATGGTGAGGTAAATTATCATTGTTATATGAAGTGTCTACGTATGATAAATCAGTGTATTATTATTTGTGTCTTGTAAATGTGTAACATGCTGTGAGTCGATATGAGTTTGGAGAAGAGGGGTACACAAAAATGATAACGATTGATTATTACAATACATGGCGTGACGGACAGTACCATCTTTTCTTCATAATCGTGATATTGTTTTTAGCATATTCAGTGACTCAATGTCTATGCATGTAAGTCTGTAATTTGTTCGTGCATCCTACACCTTGTAAAATAAACCATACATTTTTCCTACAGTCTGATATTTTTTTCAGCATTTAACACGGAGAGAATCCGATTGTGTTACGGTGGACAGAAGCCAACAGAAACATGTAATTTCAGAAGGCTGGACTGTGTGGGGGGAGAATCAGTATGTAACTATTGTTACAATGTGTTCAGCTATACTGTACTGCAACTATATGACAATTCTGAAACACCCATTGAACAAAAAATTCAGGAATTCTGTAGTTCAATGGGGGGCAGAGTGGGGTTTCCCAAATGTGGGATTTCACTGAGCCAGTTACCAGAAAACTTATGTCTGGATCCGAATTATTATGCAGTTTTTCTTGGTAATCACGTTGGTGATATGTCATTAAACAATATGTATAGATTAGTGATTGTGAACCTGGACAGGTCTGTATACTATCATTCTCTTCGTTCTTGTGGTGGGCTTGACACAGTCAACAGACAAGCAAAACACTACTTAATCAATGATTTCTGCTCTGTTCCAATACGTAATGAAGATGAATTCATACATGTGGGTACAATCTGTGAATTCGAAATGAACACATCTACACAGAACTCTGAGATATCCAAACCTGTGTCAATGACGAACGTCTCTTCACTATGGGACATAGGGCGAGACTCTCTGACAACGTGTCTTGATGGTCAAGTGACACATGTCTTTTTCGTTTGTGATTCTTATCTTTTCAGTAGTTGTGTTCAAGACAAAACTCACCCCTGTGGTTTTGTCAATCCCTTATCACGAAAACATGACACAATTCATTCAGATGAACGTGCCAAGGCACCCCCTATGTTTTCTTGTGATGTCAGCACCAAATTGCCATACATACTGGTATGTGACTTCAGATCTGACTGCCAAGATAACAGTGATGAGTCTTTCTGTAAACATCCTCCATGTATAAATATGTTCACCTGTACAAATGGTCAGTGCGTATCCTATGACAATTTATGTGACAAACTATCCAGCTGTCTGGATGATTCAGATGAACTGTTTGAAGTGTGTTTAATCGCTGTCAGATTCAGATTTCAGTCTTCTATTATTCCATTCCTACTCTTATCGACTTTGATGGCGCTAGATATTTTACTGTAACGCCACTGAAGTCCAACGAGTCATGTCCAGAGACCCACTATCAATGTCCTGGTATGTACAATGACTGTCTGCCTATCTACACACGTTGTAATGGGATGTACGACTGCATCAAACACGAGGACGAAGATGGATGTGAGAATATGGTGTGTCCGGGATTTTTCAGATGTAGAACTTCCACAATATGTACACATCGTGACCACTTATGTGATGGCTGGCCTCACTGTCCATCGTATGATGATGAACTGCAGTGTGACTTCGCATGTCCTGAGGAGTGTTTGTGTCAAGGTCTCACTTTTCTATGTTTTCAACCTTTCTCTGCTTCACATTTTCCTCAGCTTCGGTCCTTGGATGCCACAGGGTCTGGCATGAACATGTCTGTATTGAGTGACAATACATATCTCATATATTTGTCTCTTGCTCGATGTTCTTTGACTTTTCTTGATAATATTGGGTATCTAATTTGATATTTCTTGACCTAGCCACAACAAACTGTATTATATCAGTTTGACCCAGTTCCTTCATTTATCAAACCTACAAACGTTGTTTCTGTCCAACAATCCTCTCGAGTATTTCCACACTGATCCTGTTTCCGATAAAGTGCACAAATCTCTAACCATGCTAGATCTGTCCAACACTTCATTCAAAGTATTTGACATTGAAATCTTGTCAGGGTTCTCCTTTATACAGAAACTTAACCTGTCTTTTAGTGCTATTCATACCATTGGTTCTAGAGGTTTTCAGCTGATGCCACGCTTAACTGAACTGTATTTGGATGGTACTTACATCACACAGTTTCCTCATAATATGCTCAAAGATCTGTTCCTTCTCCGTATTATATCAACACAAAACTATAAACTATGCTGTAAAGAAATACTTCCAATTAACTTTGATGACAGGTTCTGTTATGCTCCAGAAGATGAACTTTCATCTTGTACAGATCTGCTGCAGTCAGAAATGTACCGATGGTTTCTCTGGCTGATCAGCTGTTTGTCGGTCACCGGTAACATGTTTTGCTTTGTCATACGGCTGTGTGTGCGTAGGATGACTTCGTCAAGTAGTTTCAGTGTGTTCGTCACCAACTTAACTATAGCTGACTTTCTGATGGGTGTTTATATCACTGTCATTGGGGTGGCTGATGAAGTGTTCCGTGGTAGATACCTTCATTATGATTACTCCTGGCTAAACAGTGTGACGTGCAAATTGGCAGGGTTGTTGTCTCTTCTGTCCAGTGAGGTATCGGCACTAATGATCTGGCTGATCACCCTTGATCGGTTTATTGTTCTTGGCTTCCCATTTAGTTCCTTGCGATTTGAAAGAACATCTGCATCAGTGGCTTGTCTGTTGTCCTGGTTAATTGGTTGGTTTCTTGCCATAGTGCCTTTACTCCCCATGAATTCACACTGGGAGTTTTACAGTCAGACTGGTATATGTATTCCTCTGCCGATTACAAGACAAGAGTTCAAAGGACGAGTTTATTCTTTCAGTATATTAATTGTTCTTAACTTTGTCCTGTTTTTACTTATTTCAGCTGGCCAAGCTTTTATCTACTGGTCAGTACAGAGCAACGCCATGAGAAGCAACATGACGAAAATGTCACGTGATATAACCATAGCTCGTCGGTTGATCACGGTGGCTGTAACAGATTTCATGTGTTGGTTTCCTATTGGACTGTGTGGTGTCTTGGCATCAGTTGGTATCTCCATTCCTGGAGAGGTGAATGTGGCATTGGCTGTTTTTGTGCTGCCCTTGAACTCTGCTCTGAACCCGTTTGTGTACACGTTCAATACTTTGACAGAAAAACGGAGGAAGTCAAATGAAACCAAACTTTTAAAATGGATGGAATCGAATATTGAAATCGACAACAAATTATAAATTCACCTAATTGTTAGAAAAAATACATTAAAATAAAAGAAATCTACTACTGATCTTTCTATTTAACTCCTCACTGATAATGAGGCAATAAACAAGACATGGTGAGAACACTTCCAGCGGCTCCTTAACAGGCCTTCATTGATCGATACTAGTGTCATTCAAGAGATCCCAGCAATACTCCTACATATGGAACTTGACGATCCACCCACAGGAAACGAAGTGATAGAAGCAAGTGCGGAGTTGCAACGTGGTAAATCAGCAGGCTCTGAGTATTCTGCCTGAAGTTTTTTAAAGCAGGTGGTCAGTCGGTGTTACAGAAGTTTACTGAGTTCCTTTGTACGTGCAGGGAAGATGGTTGTTTACCCGAAGATCTGAAAGATGCGAGTATAGTGCACCTGTACAAAGGCAAGGTGACACGCCCAACTGTACAACTATCGTGGGATCTCCCATTTGAGCATTGCAGGCAAGATGCTCTCCAGGGCCATCTTAAACAGGTTGCATATCCGTCTTCGTGACGAGACAGTAACAGAAAGCCAGTGTGGATTTCGCCAGAACAGAGGGACAGTCAACATGATATTCGCTGCTAGACAGATCCAAGAAAAAAATGTACGGAACAAAATATGGATCTCTGCATCCTTTTTGTCGACTTCACCAAGGCGTTCGACACGGTATCACACCCAGGACTGTGGAACATACTTCTCCTAATTGGAATCCCTACCAAGATGGTAGAAATAATTAGATGCTTTCACGATGGCATGAACGCAAGATTAGTCAATAACATTGAAGGTGATGAGTTACCCGTCACTAACAGAGTCAAGCAAAGATGCGTTCTCGCTCGAACACTCTTCAGCTTCTTTTTCAGCATGATACTTCTCTCTGCCTTTAAAGATTTAGATCCAGGCATCCAAATCACATACAGGACAGATGGATATATCTTCAATATTCAACGCCTGAAAACAAAAACGAAAGTCACTAAATCACCCGTTCGTGACCTCCTGTATGCTGATGACTGTGCTGCCAATGCCCACTCAGAGGATGACCTCCAAAGACTTACGGATTCTCTGTCTGCGGCCACTAAGCATTTTGGACTCATAATAAGCATCAAGAAGACTGAAGTTATGTTCCAACCTGCAAGGGATCAACAGCAAACATGCCTGAAATGAAGATCAACAACAAGGTCCTTAACATTGTTGACTCATTCATCTATCCAGGTAGCAGTCTCCTCCTCATCCAACAGTCTTGATGAAGAGGTATCCATTCGCATCGCTAAGGCAAGTGCTTCCTATGGCAGACTCCGCAAGCGAGTATGGAACGAAAGGGGCTTGAAACTGGAGACGAAGTGTGCAGTATACAGAGCAGCAGTCCTGATGCATTGCTGTAGGGATGCAATTCCTGGACTCTCTACCATAGGCATGTTGAGGAACTAGATCAGTTTCACCAGCACAGCCTCCGAAGTATCTAAAACATCAAACGGTACATCAAAGTCTCAAACATGAATGTACTTTTGCAAGCCTAGATGCCAAGCATAGATCCACTGCTAACACAGTCTCAGCTAAGATGGTCTGGACATCTTGTGTGCGTACATAACAACAGGCTTCCAAAACAGCTCTTCTACGGCAAACTGACAAAGGGCCATCGACCAATGGTATGGTCAAAGCTTCGCTACAAAGACACCCTAAAAATCCTTCCAGAAATGTTACATTACTGAAGAACAATGGGAAATAATGGCCACAAAGAGGTCTGAATGGAGGCGAGCTATTCGCAAGGGAACAAAAGCTTATGAAAATGAAAGACAAAGCAGCCAAGTGGAAAAGCTAACAGCAATGAAGGCCAGAACTAACTGTGCAGAACGTTCCATTCAGTGTCCAGTATGCGGCCACCTGTGTGCATGACACTTTGGATAGACATCCCACATTAGGGTACACAAATAAAGTAATAGGTGGGACTTTGTCGACCACGATAGTCAGCCATATCTTTCAATATATCTATCTATCTATATATATATATATATATATCTATCTATCTATCTATCTATCTATATATCTATCTATATATATCTATCTATCTATCTATATATCTATCTTATATATATCTATCTATCTATCTATCTGTCTGTCTGTCTGTCGGTTCGTCTGTCTGTCTCTCTCTCTCTGTCTGCATACATACTTACATACACACATACATGTACATACATACATCACGTCGGCCTCTTTACATCTCAGGAGATGATAGTCTGCACTAGGAGGCGTTGTGGTCATGATGTGCACTGTCTGCAGTGCAGGCCGATTCTTGAGTGGCAATCTCTGTCACATCTGCCACATACAAATTGAGTCGCTGTTGTCTGGTTTCTGGAACGTTGCTTGCGAAGAGCCCTTTTCTCATCTGCGCTTTCTGCTCTCCTCCTCTCCGCATTCACAACGCCTTGCTGAACAGCTGTCTGCCACGCTGCCCTGTCTTCCGCCAGAGTCTGCCAAGAGCCTGGGTCAATCCCTGAGCTTCTAAGGTCCCCTTTGCATGCGTCTACATTCAAAGCGTAGCTGTGGGCGTCCTGGAGTTCGCTTCCGGTTTGCCAGTTCGCCGTAGAGAACGTCTTTTGGTATGCGTCCATCCTCCATTCGACGCACATGGCCAAGCCAGCGTAGTCGGCGTTGGCTTAGAAGGGCAAAGATGGTCTGTAGGCCCGCACGGCGGAGGACCTCTGTGTTGGTCACCTTGTCTTGTCATTGAATGCCGAGGATGCGTCGCAAGCAGCGGAGATGGAAAATGTTGAGCCTATTTTCTTGGCTGGCGTATGTGGTCCAGGCTTCACTTGAGTTGAGAAGTGTGCTCAACACACATGCTCTGTACACCTGCATTTTGGTGTTCGCAGTGAGACTTCTGTTGGACCAGACCCGCTTGTTCAGTTTAGCCATAGCAGATGAGGCCTTTGCAATTCTGGCGCTGATTTCAGCGTCCAGAGAGAGGTTGTCACTTATGGTGGACCCCAAGTACTGAAATTTGTGGACAGTATTGAGGTCGTAGTCTCCAATGTGTAGAGATGGTGGT
>CM060310.1:95107600-95110100 GCA_030674185.1 Monoplex corrugatus | reverse complement strand
TGTGGTGTGTGTGTGTGTGATGTGTGTATAGTGATGTGTGTGTGTGTAATGTGTGTGTGTGCGCGCGTATGTGTGTGTTTGCGAGCGTGCAAATGTGTGCATGTGACCCTTTTTAATTGAGGGGTAATGGGCAGGGATTGAAGGTAGGGTGTTAGTAATGGTCTGACTGATGAAGTTGATACAGCTTATTATAATTCGCAACAGAGCTTCTTTAAAATTGTATTGTTATAGTCCATCTGTTTTTTTTATCATACCGGTAAGGGTCGACATGTCTTTACTTTTCGTGTGTCTGCTTTTGTCTGTTAGGCTGCTGGGCCATAGAAACTCACGCTTCACGACTCACGCCTCATGCTTCACGCCTCACGAGTGAATAGAAAAATGAACATACGAGGTCTCTCTTGCGCGGGGCCATACAACTCCACTCATGGTTCACTGTTCACGCGTGAGCGGAGAAGTGGGACTGTCCACTTTTTTTCGATGCGTGATGTTGAAGTTCCTGGTTACCATTGGTCATTTCAGTTCTCCTCGCATGCAGGATGGATGACTACATAGAAAACTTGATCGAGTTGGTCCGAGCAATGCCCCTCCTCTGCAGTCCGCGTATGTCTGACTACAAGGACAAAGACAAAAATGAATAAATGAAAAAGACACAAGTTTGTGAAGACTTGGCAAAGATTCTGAATGAACCCAAAGTTAAGGAGATGATAGAATGTACGGTGGCATTCTCCTCGTGGTTCTCTAAAGAGGAATTGTTCTCGGCATCATATGCTTTGTCTCTTTCGCTTCCTCCTCCTGAGCAAGAGCAAAATCAGGTCTTCTTCGTCGGAAGAATCCTTCTTCGAAAAATGAAACAAACCACGAATATTGTTACTGATCAATTGAGCAAAAAGCACTGTATTCTGGCACCGTCAACACAAAACAGACGAGTAAGCAGTTGGGTGTGAGCTCCTGTGCCCCAGTGCAAGAAATGTGAGGCGTGAAGCATGAAGCGTGAGACGTGAGGCATGAGTTTCTATGGCCCAGCAGCCTTATGGACTTGTGAAGTGCTTGGTGCTCTTGTGAGATGAGGTGCTGTACATGTAGGCAGTGTCATTAGTGTTGTGTAGAGTGTTACTGTTTGGGAAACGCTGATGACAAAGCATGACGTTAAAATACAGGAAATTTTGTCCAGAATAAAAACCCAGAGATTCCTTCCCCTCTGTCTCCGCCCCCCCTTCCCCCCGTCGCCTTTTCAAAAATGTTATTTATATATTTGTTTCTTTTTCTTCATCATCATCATCATCATCATCATCATCTTCTTCTTCTTCTTCTTCTTCTTCTTCTTCTTCTTCTCTTCTTCTTCTTCTTCTTCTTCTTCTTCTTCTTCTTCTTCTTCTTCTTCTTCTTCTTCTTCTTCTTCTTCTTCTTCTTCTTCTTCTTCTTCTTCTTCTTCTTCTTCTTGGTAGTAGTAGTAGTAGTAGTAGTAGTAGTAGTAGTAGTAGTAGTAGTAGTAATGGTAGTAGTTGTAGTAGTAGTAGTGTTGGTAGTAGTAGTAGTAGTAACGGTAGTAGTAGTGGTAGTAGTAGTCGTAGTAGTAGTAGTAGTAGTATCATTATTAGTATTAGTATTATTGTTGCTTTTGTTGTTGTTCTAGTTGTTACTACTACTTCTACTACTACTACTACTACTACTGCAAGACCACTACATCCACTACTTCTTCTACTACTACTGTTACTACTTCTGCTGCTACTACTACTAACAATACTATTTCTACTGTTACTATTATTTTACTGATAAAACTATTGTGAGATGGACTGAGCAGACAATGCTTGTGATCTGGGTATACTAGGTGGCATCGTAGTTCAGAAACGTGACCACTGCATCTATCCAGTGCTGGTGTGGTCTGTGTACGGCACTGACGTCTAAAGTCTGGGCATCTGGGATTGAAGGCTGGATTCTGTGTTCAGCTGTTGGCTTGATACCCTGTCTCTTACTCTGTTGCTGTGTCATACCATCACTCAGAGCATTGCTCCTGCTGTAAATTCTAACTTGTTCCAATGAGAGACTAACATAAACATAAGATTAAACAAAACAAAACAAAACGAAACAAAACAAAAAACATAGCCTATGTAAGAACTCAGGACCTCCTCAACTCATGAGGGTTATCATCATCATCATCATCATGTGCCCTACCGCATTGCGTTGGCGACTCTCCTTATGTATCTGTCCCTTGCTGCTGCAAGCACATCTTCCACCCTCTCCGTCATCAGCCATCCTGCAAGTCCGTCCAATATTTTCTCCTTGGGTCTACCTGATGCTCTCTTTCCCTCCAGCTTTCCTGTTGTGACCAAGTGCTCTAATTCCCCTTTCCTCATAAAATGACCTATAAATGATCTTGTGTCTGCATCCATCAGGACTGTCTGTTTTTATTTTTTGTTTGCTTGTTTGTTTGTTTTTTTTTTCTACGCTGTCCATGGAACTCTTAATATTCTTCAAAGAAAACACATCTCGGCTGCCCCAG
>CM060310.1:95097600-95100100 GCA_030674185.1 Monoplex corrugatus | reverse complement strand
TCTCTCTCAGCAACCCCCTTCTTCCCAGTCTCTGTCCCCTCCATCACAACCCTCTCCCATCAGTTTGATAGCACAGCACCCAAATAAGAATAATTACCAAACAATACAAATCAGCACATAACAAGACAGTATACAGAATTACAGTGGCAATGAATCATTCTTGAAGCTGTTGTCTGATGATGCTGGAAATGCAAGTTCTCTAAATTACCCAATTATTTTATCTAAACTGTCTCCAAAAAAAGAAACCATGTGCAATTGGAAAGAAAAAGAAACCATGTGCAATTGAAACTGCTTGCTTTTGTCGTATTTTCCTGTGAACCTTGAGACATGGCAGGGTATATTTCTTATGAATGCCACGTTGGGGACGCAGGCACACAATTCTGTGAATTACTGGAACCTTTTACTTTAATTACACTTTTTACCTGAGTTTTGATTTTGTGTCTCTCTGTTACTTTTTCTCTTATGCATTGTAAACTTGTCTTGTGACACTTTCCCTTTCCTTCATTTTCGTTCGCTTCATTTTCTCCGTTTATGTGCATGGCATTAAATCTTTGAATCTTTAAAACTTTGTATGTGTAGCACAACTTTTCTTATAAAGGGATGGAGATAAGGTTTTAAATTGTGGAAGTGGGGCTGTGCGTTTGCAAATGAGTGTGTGTGTGTGTGTGTGTGTGTGTGTGTGTGTGTGTGTGTGTGTGTGTGTGTGTGGTGTGTGTGTGTGTTTGTGTGTTATGTGTGTGTGTGTGTGTGTGTGTGTGTGTGTGTGTGTGTGTGTGTGTGTCCCCGTATACGTGTGTGTTTGAGCGTTTCTCTCTCTCTCTCTCTCTCTCTCTCTCTCTCTCTCTCTCTCTCTCTCTCTCTCTCTCTCTCTCAATAGAAACTGAAAATACTTTAGCTATAAAAATCCACAAAGACCTGTTTTCTGTAGACAGAAACATACAGTGGATTTGTACATATGTTCCTCCGTGTGATTCTGTCTATTGGAATAGCCAGGAAGGCGCATATGGTTTTGAAGTGCTGGAGCAATGCATTTTAGATCTACAGTGTATATGACTTGTGTGGTGATTCTTTTTTATTGGTGAATGGGGATTTAAACGCGAGAACAGCGAATACTAATTACAGTTTTAGTGGAGAGGTCGATTATTTCGATGTGAATATTTATACCGAGAACAGATTTCACAGAATTTCACATGACAGTAACACAAATAAATTTGGTTGTCAGCTGCTTGAGTTATGTAATATGTTTGAATGTATGATTTTAAACGGATTGCGTGAAACGGATTTTGACGATGGATGTACATATATTGCGTCCTCTGGGACTAGCACAGTAGACTATTTCATTACTTCCATTGATTCGTTTTCATCTATACACATCAAATCAATTGTTGTTGAGAACATGATGGATTCTGATCACCTACCAGTTGTTATGATGGTTGAAATTAAAAATGATATCGTTGAGGCTGGTCATGGTAAAACATGTCAACCCAAAAACGAGGTTTGTGAGAAATTTACTTGGAAACATGAACTGGAAGCCGAGTTCCACAAAACTTTGAAAAGCAGTAATATTCAAGACAGACTTACTTTGGCCACAAATACTCTACATTGCGATGTGGATAGTGGTTTAAATACTTTTGTACAATGTCTGAAAGATGCCAGTGCCTGTATGTATAAAACGTATAAAGTTAACTGGAACAAAAGATCAGAATGGTTTGACAAGGACTGTCAGCAAGCAAAAAAAGAAACTAGGCATAAACTAAATTATCTTAGGAAAACTAGGAAGGAAGAAGATAGAATTTCATATGTGGAAGAGAGGAAAACGCACAGACGTTTACTAAAGACAAAGAGACAAGCATTTGGGAAACAGAAAACAGATTCGCTAACCATGGAAATGACTAATTCATCACAGTTCTGGAAACTGCTAAGAAGTATGGGTTGTGGAAACAAAGACAAAGTCTCAAGTGATATTGATAGTAATGTCTGGTTCGAGCACTTAAAGAATATTTTTCAAAATTATGGGGGACATGTTGGTGAACATCGTGATATTGAGGTAGATCTATCTGAGGAAAGGGAGCATACTCTAGATAGAGATATATCTGAAGAAGAGCTTAAACGAGCAGTTGGTAAACTTAAGACTGGTAAAGCAAGCGGAATTGACAGCGTTTCAGCTGAAATGTTAAAAAATGGGGGAAAAGATGTTATAGCTTTTCTAACAAAACTGTTTAAAATAATTTTTGACTCGGGGATATATCCAAAAGAGTGGTCCAAAGCTATTATCATCCCCATTTTCAAGAAAGGGCATCCTTAAAATGCAGATAATTGTAGAGTTATATCTTTATTAAACATGATATCAAATGTTACACAACAATACTGAACATGAGATTATACACCTGGTTAGAAGCTAATAATTTGATCTCAGAGAGCCAGGCACGTTTTCGTAATATATACTCAACTGTTGATCATATATTTACACTGCATGCTATCATTCAGAAATGCATGCACA
>CM060310.1:95090100-95092600 GCA_030674185.1 Monoplex corrugatus | reverse complement strand
TATGTGAATATGTACACGATAGGATCAGTGTGGGGATTGGCAGGATCATGATCAAGAAGTCTGACTGTGTCCTTGATACAGGAACACATTTATTATGGAAATTGGAGTATTTGGTGGAGGACAGTGTAGAGACGGTAGTCTTATGGATGATCTCAAATTACAAATGCTAATACAGTTGACATCTGATAGTTTTTAAAGATGTGACACGATGTGTATTTGATAGTTTTTAAAGATGTGACACTGTGTGTATTTATCCTTTCGTCTTTACAGCAATGTATTCAAAGACGTGTGTCAAGCTCGCTAAGGCTTGAACTAGAATGGAGAGACAGAGAAACAGACCTATCAGCTCTAAAAGTCCTTTCTGCTAACTAAATAACATGGAATGAGTCATGTCTGTTCATTGTAATTGTAATGTGTTAAGTGTATGCTAGTGGTAGGTCGTGTGTGTGTGTGTGTGTGTGTGTGCGTGCATGCGTGCGTGTGTGTGCGTGTGTGTGTGCGTGTATGTATGTGTGTGTTTGTGATGTGTGTGTGTATGTGTGTGTGTGTGTGTGTGTGTGTGTGTGTGTGTGTGTGTGTGTGTGTGTGTGTGTGTGTGTGTGTGTGTGTGTGTGTGTGTGTGTGTGTGTGATTGAACACTATTGATTGCAAGCCAACTGTGAATGTCTCTTGTGACAGCCTCACCTCGCTGAATGTGAATATTGGACAGGCACAGGGTAATGTGACCTCACTACCACTGGGATAATATCTCTTCTCCTATTGGTTACTTCACTATACACGTGTCAGCAAATCTAAGATGAAAGGTGGCGTCAGGTTTTGATAATCAGCTAGTAATGGAATCGTTCAATCCAAAACATGTTATGACAATGGACTGGTTTGAATAACATCAAAACTGTCAACATGTATTTTTCCTCTGTAAAATACCTCACCGGTATTCCTGTCTTGAGAGTTCCTTATTTGTATTATTTCTTATCCCTTGTAGAGTGTGTGATCAATTACAGCTTCTACTATGAATACTTTGTTTTATAAGTTTTGTTAGGGCCACAAAGGATCTGATCTCTGTTGAGGAGTATGCGAATATTTACATGACGAGATCAGCGTGGAGACTGGCAGGATCCTGATCGGCTTATAATGATCAAGGTGACTGACTGTGTCCTTGACACAGGAACAAACTTGGTATGGAAATTGGAGTATTTGATGAGGAGGCAGTGTAGAGACAGTAGTATTAGTGATAATCTCAACATGCAAATGCTAGTACAGTTGACATCTGATAGTTTTTTATTATGTGACAATATCAGTATTGATCCTTTCGTCTTTACAGGAATGTATTCAAAGATGTGGCGCTCTGAATATTGCCTGCTTCCTGACCATCAGCAATCTCTACATCTTAGTATTCAGAATCTGTCAGTTTCAAGAGATCGTAGATTAGCGCCCTCTTCGTCTGAGAGTTTCCAAGCCCTCCTCTTTGCTAGTAACAGACATAGTTCATAGAACTGCCATTTATTTTATATATGATGGACTGTGCTTCACTCTCAGTTGTGGATGTATAAACTTGTGAGTCAGTAATGATCTTTGTTACATTTGACGTGTCTGAAGTTCGAGTCTTTTTTTTTCTCTCTCTCCATGTTTTAGTCTTAGGATTTTCTATTTTCTTCTTCCCCATTCTTTTTTAAACGTCAACATTGTGTGGCGTCTATGGAACCCATCTCCTTCCATTCAAACGAGATGCAGGCTGACATCTATCATTGTACTGTCCGTTATGTGATCGATAGTAGGAAGACTTGCCTCCCTTCAAATCCTGCTCCTGCCATTCAATTGCTTATCCCCCCTGTGACTCATTGGATGGCATTGTGTCTGACTCACGGCCCCTCAATGCCTGTGGGATACGTGTTGGTGCCGGATCAGTATCTCTTGTCTTGTCTTGTCTTGTCTTGTCTTGTCTTGTCTTTCTTTAGTATCTCTTGGCGATTTGGGTAAATGTTCTTTTTGCCTTAGCTATATACATGTACTTATTTGTGTCATAAAATAAATGCAGTCATTGTATTGTTCAAGAATCTCCCGAAGTCGATAGATATTCATATGAAATGTTCAATGTGCAAGCGAATTTGTCTTTATTTCCTGATTTTTAATGTTTGAAGTGACGCCACCAGACTATCAGCATAACTGAATAGGACAGCATTTTGCTCTATGTTTTATTGTCTTTTGACGTCTGATAGCATGCACCAGTGTTTATGCTTCCTGTGTTAGTTCATCTCTGAGAAAACACACACACACACACACACACACACACACACACACACACACACACACACACACACACACACACACACACATACACAAAAAATAAACAGACAAACATAAGGCTCAGCCAAAACTGAAATGGGAATCACAAACAGACACTGGACACAGAGTCTTAGAAAAAGAGCTACGGGAAATGAGAGAGAGACAAGATGAAATATAGGGGGGAGAGAGAGAAAAAGAGAGAGAGAGAAAGACAGAG
>CM060310.1:95080100-95085100 GCA_030674185.1 Monoplex corrugatus | reverse complement strand
CTCTCTGTCTCTGTCTCAGTCTCTGTCTCTGTCTGTCTCTGTCTGTCTGTCTGTCTGTCTCTCTCTTTCTTTCCTCTGTGTGTGTGTGTGTGTGTGTGTGTGTGTGTGTGTGTGTGTGTGTGTGTGTGTGTGTGTGTGTGTGTGTGTGTGTGTGTGTGTGTGTTTCTGTCTGTTGTCTGTCTGTCCGTCTGTATCAGTTTAAATCGCTTGATTGTTTAGAACAAAAGCGTTCTTTTGTGGATCATTTTTTTCAGTTGTCTGTGTTTTTGTCTTTTGGTGTGTAACCTTTCGATACATTTAGGAACATTTCACTGGTTTAAATAATTCAACCCTCTCTGTTCATTTTGTTTTGTGATGTTGATTTTTAAATCTTTGTTTGTTTCTTCCTTTTTGTTCAGTTCTTCTTTCCTGTTGAACCAAGGACATACTAAAACAAAATTCCACTGATGAATTTAAATCACGTTCTTCCATTTATTTCTAAAAGAGGAGAGGAAAACATGATAAACGGAGCTTAAACAATAGCTAAGGTAAGTAAGCAAGATTTTAGAAAAAAAACTACAATAAACCAATATAATTTGACAATCATCTGTGACAATTCTTTTAGTACCGTTAGGGTGAATTCTGTGTCCTGGAAATATGGAAACGTGTAATGAGGGTTACATAATCATTATTTGTTTTTTGTTTTTGAAGATCGTTGCACTCAGGGAGGTTACCTTTGTACTCACCTTTTTTTTTTAGTCCTATTTTCTATGCCAATTTAATGGCCACAGAAGCTGAAACAGTTTTTATTATGCGATGATGATGATGTCGATGTGGATGATAATCATGATCCTATGGGGTTCCATTTAGGATTGAGACTGCTTGACAGGGCTGTACTCTACGCTTACTATCATAATATAGCCTGGCGTCAACCAGGCCCGAGAGATACAGACACCCGCGGTGTTGGTCAAAAGATCTGAGCAACACCCTCAATGACGCATCCGCCAAGTGGATGAGACTCGACTGTGTGGTTCCAGTCTTCCAAATGAGCCCATAGCACGCCCAACTCTGGGTAGGAGCCGGTTAGAGCCGAAAAACCCTACAATGATTTTTGAAAGTACTGATGGAGATTCGAACCCACAACCTTCCAGTCGGTAGTCCGGTTCGTTAACCACTACACCACGGCGACTGTACATAATCATGATTTTGTTGATCTTCTGTGTCAGGAATTTCTTAGGTGTGACTGACACAGTCAATGTGTCCTTGTCAAAACACTAGCTAATTGAAGCTGCTTTATGTTGTTACACTAGAACCCGTCACAAACACGCACAATTAGACAAATAAAGTCTACCTCTTTTGTTTGTAGCCATGTCAAATGGCAGTTATTGTTACAGGATAAAACGATGGTAGAGGTGGGAGTGTGTTGTGTGTGTGTGTGTGTGTGTGTGTGTGTGTGTGTGTGTGTGTGTGTGGTATGTGTGTGTGTGTGTGTGTGAGTTTGTGTGTGTGTGTGTGTGGGGCGTGCGTGTGTGTGTGTGTGTGTGTGTGTTTGTGTATGCATGTGTGTGTGTTTGTGTGTATGCATTGTGTGTGCGTGTGTGTGTGAGTGTGCGTGTGTGTGGTGTGCGCGCGCGCGCGCGCGCGCGTGTGTGTGTGTGTGTGTGTGTGTGTTTTTGTGTGTGTGTGTGTGTGTGTTTGTGTGTGTGCGCGCTTGCTTGCTTGTGTGTTTATGTATGTGTGGGGGTGGTGGTGGGGGGTGAGTGTTTGTGTGTTCGCTCAAAACCATATAACCCTGTTTCGGAATAGATTATAAAACGTGAGTATGTTGGTTTATCTTATAAGTGGATTCAAAAATCAGACACCCAGTGTATTTTACACAGGCACAGTGTACAGATACCCAGACATAGCATTTGAAGAAATGTCAGGGTAGTGCAATTTTTTTTTTTTTTTTTTTTTTTTTAGTTTCAAGTGTATCGCCATTTACACTCGACGCAGTGTGTGAGTTTGTTCACACGAACAACACACATCGAAAATGACTCTGAAACACTCTCTTAGGAAATCACCCCTTCTATGTTTCACTCGGTTTCATCTTTTTTTTTTCTGCTTTAGATTCTCTTTTTGTTTACAGAAAATAAAATTCGGAATGCGGTGTGCACTTACACGCAGAGTAATTACACTCTACCACTTTTGCACACGCATTATTTTTTTTTACTCTGGGTCTTTTTTTACTTTCTCTATCTCTCTCTGTCTCTCCATCTGTTTCTCTTGCCCTCTGTGTGTGTGTGTGTGTGTGTGTGTGTGTGTGTGTGTTTCTGTCTGTCGTCTGTCTGTCCGTCTGTATCAGTTTAAATCGCTTGATTGTTTAGAACAAAAGCGTTCTTTTGTGGATCATTTTTTTTCAGTTCTCTGTGTTTTTGTCTTTTGGTGTGTAACCTTTCGACACATTTAGGAACATTTCACTGGTTTAAATAATTCAACCCTCTCTGTTCATTTTGTTTTGTGATGTTGATTTTTATATCTTTGTTTGTTTCTTCTTTTTTCTTCTGTTGTTCTTTCCTGTTGAAGCAAGGACATACTAAAACAAAATTCCACTGATGAATTTAAATCACGTTCTTCCATTTATTTCTAAAAGAGGAGAGGAAAACGTATGATAAATGGAGCTTAAACAACAGCAAAGTTAAGTAAGCAAGATTGATTTTAGAAAAACTACAATAAACCAATAGAATTTGACAATCATCTGTGACAATCCTTTTAGTACCGTTAGGGTGGATTCAGTGTCCTGGAAATATGGAAACGTGGAATGAGGGTTTCCTGTCATTGCACTCAGGGAGGTTATCTTTGTGCTCACCTTTTTTTTTTCAGTCTCCTTTTCTACGCCACTTTAATGGCCACAGAAGCTGAAACATTTTTTATTATGCAATGATGATGATGTCAAAGTGGATAATAATCATGATGCATTGGAGTTCCATCTAGGATTGAGATTGCGTGACAGGGCTGTACACGCTGACTATCATAATATACCCTGGCGTCAACTAGGCCCGAGAGATACAGACACCCGTGGTGTTTGTCAAAAGATTTTTGAAAGTACTGATGGAGATTCGAACCCACAACCTTCCAGTCGGTAGTCCGTTGCGTTAACCACTACACCACGGCGACTGTACATGTACATAATCATTATGATTTTGTTGATCTTGTGTGTCAAGAATTTCTTAGGTGTGACTGACACAGTCAATGTGTCCTTGTCAAAACAGTAGCTAATTGAAGCTGCTTTATGCTGTTACACTAGAACCCGTCACAAACACGCACAATTACACAAATAAAGTCTACCTGTTTTGTTGGTAGCCACGTCAAATGGCAGTTATTGTTACAGGATAAAACGATGGTAGAGGTAGGAGTGCGTGTTGTGTGTGTGTGTGTGTTGTGTGTGTGTGTGTGTGTGTGTGTGTGTGTGTGTGTGTGTATGTGTGTGTGTGTGTGTGAGTGTGTGTGTGTATGTTGTGTGTGTGTGAGTGTGTGTCTGTGTATGTGTGTGTGCGTGTGTGTGTGTATGTGTGTGTGTGTGTGCTGTGTGTGTGAGTGTGTGTGTGTGTGGTGTGTGTGTGTGTGTGTGTGCGTGTGTGTGTGTGTGTGTGTGTGTGTGTGGTGTGTCGTGTGTGTGTGTGTGTGTGTGTGTGTGTGTGTGTGTGTGTGTGTGTATTTGTGTGTATGTATGTGTGTGTGTGTGTGTGTATGTGTGTGTGTGTGTGTGTGTGCGTGTGTGTATGTCGCGAGCGCGCGCACGCGCGTGTGTGTGTGTATGTATGTGTGGGAGTGGTGGTGGGGGTTGAGTGTTTGTGTGTTCGCTCAAAACCATGTAACCCTGTTTCAGAATAGATTATAAAACGTGAGTAAGTCGGTTTATTTTATAAGTGGATTCAAAAATCAGAAACCCAGTGTATTTTAGACAGGCACAGTGTACAGATACCCAGACATAGCACTTGAATAAATATCAGGGTAGTGCAATTTTTTTTTTTTTTTTAGTTTCGAGTGTATCGCCATTTACACTCGACGCAGTGTGTGAGTTTGTTCACACGAACAACACACATCGAAAATGACTCTGAAACACTCTCTTAGGAAATCACCCCTTCTATGTTTCACTCGGTTTCATCTTTTTTTTTTCTGCTTTAGATTCCCTGTTTTGTTGTTTTCAGAAAATAAAATTCGGAATGCGGTGTGCACTTACATGCAGACAAATTACACTCTACCACTTTTGCACACGCATATTTTTTTTTTTACTCTGGGTCTTTTTTTTACTTTCTCTATCTCTGTCTGTCTCTCTGTCTGTTTCTCTTGCCCTCTCTCTGTGTTTCTTTTTGTTTGTCCTCAACTCTGAGACTCTTTGTCTTTATGTGTATGTCTGTCTGTCTGTCTGTCTGTCTGTCTGTCTGTCTCTCTCTCTCTGTGTCTGTCTCTCACTCTCACTCTCAGTCTCTCAGTCTCTCTTTCTGCTCTCCTCTCTCTCTCTCTCTCTCTCTCTTTCTCTGTCTGTCTCTCTCTCTCTCTCTCCCTGTCTCTATCTGCTTATGTCTCTGTTTCTCTGTATGTCTGTTTGTTTGTTTGTTTGGGTTTTTTTCTCTTCGACTTTTTCTGCCTCTGCCTTTTGTCTCTGTCTCTCTCTGTCTCTGTCTCTGTCTCTCTGTTCTGTCTCTGTCTCTGTCTCTGTCTCTGTCTTTCTGTCTGTCTGTCTGTCTGTCTGTCTGTGGTTATCTCTCTGTGTGGTCTGGTCTGGTTTGTCTGTCTGTCTGTCTGCCTGCCTGTCCGTCTGGTCTGGTCTGTATGTCTGTCTTTCTGTTTCTCTCTCTCTCTCTCTCTCTCTCTCTCTCTCTCTCTGTCTCTCTCTCTGTCTGTGTTTCTGTCTCTGTCTCTGTCTCTCTGCATGTCTGTCTGCATTTCGTTCTCTGTGACTTTCTCTGTCTCAGCTTGTCTCTGTCTCTGTCTCTCTCTCCCTCCTTCCCCTTTCTCTCTCTTTTTCTCTCTCTCTG
>CM060310.1:95065100-95075100 GCA_030674185.1 Monoplex corrugatus | reverse complement strand
ACAAACGTTAGGTCAGGTAGACCTTATCATAGCAAGTTTATACAGGATAGCTAGTTGTGTTTTGATTCAGACCTTGAATTATTTGTTTATTTATTTGCTCTCTCTCTCTCTCTGTCTCTCTCTCTCTGTCTCTCTCTCTCTTGCTCTGTCTGTCCGTCTGTTTGTCTATCCGTCTGTCTGTCTGTCAGTCTCTGTCTCTCTCTCTCCCTCTTTCTCTCTTTCCCTTATGTCATTCTCTTTCTCTGCTATATAAACTAGGTAAAATAAAGTCTAGGTAGGTCATCAAGACCTGGCCAACTCATGGGTTTATGAGCAGGCTTAAGGCTTGTTCCATGATCACCATACACGTGGCACATGTGACGTTAGGGCATATGGAATTCGTCCGGAGCGCAGAGACGTCATCATGAGAAACTAAATCTGAAACCGAAACTGTCTTTTTCGGTTTCAAGTTGTCAAGATACGTCCCCGCGATCAAAAAATATATATATAAAGCACTGACACCAAAGATGGCATGTGATTGATAAAATCCAAAATGATCGTGGCATATGGCATATGTCTGAGTTACAGGTTGCAAGTGTAATGCTTGGGGAAGAGGTGTGAGGGGAGGGGTGTAGGGTGTCAGATGAAGGGTCTGCACAGTATCCAGGCTATCAGTACGTGATGCGTGTCGATGATTTTAAGTGGATGTTTCTATATGAAATTGATTTTAAACAGGAACGGAAGCTTCGGGGTGGGAGTGGGAGGGGAAAATGGACAGGAAAGGAGTGAAAGTCTGGCAGCTGATATCAATCTCGTTGGGGTCAGAATTTGGTCAAAACTAGAGAAGGAAGAGAGGAGGGGTTGATGAAGAGGGGATGGAGCTTCCGTCGAAGCATGCGCGAAAAGCCAACGCCATTGAGAACAAACGTTAGGTCAGGTAGACCTTATCATAGCGAGTTTATACAGGAAAGCTAGTTGTGTTTTGATTCAGATATTTAATTATTTATTTATTTATTTATTTATTTGCTCTCTCTCACTCACTCTCTCTCTCTCTCTCTCTCTCTCTCTCTCTCTCTCTCTCTCTCTCTCTCTCTCTCTCCCTATGTATGTATACATATACATTTATTTATATATATGTATATACACACATACATACATATATATATATATATATATATATATATATATATGTATGTATACATATATATATGTACATGTATGTATGTATATATATACATATATAAGGTAATATGCTCACATACACATGGCATTTACACGTAACCAAGATTATTTTAGTGGTAGGCTAATAAAGTACCAGTACAAAATATAAACTAGGTAAAATATAGTCTAGGTAGGGCCTCAAAACCTGGCCAGCTAATGGGTTTATGTGCAGGCTTAAGGCTTGTGCCATGATCACCATACACGTGGCAACTGTGACGTTAGGTCATATGGAATTCGTCCCGAGCGCAGAGAATTCATCATGAGAAACTGAATCTGAAACTGAAACTGTCTGTTTTGGTTTCAGGTTGTAAAGATTCGTCCCCACGATAAAAAAAATATCTATATAAAACACTGACACCAAAGATCCAAAGATAGCATATGATTGATAAAATCCAAAATGATCATGGCATATGTCATATGTCTGAGTTACCAGACATGTGATTGATAAAATCCAAAATGATCGTGGCACATGTCATATGTCTGAGTTACCAGGCATGTGATTGATAAAACCCAAAATGATCATGGCATATGTCATATGTCTGAGTTACCAGGTGCCAAGTGTAATGCTTGGGGAAGAGGTGTGAGTGGAGGGGTGGAGGGTGACAGATGAAGGGTCTGCACAGTATCCAGGCTATCAATACGTGATGCGTGTCGATGCTTTTAAGTGGATGTTTCTATATGAAATTGATTTTAAACAGGAACGGAAGCTTCGGGGTGGGAGTGGGAGGAGAAAATGGACAGGAAAGAAGTGGAAATCTGGCAGCTGATATCAATCTCGTTGGGGTCAGAATTTGGTCAAAACTAAAGAAGGAAGAGGGGGGGGGGGGTGTTGATGAAGAGGGGATGGAGCTTGCGTCGAAGCATGTGTGAGAGGTCAACGCCATTGAGAACAAACGTTAGGTCGGGTAGACCTTATCATAACGAGTTTATACAGGATAGCTAGTTGTGTTTTGATTCAGACCTTTACATATTTATTTATTTATTTGCTCTCTCTCTCTCACTCTCTCTTTCTATCTCCTTATGTATGTTATATATATATATATATATATATATATATACATATATATATACATTAAACTTATATATATATATATATAAATTATACATATATATATATATACATAAATGTATATATATATACACATACATATATATATATATATATATATATATATATACACACACATATCTATAAATATATATGTACATATATATAGATATAGATATATATATATGTATACATATATATATATATATATATATATATATATATATATATATATATATATATAATGTGATACACACACTTACACATGTCATTTACACGTAACCAAGATTATTCCAGTGGTAGGCTAATAAAGTACCAGTACAAAATATAAACTAGGTAAAACAAAGTCTAGGTAGGGCCTCAAAACCTGGACAGCTAATGGGTTTATGTGCAGGCTTAAGGCTTGTGCATGATCACCATACACGTGGCACCTGTGACGTTAGGGCATATGGAATTCGTCCCGAGCGCAGAGACGTCATCATGAGAAACTGAATCTGAAACTGAAATTGTCTGTTTCAGTTTCATGTTGTCAAGATACGTCCCTAACGATCAGATAATATCCATAATAAAACACTGACACCAAAGATGTCATGTGATTGTTAAAAATTGAAAATGATCATGGCACATGTCATATGTCTGAGTTACCAGGCATGTGATTGATAAAATCCAAAATGATCGTGGCATATGGCATATGTCTGAGTTACCAGGCATGTGATTGATGAAATCCAAAATGATCGTGGCATATGGTATATGTCTGAGTTACCAGGCATGTGATTGATGAAATCCAAAATGATCGTGGCATATGGTATATGTCTGAGTTACCAGGCATGTGATTGATGAAATCCAAAATGATCGTGGCATATGTCATATGTCTGAGTTACCATGTTGCAAGTGTAATGCTTGGGGAAGAGGTGTGAGGGGAGGGGTGTAGGGTGTCAGATTAAGGGTCTGCACAGTATCCAGGCTATCAATACGTGATGCGTTTCGATGCTTTTAAGTGGATGTTTCTATATGAAATTGATTTGAAACAGGAACGGAAGCCTCGGGGTGGAAGTGGGAGGGGATGATGGACAGGAAAGGAGTGAAAGTCTGACAGCTGATATCAATTGGTTGGGGCCAGAATTTAGTCAACACCAAGGAAGGAAGAGAGTGGGGTATTGCTGGAGAGGGGGTGGAACTTCCGTCGAAGCATGCACAAGAACTCAGTGCCATAGAGAACAGACGCTAGGTCGGTTAGACTCTATCATAGTGCTTGCTCACTTGCTTACTTACTTGCTTACTTATTTACTCACTTAATTACTTATTTGCTTGCTTGATTACTTACTTACTTACTTACCTATCTATGAGTGAAAAAAATGTTGTCTTGACCTAGTTGATAGACAGCTGAGCATTTGGTCATTGACTTGGGGGGGGGGGGGTCTGCCATGTGAGACAAGTTTATACATAATTGCTGTTGTGTTGTGATTTAGACCTATACCTGTGACCTCCCACCACGAAATCAGTCTTGACTCGCAGACAGTCGATCAGCACTAGGAGCTGAAAAGGTGACTGAGGGTCTATTTGAGGTGTTTTGACTTTCTCAAAATTGATTTCTGTAGATTATATATAATCTAACCTCCACAGAAATGTTTTTCTTGAAAAAAAATGGTATTAATCAACTTAAAATGGTATTTTAATGCACTGATCGCAGCAGAAAGAACGCGATTTCCTACCAAAAGTACCTATTTTTGTCTCTTATTATGAACCGTAACCTGTACAGAAACCCCACATGTAATATACTGATAGAAAGCTCTTTGGTGCACCTTTCAGATAATGACAGCTAAAATTAGAAACAAACTGGGTCAAAGCCAATAAATAAAGAAATTTAAGGAACATGTGCAGGAGAGTACATAAAAGCTTTAGAGGCCGTTTTCTCAAAATGGCCATCACACAACTGAATGACTTTACACATACATAACATCTACATTTTGTTTTGAGTACAAGCTTTATTCAAGTACCAAAATAATCAGCAGAATGTACACTTTCCAGTGATATGTATATCTCAAAATGCCCAAAATGGTAGTTAGTACTGATTTTGTGGTGGCAGGTCACATATGTGTCTGTGTGTGTCTGTGTGTGTCTGTATGTGTGTGTCTGTGTGTGTCTGTTCCTTTTTCGAAGGTAAGATACACGGATACACATGTCATTTACATGTAACCAAAAATATTCCAGTGGTAGGCTGATAAAATACCAGTATAAAATAGTAGATTTGGTAAAAATTAGTCAAGGTAGGACCTCAGGACCTGGCCAACTCATGGGTTTCTGCGCAAGCTTAAGGCTTGTGCCATGATCACCATACACATGGCACCTGTGACGTTAGTGCATATGAAATTCGTTCCGAGAGCGGAGACGTCATCTTGAGAAACTGAAACTTTCATAGCGCAGTTGACAGCCGGCAAGATCGAATCTTTTTTCTCGTTTAGTGAGTGGTTTGAAACCTAAGAAATAGAACAATTTTTAATTTGATGCGTTAAAAGAGGCAAGCTTTACAAAGAGAATACTCTCCTGCTGCTATCTGATAGTGACTTCCATAAGCTGAAATTAGCTACAGGATTCACCCGTGGGAGTGCCGAGGGCTCTTTCAGTGTAAATAGTATCCTCACCTTTTGGAAATTGTGTGGTAGAAATTTCCTCTTTTCTGTCGCTCTCTTTGTTTCTTTCTTCCTCCTTTGCAAGCTTCTTATTTTCTGCCTTGCTGGTCCATTCACCTGTATGTATTCAATAAAGTCTTACGTACTTTTTTTTTAGGATTGATAATTGGGTACATGTATTCAGTACATTTTTGGCTTTAGGGAGGTCAAGATACAAAGAAGCAAGTTCAGGTAATTTGTGCCTGTTTTACATGTGATTTAGTGTCCTTAGGTATGCTTGAATTTGTATTCAGGCGTGTTTCTTAAATCCCCTGTAGCTGTGCTATAAATTGGACGGAATGATCAACGCCGGGGGCATGTCCTTAGATTATGTGCCAGAATGGATCGACATGTGTACTTAATTAATTTTCTTTTTTCTGTTGAATTTTTTTGTGTTTTGAAGCGGATATAGCTCTGATATGGCTCTACGCAGTCGGTTGGACTTTAAACAATCAAAACAATAATAACAAGCTACAGGAGATACGCTTCTACTCTTGCAAGCTGTGAAGAAGTTACAGACCACAAAGGGATATGGCTCCTTGTGTACATCAGCAACAGTGGCAGATCAGTCAACATGTACCCACCAAGCACCAAGGAGAGCGCACGAACTGCTGACACAGGTCAGCACTCTGAAGATGAACGCCATTGACCTGGCAGGAGTCCCTGCCACATCGGGAGTTACTTCAGTTTCAGTTTCAGTTTCAGTTTCTCAAGATGACGTCTCCGCGCTCGGAACGAATTCCATATGCACTAACGTGTATGGTGACCGTGGAGCATGCCTTAAGCCTGCACATAAATCCGTGAGCTGGCCAGGTCTTGAGACCCTACCTAGACTATGTTTTACCTAGTCTATGTTTTATACTGGTATTTTATCAGCCCTCCGCTGGGAATAATCTTGGTTGCTTGTAAATGACATGTGTATCTGTGTAGGGTTACTTTCAGAAAAGGAGTATACATATAAAGGAACAGACAAATAATGAAATGTCTGTGTCATGAAACAACTGGTTATTGTGTGTAAAATCATCTCACATGACAGAACTCCCTTCCCCACCCCTAAGTCAATGTCCAAATGCTCAGCTGTTATCAACCTTGTGAATACAGTGTTTTCTTAATCATAGATAGGTGTGTAAGTAGGTGGTAAATAAATAAGTAAGTAAGTAAGTAAGTAAGTGAATTAGAAATAAGTAGGTGAATAAATAACTACAAAATAAAGGAGTAAGTACATAAATAACCAGGTAATAGATGAAAATAACAAATAACAGTAAACACATGCATATACCCACTTCCCCGCACACAGACATACACACATACATTCATACGTGCACACCCATTTTGACACAGCATGATGGTCCGACAACAACAGCAACAACAACAGCACCAGCAAAGAGGAAACACCCATAAATACAAATCAGGAGATACTGGTGAACATTGCTATTTATGAATCGTGGATTATGTGCGGGCGAAAGTCTGGCTGGTGAAAACGAAGTAGTGCTAGGAGGTAAACACGACACTGAAGATGGACAATAAGCCAAACTTATAGAAGGAGTGACCCTGCCAACAGCCACATTATGAAACGTTTCATGCGGGAGACACCAAAATAGTACCTGTCTTTTCACCCGGTCGTTGGTGCTAGCTTTTGACGATGAATACATAAACAGGCTCTGGAAGAAGGTTTTGCCTGGGAATGGATGCCGCCCTCCCTGCCCCCTCTCTACAGCCATTCTTTGGGACAGGCAAAAGACTATTGCCAAGGGGCCGCGTTGTAAACAACCCAGACAACGTCAAAAGCATCAGGCAGCCTTTAGTAAAGAGTAGTATCAGGGAGTTGAACCCAAGGGCCTGTTTCTGTGGGATCCGGTGTCACTCCAGCCACATCTGTAGTACCTGTGCAAAGGCAGACCACACAACCAGGGACCACACTGTAGCAAACAACCAGACAACAGCAGCTGCCCTCACCAACGTACACCAAGCCTAGAGACACACACAACAGTCTACACAACCGGTAGATCCGACCATTATCATCATCATCATCAGGTGGCCTGCCGCATGGCGTTGGCGACCATGGACTTCTATCTTTCTTTTGTCCATGGTTTTCCTGGGGAAAACTACGATGGTGGTTTCCCCTTGCCTTCCATCGTTTTTTTTTTCAGGGTTAACTCCCTTATCCTTACTCTCTCCCGAGATGTCCACAAGGTAGTGGAGCTATTTACGCATAGCTTGGGGATCTGGTTCGTGGGCACCAGGGCATATCCACACGCCGGTGGGCCTGCATGCCGCACGTCTGGGGGCCAGACCTCCTCCGAGTCCTACGAGACTTAGCCTGAGTCCGTGAGGTGCTCAGTTACCGCCTGCCCGCCACGAGGAGGCACAACGTAGGGCTTGCTAATGGAGAGGCTATGTACTGACAGGAAGAGACTTACGCCTTCCGCTCATCTTTCGCATAGCTACTAAGCCAGCGGTGTAGGCTGTGAAAGTGAGAGGTGACAAGCACGCAGTCACTAGTCACTAGCCGACACACTAGACGCATCACATCCACCCTCAAACAAACAAATCCGACCCACTCCTATAAAAGTGATCACTTTGACCAGCACTGCCCTCTGTCGTCCAATTTTGTTGTTGGACGATCTCCAACATGCACCAGTAGAGGCAAAACATCACGAACGATCAACTGAAGATGGGCAAAGGTAGGACGTTTTTGCTATTTGTGTTGTGATTCAGACCTTTAATCAATTATTTATTTACTTTATATACATTTTCTTTTCTGAAGGTAAGATACACAGATACACATGTCATTTACAAGCAACCAAGATTATTCCAGTGACAGGCTGATAAAATGCCAGTACAAAATATAGACTAGGTAAAACATAGTCTAGGTAGGGCCTCAGGACCAGGCCAGCTCATGGGTTTATGTGCAGGTTTAAGGCTTGTGCCATGATCGCCATACACATGGCACCTGTGACGTTAGTGCATATGGAATTCGTTCTGAGCGCGGAGACGTCATCTAGAGAAAATGAAACTGAAACTGAAATCTTTGTCCACAGGGAGACAGAGCCAGTGCAGGGCAGAGGGGTGAATGGGTTCACCCGGGCCCAGTGGTCCATAAATCAACAGGCAGCGTCACAGATCTGAACCAACAGGGACGTCACGTGACACTTCCACGCTTTTGTTTTGTCGTTCATCTGTTGACATCAAACGCTCTCACAGGAAATCACCCCGTGTCTTCCGCTCTGTTTTATCTTCGGCTGATTTGTTTGTTGTAACTTTAAAACGTTTCTTGTTGTTGTTCTTTCAGAAACTGGACTTTGACAAGAGATAAATAACAGTTTGAAACGGGGTTTGCAATCACATAAAGGAGCGATCACTGTCTCACGTGTTATCTTTTTTATCTGTATGTCTATGTCTTTCTGTGTGTTTCTGTTTGTCTGCTTGTGTTTGTGTCTGTGTCTCTCTCTGTTTCTGTCTCTTTCTCTCTCTCTCTATCTCTCTGTATCTGTCTCTCTCTCTTTTGTGTTGTCTCTCTCTGTCTCTGCTGTGTCTCTCTTACTGTCTCTTCTCTCTTGTTGTCTCTCTCTTTGTCTCTCTGTCTTCTCTTGTCTCTGTCTCGTTTCTCTGTCTCTGTTTCTGTCTGTCTTTCTCTGTCTCTGTCTCTTTTTCCTCTTGTCTCTCTGTTCTTCTCTCTGTCTGCTGTTCTCTGTCTCTCTGTCTCTTCTGTCTCTCTGTCTCTGTCTCTTTCTCTGTCTGTCTCTCTGTCTCTCTCTCTCTGTCTCTCTCCCCTTTTTCCTCTCTCTCTCTCTCTCTCTCTCTCTCTCTCTCTCTCTCTCTCTCTCTCTCTCTCCGTCTCTGTGTGTGCGCACACGTTTGTGCTTTTGTGTTTGCCACAAAGCTTGCATGTGAAACTTACATTATTTCCGTGCAGAGCATTTTACATTTTCCTCTGTAGTTTTTGGGATCAGTTTGATGTTATTTGATATCACATTATCGTTGTTTGTGTGTTTGTGTGTGTGTATTGTGTGTGTGTGTGTGTGTGTGTGTGTGTGTGTGTGTGTGTGTGTGTGTGTGTGTGTGTTGTGTGTGTGTGTGTGTGTTGTGTGTGTGTGTGTGTGTGTGTGTGTGTGTGTGTGTGTGTGTGTTTGTGTGTGTGTGTGTGTTGTGTGGTGTGTGTGTGTGTGTGTGTGTGTGTTGTGTGTGTGTGTGTGTGTGTGTGTGTGTGTTGTGTGTGTGTGTGTGTGTGGTGTGTGTGTGTGTGTGTGTGTTGTATGTGTGTGATGTGTGTGATGTGTGTGTGTGGTGTGTGTGTGGTGCGGCAGATGTGTTTTGTGGTATGGGTGTATGTCCCCGCACCATGTGTTGCATGTGCGTGGTGTTCGAACTAGTGCGAGTGGGTGTGTGAGAGAGAGAGAGAGAGAGAGATAGAGAGAGAGAGACAGAGGCACAGACAGACAGACAGAAAGACAGACCGACAGAGACAGAGACAGAGACAGAGGCGGACGAGAGACAGAGACAGAGACACACAGATACACATACACACTGCCAGACAGCCAGACAGACAGACAGCCAGACACAGACACAGACACAGACAGAGGCAGAGACAGAGCCATAAACATAGACAGAGACATAGACACAGATACAAAAGACAGACAGACAGAGAGAGAAAGAGAGCGGATACACAAAGCAGACAGACATTAAGAGGGAGGTGATGGACGGAGGGGAAGGACGATGTTTGTTGTTGCTGTCTTCTTTACAGGAAAATGCACATCCATCTTTGGGCTTTTCACCAACGTCCTCCTTGTCTCTGAAGTGTGCTTGCACTGAAAACAGCTTTTGTTGACAAACACGACACCTGGACCATGTGTCCCTTTCACCTTTGCATAAAACAACCCTTCAACCAGTTTCACTTTCTTAACTGATGTTTCCATTCTCTTTTAAAACAAACAAACAAACAGGCAGGCAGACATACAGGTCGACAGACAGAGAGACAGATAGACAGAAAAAAAGAACAATTAATCAACCAAGCAACCAGCCAACCAAGCAAGCAAGCAACCAGCCAACCAACCAACCAAACAATCAAACAACAGCAACGACG
>CM060310.1:95057600-95060100 GCA_030674185.1 Monoplex corrugatus | reverse complement strand
CCAGCAAAACTGTCGACCACAGCCTAGTATCCCTTACTTGCTTTTGCTTTGTTCCTGTAAGTTATGATGCTTAGTCCTCTTTCATGTGTGTTTCCACCAGAATATATTATTGTATGCTCTCTTGATGTTATCATGCCTGAGCAAAAGCAACGTCAACCATGGCGTATTCGGTATCAGACCAATGATGACGATGTGGTATTCATTATCAGACCAGTGATGACAATGGTGTATTCAGTATCATACCAGTGATGACAATGGTGTATTCAGTATCAGACCAGTGATGACAATGGTGTATTCAGTATCAGACCAGTGATGACGATGGTGTATTCAGTATCAGACCAGTGATGACAATGGTGTATTCAGTATCAGACCAGTGATGACGATGGTGTATTCAGTATCATACCAGTGATGACAATGGTGTATTCAGTATCAGACCAGTGATGACCATGGTGTATTCAGTATCAGACCAGTGAATACAATGGTGTATTCAGTATCAGACCAGTGATGACAATGGTGTATTCAGTATCAGACCAGTGATGACAATGGTGTATTCAGTATCAGACCAGTGATGACAATGGTGTATTCAGTATCAGACCAGTGATGACAATGGTGTATTCAGAATCAGACCAGTGATGACCATGGTGTATTCAGTGTCAGACCAATGATGACGATGGTGTATTCAGTGTCAGACCAATGATGACAATGGTGTATTCAGTATCAGACCAGTGATGACGATGGTGTATTCAGTATCAGACCAATGATGACGATGGTGTATTCAGTATCAGACCAATGATGACGATGGTGTATTCAGTGTCAGACCAATGATGACGATGGTGTATTCAGTATCAGACCAGTGATGACGATGGTGTATTCATTATCAGACCAGTGATGACGATGGTGTATTCAGTATCAGACCAGTGATGACGATGGTGTATTCAGTGTCAGACCAGTGATGACGATGGTGTATTCAGTATCAGACCAGTGATGACAATGTTGTATTCAGTATCAGACCAGTGATGACGATGGTGTATTCATTATCAGACCAGTGATGACGATGGTGTATTCAGTGTCAGATCAGTGATGACGATGGTGTATTCGGTATCAGACCAGTGATGACGATGGTGTATTCAGTGTCAGACCAATGATGACGATGGTGTATTCAGTATCAGATCAGTTATGACGATGGTGTATTCAGTATCAGACTAGTGATGACGATGGTGTATTCAGTGTCAGACCAATGATGACGATGGTGTATTCAGTATCAGATCAGTGATGACGATGGTGTATTCAGTATCAGACTAGTGATGACGATGGTGTATTCAGTGTCAGACCAATGATGACGATGGTGTATTCAGTATCAGACCAGTGATGACGATGGTGTATTCAGTATCAGACTAGTGATGACGATGGTGTATTCAGTATCAGACTAGTGATGACGATGGTGTATTCAGTATCAGACTAGTGATGACGATGGTGTATTCAGTATCAGACTAGTGATGACGATGGTGTATTCAGTGTCAGACCAATGATGACGATGGTGTATTCAGTATCAGACCAATGATGACGATGGTGTATTCAGTATCAGACCAATGATGACGATGGTGTATTCAGTATCAGACCAATGATGACGATGGTGTATTCATTATCAGACCAGTGATGACGATGGTGTATTCAGTATCAGACCAATGATGACGATGGTGTATTTAGTATCAGACCAATGATGACAATGGTGTATTCAGTATCAGACCAATGATGACGATGGTGTATTTAGTATCAGACCAGTGATGACGATGGTGTATTCAGTATCAGATCAGTGATGACGATGGTGTATTCAGTATCAGACCAGTGATGACGATGGTGTATTCATTATCAGACTAGTGATGACGATGGTGTATTCAGTATCAGACCAGTGATGACAATGGTGTATTCATTATCAGACCAGTGATGACCATGGTGTATTCAGTATCAGACCAGTGATGACCATGGTGTATTCAGTATCAGACCAGTGAAACCATGGTGATTCATTATCAGACCAGTGATGACAATGGTGTATTCAGTATCAGACCAGTGATGACCATGGTGTATTCAGTATCAGACCTGTGATGACAATGGTGTATTCATTATCAGACCAGTGATGACAATGGTGTATTCAGTATCAGACCAGTGATGACGATGGTGTATTCAGTATCAGACCAGTGATGACGATGTTGTATTCAGTATCAGACCAGTGATGACGATGGTGTATTCAGTATCAGACCAGTGATGACGATGGTGTATTCAGTATCAGACCAGTGATGACGATGGTGTATTCAGTATCAGAACAGTGATGACGATGGTGTATTCAGTATCAGACCAGTGATGACGATGGGGTATTCGGTATCAGACCAATGATGACAATGGTGTATTCAGTATCAGACCAGTGATGACGATGGTGTATTCAGTATCAGACCAATGATGACGATGGTGTATTCAGTATCAGACCAGTGATGACAATGGTGTA
>CM060310.1:95040100-95052600 GCA_030674185.1 Monoplex corrugatus | reverse complement strand
CATATACAGTACTGGTCCGCTGTCTTCGTCTGGGGTGTTTTGATGTACATGTAGGTGGAGCTCCAGAAGACAGTGTTGGTTTTGTATCAACTAGGATTAAACAAATGTAGGAGACAAAATGTCACCCGCTTTGACACAAGCTCTCACATTTCAGTCACCTCAAGGCCATGGCATTAGTTGTGACTGTTTATCATCACGTAAGTCCCAAATAAAACCTCAGTGCTAAACTGTGTAGCTGTGGTGTAGTGATTAACGCAACCGAGTACCGGCTGGAAGGTCGTGGATTCTAATCCTATCAGTCCTGTGACTATAATTTTCTCACACTGGATGAAACAGCAAGGAAGTTTCAATCTTTTCCATCTAATTTTTGCACCTGAGGTTTGTTTGTATGTGATCTTATGCTTGACAAAGGCCAGTTGGCTGAAAATTTGCACCTGTCTTGTCTTGTTGTATTAAATACGCGTTCTTATTCTTCTTTCGTGTTTTTTCTGATTCCTAGCAATTTTAGTTGTTTCTTTATTTTGATTGTTTGTCTTTTTTCCCTTTCGGCTCCAACCATGTCCTACTCAGAATTGACTGTGTTGTGGGCTCATTGGGAAAACTAGGACCACATTCGAGTTTCCCCCACTCCCCTGATGCGTCATTGCTTTTAAAGCAATACTCTGCTGACCAATGTTCAGGCGTATGTATCTCTCGGGCCTGGTTGACACCATGATATCCCATGTGGAAAGCACAGTACTGTATTGTGATGTAGTGTCAATCTATATGGGAATTCCGTATCGATAGCATTATTATTAGCCTCCGCATCAAATAATCTTCATAGATTGTAGAACAAATGTCATAGATTAGGTGGCCATTAATGTGGCGTACAAAATGGGACAGCTTTCAGTTTCAGTTTCTCAAGATGACGTCTCCGCGCTCGGAACGAATTCCATATGCACTAACATCACAGGTGCCATGCGTATGGTGATCATAACATAAGCCTTAAGCCTGCACATAAAGCCATGAGCTGGTCAGGTCCTGAGGCCCTACCTAGACTATGTTTTACCTAGTGTACTCATGTACACAGTCACAATCACACACACACACACACACACACACACACACACACACAAATACACACAAACACACACACACACACGCACACACACACACATACACACACACACTCACACACACATACACACACACATACACACACATACACGCACACACAAACACACACACACACACACACACACACACTCACACACACATACGCACACATACACACACACACACACACACACACACACACACACACACACACACACACACACACACAGACTGGGTCTTATAAGTGACAAAAACAACACATCCACACACATAAAAACCAAAATAACACAGTAAAGCATAAAAAGACCATCACTGTACAACATAAAAGTCTTTACACGAACACTCAATCACTGCAACCTTTCACACTGGCGATGTGATGTGTTTACTAGTTACTGAAGCTTAACAACGTCAGGACGGACGAGCTGTCTAAGGCTCCAGACTCAAGGCTAGAACAAGCGAAAACAATAACTCAAACCAGCAATCCTCTTAAGGGCAAAACAAACAAACAAAAAAGTGCTGTATGGCACGAAGAGACATGTATATAATCAAATGTCCTTGGCCGATTTGGGATTTTTTTTAACCCTTTAGAATTGATTATATACCATCTCCTACATACAAGTCAGGAAGAAAAACAAACAAACAAAAAAACAAACAAACAAACAAACAAACAAAAAACAGTCAGATCGTGCAATACAGATTTAAATTTGTATTACTTTCAATTTGGATTTTATTCATTGTTGTCAGTTTCATGGTCATCATCATCAGGTGCCCTGCCGCATGGCGTTGGCGATCATGGACTTCCACCTGCCTCTATCTCTCGTTGCCCCTAGCATTTCCCCACCCTCCTCGTCCCCAGCCACTCTGCAAGTCCGTCCAGCATTTTCCCCCTGGGTCTACCCGGTGCTCTCTTTCCCTCCACCTTTCCCGTTGTGACCAGGTGCTCCAAATCCCTCTTCCTCATAAAATGGCCTATAAATGTTGCCTGTCTTTTTCTAATCTTCCTTATGAGTGATCTACTTGTGTCTGCCTCCATCAAGACTGTCTCGTTTGTTTTCTTTGCTGTCCATGGAACTCTCAACATTCTTCTTAGAAACCACATCTCGGCTGCCTCAATTTTGTACTGGCTTTGCATGTTGACTGTCCACGCCTCGCATCCGTACAACAGTATTGGTTCTATATAACATTCAAGAACTCTCTTCCTGATGTTAATTGATCAGTTTGATGGTACCATCTTTAACAGCCTATATCTCTAGTTGATATATCATTCGATTAGTAAAGGCTTTCTCCATTCAAAGGACCACAACACAGTGAATAAAACCCATTAATAGATAAAGTTTCCTGATTTGATGTGAAACCTAGTCCCTGATGGATGCTTACAGTTGGAAGCAAAGTGTATGTCTAGCGTCTGGTTCAGAATGTAGAAATAAATCAATTACTCACAGACAGTAGAAATTTGATAAAGTGCGACTCTGGTTTAGAACGTAGAAAGAAATCAATTACTCACAGACAGTAGAAATTTGATAAAGTGCGACTCTGGTTTAGAATGTAAAAAGAAATCAATTACTCACTTACTTACTTTTTCCTTCCGCTTGTACCGGTGGGCGTCGCGGGGAGATACAGTCGTCTGTCAGCAGCAAGGCGGGTGGCCTGGAGAAGGGACATCTCGTGAGCTCTGAGGGTGTCTGCCACGGAGTCGCTCCATCGTCGTCTTGGTCTTCCTCTGGCTCTCCAGCCAGAGTATCTGGTGTTGTATGCCCGAAGAGCTGGTTGGTTTAGGGGCATACGTGTGAGGTGTCCGAACCACTTGATCCTCATATGTTCGATGTGTTGTAGGATTGGTGTTGCTCCTACCATGTCTCGTATCACCTCATTTCTGATCTTGTCCCGCCTTGTCTTGTTTACTGCTTTCCTCAGGCATTTCATTTCACAGGTGACCAGTTTTCTCTCGAGGACTTTAGTTAGGGACCATGTCTGGCACTGGTATGTCAGCGTTGGTAGAAAAATGGTTTTGATGAGTTTCGCCTTAGTGCTGGTGGGAATGCTGGGGTGTTTCAGGAGAGGGGCAAGTTGGTAGCTGACTGCGTTGGCTTTCTGGCATCTGGTCTCGGATTTCTCTGTCTAGTTTGCCATTTTCAGTGAAGATGCTGCCCAGGTATTTAAATTCACTGGCTTGTTTCAACTAATTACTCACAGACAGTAGAAATAAAATAAAGTGCGACTCTGGTTTAGAATGTAGAAAGAAATCAATTACTTACATACAGTAGAAATTTGATAAAGTGCGACTCTGGTTCAGAATGTAGAAAGAAATCAATTACTCACAGACAGCAACAACAACAAAAAAGTTCGACTTTGTCCCAGATGCTGTGGCCTTTCATACTCTGATCTTCTGATGACTTCAGTTTAGGTGGAATTAGAAATGTGTTGGAGAGTCACAAGGAACGACGTGGGTGGTAGTGATGCAGTATCAGCACAATAGATGAGACAGCAATATAAAACCACCACCACCAAACACAACATCAACACCAACATTACCATCACCACCACCACCACCACCACTAAAAGTAGAACCGATACCAGCACAACACTAGCACCACTACCACCATCACCATAACCATCACCACCATCACCACCACCACCATCACCACCACCACCATCACCACCACCACCACCAATACCAAAACTACCACCACCAACACTTAAAGCAATAACAACACTAATAATAACACTACTACCACCACCATCAAAAGCTACACCAACATTACCACCACCACCACTACCACCACTAAAAGCAACACCAACACCAATACCAAAACTATCAACACCAATAACAACACTACTACCACCACCATCAAAAGTTACACTAACACCAATACCAACACTACTACCACCACCACCACTACCACCACCACCAATAAAAGCAACACCAACACCAATACCAACACTACTACCACCACCAAAAGCAACACCAACACCAATACCAACACTACTACCACCACCACCACCACAAAAGCAACACCAACACCAATACCAACACTACTACCACCACCACCAAAAGCAACACCAACACTACCACCACCACTAAAAGCAACACCAACACCAATACCAACACCAATACCAAGACAACCACCACCACCAAAAGCAACATCAACACTGATACCAACACTACCATTATCGCCACCACCATCACCAAAAGCAACACCAATACCAAAACTACCACCACCAACACTAAAAGCAACACCAACACCAATAACAACACTACTACCACCAACACCAGTACCAACACTATCACCACCACAACCAGAAGCAACACTAACACTAACACCAAGACTACCACCACCACCATCACCAAAAGCAACACCAACACCAACACCAACACCACTACAACTAAAAGCAACACCAACACCAATACCACCATCACCACCAAAAACAACGACGACGAAAACAACAACAATGGGCGTAAACACAGTCTGATGTCAATACATCACACACTGTGACCTATGCTGTCATATATGGGCCCAGTCAGGATCATCACATCACTGGGGTAACATGTACTATTGCGCGATTGGTTTTTGGTTCCAAAAGATGTCATACCGTCGATAGGACACAAATAGAACGCCAAATATGTACAGAGATGTACATACATAGAATGTGTGGACTCGACAAATTCAGGCTCCAATTATGTATCGGACAGACATTTTACTTCCCAACCCTCACAATTTCATTTGAAATAGTGGTTCAGGTTCTAGTCTTCCGAATGAAACGAAAAACCGAGGTCCCGTTTGCAACACGATCTTAGTGTACATTAACATCGAACAGCGACAACCTGTCAATACTGAAAGGCGGTTTTCATAGATAAACACAGATGCACACATCCAAAAACAAAGAAACAAACAAATATGGCTCTGTACTATAGTGGCACCCTCTATCACAAGCCTTAAGCTTGCACATAAACCAATGAGCTGGTCAGGTCCTGAGGGGCTACCTAACCTCTGTTTTACCTAGTCTATGTCTTTATACTGGTATTTTATCAGCCTTAAACCACCGAGTCCCTAAGCAGGGGTAATCATACAGATGGTGCCATTGTTTGGTATCGCTTCAATCAACTAAGCCAACGGCCAGTTTAATATGTAGCCCGTTAGCTGAGCATATATATAAATCATCCTAGAGTCAGCGTTATGAGGTTGGATGCAAATTCTCTGTCTACTTAAAGCAGGTGTGAAAAAAGGACATATAGACAATAATTGTTTCAGAGTCTAAAGGCACATATGTGTACATGTTAAAAGAAATAACGAACGAACTGTTTCAGCGATGCAAATAAAACATTATTGCTATCGTCAGTACCATTGTATCTGATCCTGAAAAGAGTCAGGAAACCATTTTTTTTCACTGAATGTACAGGAGGCAACATGTGGGATGGCTCTAGAAGGAAAACCAACAACAACGACACTGCCACTACCACCAACATTACCATCACCATCACCACAACAAAACCAACAATTTCAGTTTCAGCTTCACTTTATCAAGACGACGCCTCCGCACTAACATCACCTAGTACTACGGGTATTAATGACCGTGGCACAAGTCTTAAGCCTGCAATTAAACCCATGAGCTGGCCAGTTCTGGGGCCCTACCTGGCCTATGTCAATCCGTAATGAGAGAACAGACTTGATGTCCACTGTCCTCCAGGGTAAAGTGGAAGGAAAGAGAAACAGAGGACGGCCACCTGCATCACTTGCTAGAAACATCACAAACATCAGTGGCAAGAAACTCCAGGAGGTGGTCAGACTTAGCCAAGATCGAGAGTGCTGGAGGCAGCTTGTGAGGACATCATGTGCAGCGGCCAACACTGTTCCCGGTGACGCCGACGGGTGAGACGGGTGAGACCTGGCCTATGATTTACCTAGTCTGTTTTTTACTGTTATTGTATCAGCCTATCACTGGAATAACATTGGTTACATATAAATGACATGTGTATCTGTGTATCTTATCTTCAAAACAAGGAGCATACATATTGAGTAAATAAACAAATAATTAAAGGTGTGAATCACAACACAACTAGCTGTAAAAACTCGTCTGGGTCCCGGCGGGGAAACAAGACATCGGTAAACAATAGAAGCTAGTTGAGTCATGAATTCCGCCAAAACCAATAAAACCACGGACAAATGAAATGAAAAACAACAACAATAACGACAACAACAACAATAACAACAATAACAATAACAATAACAACAACAACAATAACAACAATAACAACAACACAACAACAACAACAACAACAACCACCTACATGTAATGCATGAGTCCCCTGCCATTCCAGACCTCCAAAAACTGACGATGTTTTAGTGTGAAAGGAAATAGACAAGAAGAGATGGGGGAAGTTGTTTGACAATGTCCATGCACAATGCTCTGCCCTGATTATTGTTTTGGACCTGGGTTTATGTGTCATCCAGCGTTTGGTTTTCTGACATTTCATCATCCTGTCTTGTCATCTCTGGTTTTGCTCTACTGGCACACACACACACACACACACACACACACAGACACACACACACACACACACACACACAAACACAACACACACACACACACACACATACACACACACACACACACACACACAACACACACACACACACAGACACACACGACACACACACACACACAGACACACACACACACACAGACACACACAGACACACAGACACACACAACACACAACACACAGACACACACACACACACAGAACACACACACAGACACATACACACACACACACAAACTGACAGTCACACACACACATTAACACGCAGTCACACACACACACACGCAGTCACACACACAACACGCAGTCACACACACACACGCAGTCACACACATACACACACACACACACACACCACACACACACACACACAACACACACACACACACACACACACACACACACACACACACACACACACACACACAACACAACACAAACACAACACCCATATCCACACACACACACACACACTACACAAGATTCCTACGCCAAGATGGCGGCATTATAACTGAACGTTTACAAAGAGGAATCAACTAGGCTAAAAATGACAAGGTCGAAACGTTGTCTCAACAAAGAAAACGCAAAGAAGACCACCCGTAGGACAGACAACACCAAGGCAGAGACACCACCACCTGCAGAGACCCCAGAAGCCTCCGATCATCATGAAGTACAGACCTCCAGTCGGACCCTTTCACCATCCAGAAGTCAGCCGAACGTCCCACAGCTACGATCGATGTCATCATGTGGCTGCAGATGTCATGAGGCGGTAAGGGAAATCGACAATTTGAAAAATACAATACAAGAACTGTCCAAACAAATAAACAGCCTCACAACCATGCTACAAACAGAGAGAAACATCTTATTAGAAAACAACACAACGTTAAAGGAGCTGCGCGATGACAATAAGTGCCCAATACTTACGACCATCATTGCGAGCCAAACTGATTCCGCAGTCCACTGTGACGTTTCCACCATGTCACCGATGGACAAATTCACCTCCTATGCGGAATGCGCGGCTCAACCTCCAAAACTAAAAGATCAGGAAAAAACACCTAAAGGAAGGAAAAATGACGTCAAACAAAGACCAGACGTCTCTACAAAACCTCACCGTGACGTCAAAACAGCGGTATCATCTGCACATTCCAGATTGAAATCTAATATTCTTCCACGTGTCCTTATCATCCACGACTCCGTCCTAAATAAAGTGGATGGAAAGAGACTGGGCTCTTCTTACGGTTTTCAGGTGGCAACGAGAAAAATCCGTACCATCGACGACTGTAAGACAGCCATTGAAAAATCGAAAGAAGAACTGACACCTGAACCTGACTGTGTTGTTCTACATGTGGGGATTACAGATTTGAAAACAAAGGAGCCCACTGAATGCAGCATAAACCTAGAAATATGTGTGAAAATCATCAACACACAATTTCCGAAAGCTAAGGTAGTGGTCAGTCAGGTCGCTCCTGTGAGGGACAAACACCTAAACGTAAAAAGAGAGCTTCTTAATGCCCTGACAAAAGCGCGACTCCTAAAAGCAGCAAGTGTCAACTATGTCAACAATGATAATCTCCAAACTATCAGTCACACTCAAGTCAGCCAGGACGACGTCCATCCAACCACCAGAGGGGCGAGCGTTCTGGCCAGAAACTTAGGGAGGCAAATCCATCAGCTTTTCTGGGAAAAACCGAGGAGGAGATCAAACCGGCAACGACATCAACAAAGACCGGCTTCCACTCTCAATTTTTCTTCTCTCCCTGGTCATTTTAGATTCAGCCCAGATTCAGTTCCTCTTCGTTCAGCTCTCAACTATATTGTTTTACTTAATTATTTACTTGTTTACCTACTTCGTTTTTATGCTATTTGTACCTTTTGATTCCAAGTTAAATGAATATTTAATTATCTAAACTTACCATATTGTTCTAAAGTTTATCAACCGTTCCTCATGAAGACGTGTGTATTAAGTGATATCAACATTTTTCAGTGGAACACTCGTTCCATTGTTAAAAACATCTCATATTTGAGTAACTATCTCTCTTCTAAAAACGTCCATGTCATGCTTCTACAGTCGCTGAATACCATCAAAACCAAATTACCTAAAATATCCGGTTTTTATTATCCACCAATATGTGACTCTGTAAATGACGGTGGCCGTATACAAACAGCTATATACATTCGGGAAGGACTGAACTATTGTGAACGAACATCGCCAGTACCTAAATCTACCGCATTTATTTCATCATGTGCAATCATTATAAAATTTTCCTCATCGTTAGTTGTGAATATGGCCTCTGTATACTTACCAAGAGGCCCAGACTCTGTGAACACTGAATGGTTAAGACACTTTCAAGATCAGGATGACAAGTGGATAATTGGAGGTGATTTTAATGCACATGCCCCATTTTGGGAAAAGTATTGTACAAACATAACAAGCAACAGGTTGATCGAAAATATTGTAGATTCCAATTTATATTTACTTAACAACGGACACGTTACCCGGATCCCCGATATACCAACCCACAGACCCACAGCTATCGACCTCACTTTAATCTCACCATTCCTAGCCCCAAACGCCACGTGGCAAACAGAGGATGACTTGTTGGGATCAGATCACATCCCCTACGTCTTACCCTAAACCATACTACTAAAATAGACGCCATGCCACAAGATAGTTTACCCAAGTTTAATTATAAAAACGCAGACTGGATCAGTTTTAAGGCAATCCTTGAAAAGACAAGAACAGATCTATCTGAAGCAATGAACATAAACGACATGTACGAAGTTTTCTGTAACTCACTGTTAAGAGCTGCTAACATTTCAATTCCAAAACTTACAGTGTCGAAAATAGGAAAACATCATGGAAATGTCTGGTGGAATGAGGATTGTCAAAAGGCAGTGAACGAAAAGAAAGAAAAATACAAAATCTATTTAGCAAACAGGTCACCTGAAAATCATACAGCGATGAAAAGTGCCAACATTAAGTGTAACAGAATCATAGAGCAAGCCAAAGAACAACACTGGACGTCTTTTTGTAAATGTGAAGTAAATGACCACAAAGACATGATAAAGATTTGGGAAAAACTAAAATTAATGAAAAACGGGATTAAGTTGCCATCAATTCCAGTAAAGCTAGAAAATAACCCTTTTCCTAACTCACTGGAAAAAGCAGAAGCTTTTGCAGACGTGTTTGCTGAGACCTGTCGTGTAGAAGGACTTCCTGTCTCTAGTAGAGACTATAGGGAACGAGAAGAAAAGAAAGATGTATATAAGGATCCTGCCTCTGACAATACTCACTACATAAATGCATCACTCACACTTCAAGAATTAAAAGATGCCATTCAGTCCCTTCCAAGTAAAAAAACGTCAGTTGGACTAGATGCAATTTCCAATGAGATGCTGAAAAATTTACCAGAAAATTTTATAATTTTGCTACATGACATATTTAAAAAATGCTGGAATAGTGGGAAAATGCCCAACAACTGGAAAGAAACAATAGTGGTTCCTGTACTAAAATCAGGTAAATGTAATACCGATCTGAAAAACTACAGGCCAATTGCATTAACATCACACGTATGTAAACTAATGGAGAAAATAATCTTAAAGAGACTGATGCACTATTGTGAAAAGAATAAAATAATACCAGTAAATCAGGCAGGATTTCGAAAAGGCAGGTCACCAGTAGAAATCCTAACAAAGCTAACTACTAACATAAAACAACAATTTGCAAGACGTCAATGTGTTTTAGCTACATTTTTTGATATAACGAAAGCATACGATCAAGTGTGGCACTCCAGATTGTTATTTAAATTTAAAAGTATTGGGCTGACAGGTCACATTTTTGACTATGTTAAGTGTTTCTTAGAAAACAGAGTATTTCAAACGAGGATTGAAAATGTATATTCCACGAAACGAATTCTTCAAATGGGTATCCCTCAGGGATCCGTTATAGCTCCCCTTCTTTTCATGATATTAATGCATGACTTACCCAGTAAAGTATCTAAGCATGTAGTTTTAGCTCAATATGCTGACGATTTATGCATGTGGATGCAGGTAAATATGAAAAGGAAAACTCCTTTGCGCTGTATTAATTATACACGCAAATGCTACCAATTAGAACTTGATAAAATAGCACGATACATGGTAGAAAATGGGTTACATCTATCCCTGGAAAAATCGAAAATAGTTTTATTTAATAATGGAGCTAACCCAGTAAATATTCCCACTTTCAAACTGGGAGATACTCTTCTTCAGTTTAATGAGTCAATTAAATTCTTAGGAGTTTTTCTTACGGCAAAATTATCTTGGAATCAGCATATTGAATACTTATTAACCAAAGCTCAAAAAAGTTTAAATTTCTTAAAAATAGTTCGCAAACAGGCATGGGGTCAAGATTCATCAACACTTGTTCATCTTTGTAAATCGCTTGTTAGATCTAAATTAACCTATGCCCAAAGTGCACCGAAACACTTACTGAAAAAACTGCAGAGCATAGATTGTAAAGGTTTCAAACTTGCACTGGGTCTTCCAATGCATGCTTCCTGTCTTCGCACATATAATGAAATCAAACTGTTGCCACTTGATGAGCAAAGGAAAGTCGCTTCTACTAAATTTTTGTTAAGACACACCACTGTAGAAAACATCTCTGAAACAGAAATTAAACTGAGATCAGATACCGACTTTCCAAAAAGAGCTAAATCAATATCTTCACAGGTCACTCTTGCAACATACACATCTGACGTCATGAAAGGTTCAGGGATTGATCTACACGTAGATCCTGTATCTATAAGACCTTCCTTTTCGCCAGTACCCAGTTGGGAACTCCAAGAGCACAATTTGACGTACATCACACTAACTTAAAAAAAGGAGACAATGTAAACTTACTGGCAAGTCAGGTTAAATGTCATATAGACGACTTATATTCCGATCATTTGAAAATTTACACTGATGGATCAGTAATTGAAAGAAAAGCAGGCTCAGCGTTTTTAATACCTGCTCTCAAAATTGAAAAATCTTTCTACGTAGGACTTGATAAATCTGTCTTTACAGCTGAACATTTTGCAATATTAATGGCTTTAAACTTTATGATAAGTCTTCCTAGGACAATTTTTCAAACACTTTTTTTGCGTTGATTCAAAATCAGTACGTCAGGCTCTTGAATTATCAAAATTACAAACAAGATCAGAAATGATTCTGGAAATTAGTCACTTGATTCATAATTTATCTTTAAGAGGCACTGATATTACTTTCTGCTGGATACCTTCTCATAGTTCTTTTCGTTATAATGATAAAGTTGACAGGGCTGCCAAACGGGGAGCTAATAACTCACCAGATTCAAACAATATCCAGCTTTCTCTCTCGTTGCACGAGAATTACACTTTAGTAGACAACTACGTCTGGAAGCAGTTCCAATTAAAACAGAAAAAGTATGATAAATGTCACATGAACTTTAGTTAGCAAAATACTTAAGCAGCTTCAAAAAGTATGATAAATGTCACATGAACTTTGAAGTTAGCAAAATACTTAAGCAGCTTCATGCCAGCAGAATTATACAATCCCTTATGTATAGATGGAAACTTGATGCATTCAAAACAAAATACACCAAGAACATAGTATGTCTGTGTGGAAAGAAGATAACACATAGTCATATTCTTTCTTGCGTTAAGGTAAAACGACATATTCCAACACTATCTATGAGTACAGTTTCTGATATATTTGCCTCATCATCATTACTGTATGAATTTTTTGTTAGCCTGTCAAAAAGTCCTATAGCGAATTACCTTTAAAATGTTATTTCACTTGTTTACTGTTATGGTTAGTCAATTATTAGTTTTATTTTTTTCTTCGTTTCTTCCAGATATTTATC
>CM060310.1:95032600-95035100 GCA_030674185.1 Monoplex corrugatus | reverse complement strand
ATTTCGTTCTTCTGCTGCGATCAGTGCATTAAAATACCATTTTAAATTGATTAATAATATTTTTCAAGAAAAAAACTTCTGTGGGGGATAGATTATAGTCTACAGAAATCAATTTTGAGAAAAGTCAGAACACCCCAGACAGACCCTCATCACCTTTCAGCTCCTACTACTGTTCGACTGACCGAGTTAAGACTGATTTCGTGGTGGAGTCACATTTAGAAATGTTATGAATGTTTCATTCACCGGGCTGCTGTTATCAAAGAGTGATCTATCGGATTTCATTATTTCGCTAATGCTTGATTATATTGAATTGCAACATCTGTAAATCAGTCACAACATTCATCTATTATTATCCAACAAAGAAAATATGGCACTGAACGCTAGTCGATTCGACGAGGTTGGCCTTTAGAATATCCCTGTATCCCGTGTATGTCCGGGTGCCGGTATTCTTGCTTCAGCTTTCTACATAACCATATTTGGGATGACGCTGTCCTCCATATCTGTCCAACAACCTGGTATTTCATGAAGAAAAATGGCACTTGGTCTGCCACACTACTTCCGTCACTTCATGTCACGTCATGCAAAAATTACGCGTCTGTGAATCCGCAGGATTCTAAATTACCATTATTGCTATTTGCGCTCTCTCTCTCTCTCTGTGTCTCTCTGTCTCTCTGTCTCTAGGCATCGGTCTCGGTCTCTGCCTCTCTGTCTCTGTCTCTGTCTCTGTCTCTCTGTCTCTGAATCTGTCTCTCTGTTTCTCTGTCTCTCGGTCTCTTGTTTCTGTCTCTGTCTCTCTGTCTCTCTGTCTCTCTGTCTCTCGGTCTCTGTCTCTGTCTCTCTGTCTCTGTCTCTCTGTCTCTCTGTCTCTCTGTTTCTCTCTCTCTCTCTCTCTCTCTCTCTCTCTCTCTTTCTCTCTTATTGACAATTTGACAGACAAGGGGGAGCCACCGACAAACACCTACCCTACCACGTACCACCCATGGAGAGTCACAACACAATGTCAGGGCTACGTGAGATAATGGATGCTGCTCGCAATGTCCCCAACAGTTTGCAAGATAATAGAAGGAAGTAGTCCCTGGTGAGTGTTTAGTTGTGAGTCCATGTGCGTAATATGTCGTGAGCTTTCAACACAATTAATGGAAGGTTACCCCCTCAAAACTGATACTGGGGGGAAAAAAAACTGCGAGGCCTAAGTGATCATTTCAATGATTTGTTTTAACAGTTGGCCTTCATCTCACACTTGCTATGCATTCATGCCTGACTTTTCTGTTGTTATTCCCTGTTTTGTTAGACTGTGTTTCCATGTTTGAATTTGTTCGGAAGATAATGGTGGTTGACTTTTCCTATTTGTTCTCTCACCCTCCTCCCCTCCACTTTCTATTTTATTTGTGTGTCCACATGTCTGTCTGTTGCTTTCTCTGTCTCTGTCTGTCTGTAGCACTCTCTGTCTCTGTCTGTCTGTCTGTCTGTCTGTCTGCCTGTCTGTCTGTCTCTCTCTCTCTCTCTCTGTTTCTTTTTCTCTCTTTCTCCCTCTTTTTCTCAGTGTGTGTGTGTGTGTGTGTGTGTGTGTGTGTGTGTGTGTGTGTGTGTGTGTGTGTGTGTGTGGTGTGTGTGTGTGTGTGTGTGTGTGTGTGTGTGTGTTTTTACCAATACTTAAAAAAAGGCAAAAACAACAATTGACTTTCAAGAGGAAGGATCTGGGGCAGAAATCTTTCTCTCCGATGTTTTATTCAGGGATAACAGGTCGACTTCCCTGCTCTTTACAATTGTCAACTGTCGTGGGATCTTTAGCGTGTGTAGGCCAGAATTCACACGGGTCCGACTTGTTTTTTGTCCTCTTCCAAAGGATTAAACGTTCAGTTTTAATTTTTCAGTTAAACGGAGGAGGAAAGCCGAGGTCCCAATGGGAAACGAACCCTGGAATATCGAGTTTAGTTGTTGGTAGGTTAATGTCTGAACCATTCTACCAACTTTCTTCTACCCATCTTATCATAAAAAAAAACATATTCACAAGACAGTCTATCAGCATCATCATATCTCATGAAATATCATGGCAACTAACTGGTAGGAATAACAAGATGTGAAATAAAAAGGTTTTGAATCTTGTTGTTGTTAATGTCGTTATTGTTGTTGTTGTTATGTTTGGACCAAATGTTTAGTGTTTCTTCAAACTTAACTTAACGCTCCTGAACAATCCCTTATGGACTCCACCCGAAACTACTCTCAGTGTTTTTTGAAGGGTGACCGGGGTTCAGTTCCCCGCCGGGCACACTTTTTTTGTCAACCAGAATAGCTCAGTTAGGAGAACGTTAGCATGAAGATCTAACGGTCCCTGGTTCAATCCCGGGTTCCGGCTCTGAACATTATCTGGCGGTTGGCAATTTAAACCAAGATTATTCCAGCGGTACGGTGATAAAATACCAGTATGACATATAGACTAGGTAAAACATAGTCTAGGTAGGACCTCAGGACCTGGCCGGCTCATAGGTTTATGTGCAGG
>CM060310.1:95025100-95027600 GCA_030674185.1 Monoplex corrugatus | reverse complement strand
ATGTGCCCTGCTGCATGGCGTTGGCGGTTATGCCCCTCCAACCTATCCCTTGTCGCTGCAAGTACGTCTCTCATCCTCTCCTCAGCCATCCTGCAAGCCTGCCCAGTATTTTCTCTCTGGGTCTACCTGATGTTCTCTTTCCTTCCAGCTTTCCTGTCGTGACAAGTTGCTCTAGTTCCCTTTTCTCATAAAATACCCTTTGAATGTTTCTTGTCTTTTCCTAATCTTCTTTACAATGATCTTCTTGTTTCTGTCTCCTTCAAGATTGTTTTGTTTTTCTTTTCTGTCCATGGAAATCTCAACATTCTCCTAGTGAGTAATAACCCTACATTTCAGTTGTGTAAATTTTGTTCTGACTTTGCATGTTGACTGTCCAGGCCTCACAAGCGTACTACTAATGTTACTATCCTCGAGTAGTAAAATGTTATGAAGTTATCAAGCGGTCAGATGCTCATGCAGTTATTGCGTACTTTATAGTGTACAAATAGGCATACAAACATGACTTGGACAAGTCCAAATTCAAATATTGGCATTGGAATATGTTCTGAAGGAATGAAGGAAGCCAGATTTGAACGGGGATTGGGAAGAAGACTATTTAGAAAAGAGATGAAAAGAAGGACAAGAAAAAAGGGGTTAATAGAATTATTCCCCTTTGCTCCAGGGTTACACGTCATTCAACGCTATGTCACCCGTTCTTCAGCCTTACGACGAAGTATTACATCTCCTGAAGGTTAAACAGTTTTAATTCATCAGTAAGCCATACTAATTCATCAATAAAGCATTCTAATTCACCAGAAAACCATATTATTCATCGGTAGAGCATTCTAATTCACCAGAAACCCATTATAATTCACACGTGAACCATACTAATTCACCAGTAAACCATTCTAATTCATCCATTACCCTGTCGTATTCACAACAATCTCATGCTAATCACCGGTAAGCCATCATGATGCACCCGTAAACCATACATATTAACCAATAAACCATATTAATTCACCAGTAAACCATATTAATCCACACGTAAACCATACCAATTCACCAGTAAACCATATCAATTCACCAGTAAACCACACTGATTCACCAGTAAACCATACTAACTCACCAGTAAACCATACTAATTCACCAATAAACCGTACTAATTCACCAGTAAATCATGCCAAATCACCAGTAAACCTAATTATTTCCAACATTGTAATTTGTAGCGATCGTTTGATAGACTAGAGGGATGCAGTATGAAACATGTCCACTCCTGCCACTCTTATGAGTCAAATACACAAATGTAATGCTTAAGAAAAAAGAACAAGAAAACAGAAAAGATTGTGTGTGTGTGATTTTTCCCCTATTGTTTCATATATACATTCGCGTAATTTTCTTCTTAAAATGCGAATGTATCTATATCTCTTCATATGCTTTAGTTAGACATATGGATGTACATATATATGTGTGTACATATGTGTATAATGTGTTTGTGTATGTATATATATACTACACGTCTTATTGAAGGGCCAGGAACGTTTTTGAGTCAATTTTTGAAAGAGAGAAATAACCTATTTTCTCTTACTCTTTTCTCCAATTCGTTGCCGTAACTGAATGGATAAAGAGCTCAGACACAAATTGCAGTTTCCTTTTGGCACGTGTTTGGGGATTTGCCGATTTGCATATGGGCGGCCCAAGGAAGACAATTTCCACACGAAATTGTCGAATCTTCAGCAGGGTCTCTCTGACGACGCAGGCAAGGTAGCGACAAAATTCGCTTTGCACGTGCAAGGCAAGCCCTTTTTGAACACTACTCCAGCCAAAGTTGCCCGCAGACGAGGATAAAAAGGACCCGTTCTTGGTTCGTTTTAACCATGCTTGCAAGACGACGGATGACGGATGAGCAGCGGGGGAGAGCCCTCCCTCTGCTTGATGAAGGCCTAGCGCAGCGGGAAGTTGCTAGACGACTTGAAGTGTCGCATTCCACAATCCAGAGACTGCTGGAGCGCTTCAATGAGACTGGAGCAGTCCAGGAAAGGCGTCACACGGGTCGACCCAGAGTAACGACAAGACAGCAAGACCGCTACCTTGCCCTCTCCGTCCTGAGGGAAAGGGCATCCACTGCGGTGACCTTGAGGGGTCAGCTGAGGGACGCAACAGGTGCTAACATCAGCTGCAGCACGGTGAGAAGACGGCTACATGAGGCAAACTTGAGGTCACGGAGACAGGCCGTCCGACCGGTGCTGTCACCGGTCAACAGAGTGCGCCGCATGACCTGGGCCAGGGAGCACGTGACCTGGACAAGGCAACAGTGGGCCCGGGTCTTGTTTTCGGATGAGTCCAGGTTCACCCTGACCTTTAACGATGGCCGGGCTCGGGTGTGGCGACGTCAAGGGGAGAGGTTCGCTGACGCCACTGTCCAAGAGCATAACCGGTACGGCGGCGGGTCGGTGATGGTGTGGGGTGGCATGAGCCGTGGTACCCGGACCCCCCTGCTCCCCATTGACGGCATCCTGAACGG
>CM060310.1:94997600-95015100 GCA_030674185.1 Monoplex corrugatus | reverse complement strand
GGGTTGTTGCTCTCTTCTCTTCTCGGTTTTTGCTCTCTTCTCTTTTCGGTATTTGCTCTCTTCTCTTTTCGGTATTTGCTCTCTTCTCTTTTCGGTATTTGCTCTCTTCTCTTCTCGGTATTTGCTCTCTTCTCTTTTCGGTGTTGCTCTCTTCTCTTCTCGGTATTTGCTCTCTTCTCTTTTCGGTGTTGCTCTCTTCTCTTCTGGGTTGTTGCTCTCTTCTCTTCTCGGTTTTTGCTCTCTTCTCTTCTCGGTTTTTGCTCTTTTGTTCTCGATGTTGCTTTCTTCTCTTCTCGGTGTTGCTCTCTTCTCTTCTCTTTGCTGCTCTCTTCTATTTTCGATTTTTGCTCTCTTCTTTTCTCAGTTTTTGATCTCTTCTGTTCTTGTTTTTTTGCTCTTCTCTTTTCGAGTTAGCTCTCTTCTCTTCTCGGTGTTGCTCTCTTCTCTTTTCGGTTTTTACTCACTTCTCTTCTCGGTTTTTGCTCTCTTCTCTTCTCGATGATGCTATATTTTGTTATCGGTTTTTTGCTCTCTTCTCTTCTCGGTTTTTGCTCTCTTCAGTTCTCGGTTTTTGCTCTCTTCAGTTCTCGGTTTTTGCTCTCTTCAGTTCTCGGTTTTTGCTCTCTTCAGTTCTCGGTTTTTGCTCTCTTCAGTTCTCGGTTTTTGCTCTCTTCAGTTCTCGGTTTTTGTTCTCTTCTCTTTTCGGTTTTTGTTCTCTTCTCTTTTCGGTTTTTGTTCTCTTGTCAGTGTTGCACTTTTCTCTTCTCGGTATTTGATGTCTTCTCTTCTCGGTGCTGCTGTCTTCTCTTCTCGGTGTTGCTCTCTTCTCTTCTCGGTTTTGGATCTCTTCTCTTCTCGGTTTTTGATCTCTTCCGTTTTCAGTTTTTCTCTATTCTCTCTTTTCGGTTTTTCTCTCTTTTTCTCTTGATCTCTTCTGTTCTCGGTTTTTTCCTCTTTTGGTTTTGGTTTTTGCTCTCTTCTCCGGTTTTGCTTTTTTTTTTTCTTGATGTTGCTCTCTTGTGTTCTCGGTTTTAGCTCTCTTCTGTTCTCGGTGTTGCTCTCTCTTTTCATTGCTGCTCTCTTCTCTTCTCGGTTTTTGGTCTCTTCTATTCTCGGTGATGCTGTCTTATCTTCTGGGTGTTGCTCTGTTCTCTTCTCGGTTTTTGGTCTCTTCTCTTCTCGGTGTTGCTCTCTTCTCTTCTCGGTTTTTGCTCTCTTCTCTTCTCGGTGTTGCTCTCTTCTCTTCTCGGTTTTTGGTCTCTTCTATTCTCGGTGATGCTGTCTTATCTTCTGGGTGTTGCTCTGTTCTCTTCTTGGTTTTTGCTCTCTTCTCTTCTCGGTTTTTGCTCCCTTCTGTTCTCGGTGATGCTCTCTCTTCTCCTCTCGGTCTATGCTCTCTTCTCGGATTTTGCTCTCTTCTCTTCTCGGTTTTTGCTGTCTTCTGTTTTCGGTGTTGCTCTCTTCTCTTCTGGGTGTTGCTCTCTTCTCTTCTCGGTTTTTGCTCTCTTCTCTTCTGGGTGTTGCTCTCTTCTCTTCTCGGTTTTTACTTCTCTTCTCTTCTCTTCTCGGTGATGCTCTCTTCTCTTCTCGGTTTTTACTCTTCTGTTTTCGATTTTTGCTCTCTTCTCTTCTCGGGTTTTCCTCTCTTCTCTTCTCTTCTCGGTGTTGCTATCTTCTCTTCTCGGTTTTCGTCCACATCTGTTCTCGGTTTATACTCTCTTCTCTTTTCGGTGATGCTCTCTTCTCTTTTCGGTTTTGCTCTCTTCTCTTTTCGGTGATGCTCTCTTCTATTCTCGGTTTTGCTCTCTTCTCTTTTTGGTTTTTGATCTCTTCTGTTCTCGGTTTTTTCCTCTTTTCGTTTCGGTTTTTGTTCTCTTCTCTTCTCGGTGGTGTTCTCTTCTCTTCTCGGTGGTGTTCTCTTCTCTTCTCGGTTTTCGATCTCTTCTCTTCTCGTTTTTTTTTTTTTTTGCTTTCTTTTCTTTCCGACTTTTGCTATCTTCTGTTTTCGGTATTTGCTCTTTTCTTTTTGATTTTTGCTCTCTTCTGATCTGAGTTTTTGTTCCTCTTCTGTATTCGGTTTTTGCTCTCTTCTCTTCTCGATTTTTGCTCTTTTCTCTCTCGGTTTTCGCTCTCTTCTCTTCTCGGTTTTCGCTCTCTTCTCTTCTCGGTTTTGCTCTCTTCTCTTCTCGGTTTTCGCTCTCTTCTCTTCTCGGTTTTTGCTCTCTTCTCTTCTCGGTTTTCGCTCTCTTCTCTTCTCGGTTTTCGCTCTCTTCTCTTCTCGGTTTTCGCTCTCTTCTCTTCTCGGTTTTCGATCTCTTCTCTTCTCGGTTTATGCTCTCTTCTCTTCTCGGTTCATGCTCTTTTCTTTTCTCGGATTTTGCTCTCTTCTCTTGTCGGTTTTGCTCTCTTCTCTTCTCGGTTTTTGCTCTCTTCCCTTCCTGTTGATGCTCTCTTCAGTTCTCGGTTTTTGCTCTCTCTTCTATTCTCGGTTTTTGCTCTCTTCCATTCTCGGTTTTGTTATCTTGTGCTCTCTTTTGCTCTGTTTTGCTCTTGTGCTCTGTTTTGCTCTTGTGCTCTGTTTTGCTCTTGTGCTCTGTTTTGCTCTTGTGCTCTGTTTTGCTCTTGTGCTCTGTTTTGCTCTTGTGCTCTGTTTTGCTCTGTTTTGCTCTTGTGCTCTTTTGCTCTGTTTTGCTCTGTTTTGCTCTTGTGCTCTGTTTTGCTCTGTTTTGCTCTTGTGCTCTTTTGCTCTGTTTTGCTCTGTTTTGCTCTTGTGCTCTGTTTTGCTCTGTTTTGCTCTTGTGCTCTTTTGCTCTGTTTTGCTCTGTTTTGCTTTGTTTTGCTCTCTTTTGCTCTGCTCCGCGTTTAGTTGCGTTTCGTGTTTTTGTTTTCGTTTTTGTTTTTGTTTCGCTTGCTCGTGTGTTTTTGTCGTCATTTTTTTTTCAGTGTTAAGTTTTCTTTATTCCGTTGTTACTGGTGATCTTGATAAGTAGTTATTTTTGTTGATATCATTTTCATACTCTTGTTGTAGGTTTTCATCTTCTACTGTAGTTCTTTTCTGTAAATCGTTTATCTTGTTTTTTCGCGTATGCTGTTGATTTTGTTGTTCTGTTTGTTTTATTTTTGACTTGTTCTATATTTAGATTCTGATTTTTCTCTTTCGATTTTTGCTGTTCTTAAGCTTGTTGCTCTTGTTTTTGGTACTTTTTTCTTTTGTTTCTTTCCTTTGTTTTTCGATTTATAACTTTCTTTTACTAGCTATTTTTAGTGTTCTTTGTGTTCTAGTTCTAGCGTGTGTTGATATTTTTTCTTATGCATATGCTGTGGGGGGTTTGTTCGTTTCTTTGTATGCTTTTATAGTCTTTTTTTTTAGTTGTTCCCTTTTTTGTAGTGTTTCCTTTCTTCATCTTGCCGATTTTGGTGCTGTTCTTGATTTTGTTCTGTTTTTATTTTTGTTTTTCTTGTTCTTGCTCTTTTTGCTGTTCTAGTTGCTCTTATTGTTTTTTTGGTCTTATTTTGTTGTGTTGTTAGTTTTGCTCCGATTTTTTTTGGGGGGGGGAGGGGGGGGGGTTGTTGCTGTTCCTTGGTGTCTTTGGTGTTTTAGTTCTGTCATGTGCTTGTTCCTCTTTTTTCTTCTTCTTGACTTTGTTCTTTTGTATATTTCTTTGAGATTTCGCTGTATTTGCTCATGATTTTATTTTCTTCGCATTGTTTTTGTTATTCTTGTCATTAATCCTCTTTTTTTTCTTGTTTTCCTTCAATCGTTTTGGTTTTGCATTTTTTGTTTGTATTCCATAATGTTTTATTTTGTTGTTTTCTAATTATATTTTTCTGTTTCTTTTGACTTTGCACCTAGTTATGTTCGTTTCGTTCATTTTTTGTCGTTCTTGATCTTGTTGTTTGTGATATTTGTCTTCTTTTTGAGGTACTTCTTTTCTTCTTCTTTCACTCTTCTTCTTTGTACTTTTCTTGATTTGCCAACGATGTTTTTGTTGCTGATATTATCACAGATGTTTTTTTTTCCGCTTCTTGTCGTTCTGCTTCTTGTTTGTTTCGCTCTTTCTTTTCTTATACTTTCTCCGTTCCTGGTTTTCTATTTTTTCTTTTTGTTTTTCATTTTTGTTTATTTGTCGTAGTTTTTTGTTGCTTTTGACATAGCGATGGTCAGGTTTCCTTTTTTCTTTCTTTTTTTGTTGTTGTCATATTGCTCTTGCCGATATGTTTTTGCTGTTTCCCTCAGGGATTTTGTTTGTTTTTGTTTGGTTTCGTTTGGTTTGTTTAGCGTTGTAATTTTTCTTATTCTTGATATAGCTTGTGCTCCTGATGCTGTGGTTCTGCCATTTTGTTGTTCATCATCATCATCAGGTGCCCTGCCGCATGGCGTTGGCGACCATGGACCTCCAACCATCTCTATCTCTCGTTGCCTCCAGCATCTCCCCCACCCTCCTCATCCCCAGCCACTCTGCAAGTCCGTCCAGCATTCTCTCCCTGGGTCTACCTGGTGCTCTCTTTCCCTCCAGCTTTCCCGTTGTGACCAGGTGCTCCAAATCCCCCTTCCTCATAAAATGGTCTATAAATGTTGCTTGTCTTTTCCTAATCTTCCTTATGAGTGATCTACTTGTGTCTGCCTCCATCAAGACTGTCTCGTTTGTTTTCTTTGCTGTCCATGGTACTCTCAACATTCTTCTGAGAAACCACATCTCTGCTGCCTCGATCCTGCTCTGGCTTTGCTTGCCGACTGCCCACGCCTCGCATCCGTACAACAGTATTGGTTCTATATAACATTCAAGGACTCTCTTTCTGGTGTTAATTGATAGGCATTCGTTGGTAAGAATGCTTGTCATCTTCTTGAATGCTGTTTTGGCTTGGCCGATTCTGCAGCTATTTCCGATGTGCATCTGCCGTCTGATGAAATGACCGTTCCCAGGTATTTGAACTTATTAACCTGTGTCAAGGTTGTGCCATTTGCTGTTATTTTGCATGAGGGGATTTCATGTTTTTTACTGATCACCATGACTTCAGTCTTCCTGCTGTTTAGTTCCAACCCCTTACCTTTGCTTTCTATTTCTAGTATATTCACAAGGTTTTGTAGGTCCCTTTCATTTTCTGCAATTAGCACGGTGTCATCTGCGTACCGAATGTTGTTTATCATTTTCCCTCCAACCTTTAATCCAGGGTCTTCTTCTAGGTTTCTCATGTTTTCGCTATATAGTGAAAACAGATCTGGTGACAAAACACAACCCTGTCTGATTCCTCTTTTGATGTTTTGGAAAGAGCTTATATTGTTTTCTATTCTCATTGCAGCTGTTTGTTCCCAGTACATATTTCTGATTATTCGTAGATCTTTTCCATCGGCATTGAGTCTCTCCAGTTGGTTGATCAATTTTTCATGTCGTACCCGATCGAAAGCCTTGGTATAGTCAACAAAGCATAAATACAAATCCTTATTCATCTCAATTGACCTCTCTATGATATTTGTTATGATGTATATGGCATTAATTTGATTTCAGCCACCAGTTATGTTTAGTATTTATTTTGTTGTTATTGTTCTAATACTCTTTGTTGTGGGTTGTCATCCTTTTCCTGTGCCAGTTTCTTGACTTGTGTTTGATATCTTCTGCTGTTGTTACTTTTCGTTTTGTTTGACTTGTATATTTTGGTTTAACATCTGTTCTCTTTTTGTGTTTGCTTTCTTATTCTTACTGCTCTTGATATAGGTGTTATTTCTATCTTTTTTGTTTCTTTAACTTCTTGATAGCTGTGGTTGTGTTCGTATTGTCTTCCATTTGTTTTCATTGTTCTCATCTATGCTTTAAAATATTTTTTCCTGCTGTCTTTCATGTTTGTTTCTCTCGTTTTCTTTTTTGTTTTTTTGTTCTGCTTTGTTTTGTTGCTTTCTTCTAATTGTTTCAGCTATTTTTGTTTCTTTTTTCTTTTTTTTCTTTTTTTTGTCTATGCATTTGATTTTGTCCCCTAGCTATGTTTCTTTAGTCTTTTATATATATTTTTTTCATTCTTGTTCTTTGTCCTGTTGCTTTTTGTCTTTCGTTTACATTTTCTTGTTGATTTTTTTTTCTGTTCCAGTCTTCTTCGTCGTGCTTTTCTTAGCGATTTGTTATGTTTTTGCCATTAATCTTATGGATTTTTCTTCTTAATGTTTTGCCTCTTGTCCTTTTTATTCTTCCGTTTCTCCTGGTTTTCTTGCTGTTATTGATTTTTATTCATATCTGTTTATCCATGTTGATATCGTTGTTAACGACAGTGCAATAATGATTGTTATGGATTTGCCATTTACTGTGTACTGTTGTTTTTCTTGTGGGGTGGGGGGTGGCACGTGGATGGCTGGCTGGGTTCTCTTTCGTGTTGTTATAGTAGTACTAATTTCGTTCTGTCGATGTGTGTTTCTTTCTCCGTCTTCTTGTTTTCTCTCTGTCTACTAGACTTTGCAACCCGTGTTATTGTTAGTGATCTTGGTGTTATTCTTATGTTTGTGCTGTTGTCGCCTTTTTTCTGTATTTTCTGTTCCCAATATTTTTTTGTTTTTGGTTTTGGTTTTGTTTTTCGTGTTGCTGCTACTCTAGTAGTTCTTATTGCTTTTGTTCTTTTTTCTCGTGTTTTTCTGTCTTGTATTGTTCTTTCTAAAGATTTTTGTTTGTTCCTGTTCCTTGGTGTCTTTGGTGTTCTAGTTCTTTCATGTGTTGATATTGTAATCGTATTCTTGCTGCTGTGTGTTGTTCTGCTACACTTACTCTTCCTGTACTTGTTCTCCTGTTGTTCGTGAAGACTTTGTTCTTTTGTTTCTTTTGACTTCTTGCGGTATTTGCTTATGTTCGTGTTTTTTCTCTTGTTTTTGCTGTTCTTGTCATGAATGCTTTACCTTTTTGTTTGTTTCTTCCGTTTCCTATTTTTTTTTTTTGTCTTGTTTTATTTTCTTGTTCGTTTTATTATATCGTTGAGGTGTTTTTGTTGTTGCATTTGATTTCAGCCACCAGTTATGTTTAGTATTTGTTTTGCTTTTTCATTCTCATTCCTGGTCTTGTTGCCATTTTGTCTCTGGTATACGTTTTGTTCTTGTTTTTTTTTCCTTTCCATTCTTCTTCGTGATTTTAGTGATGGCTTTTGATATCTTTGCCGTTATTGTTATCGCAGATGTTCTTTTTCTAGTTCTGCTTCCTGTTCTGCTTTTTGTCCCTTTTACTCTTTCTCCCGATTTTCTTGCCGTTATTGGTTTTGATTTTGTCTTTTTCATGTTGATACTGTTATTGATTGTGCAATGAAAATAGTAATGGGTTTGCATTGTATTGTGTACTGTTCTTGCTTCGTTTCTTTTTTTTTTTTTCTTCGTTTGTGATTTTATTTCTGTACTGGTTTTTAATTGTGCACTTTTTTGTTTTGTTTTCAGGGTTTCTCTTCCATGGTGCTGTAGCTGTAATGTACTTTAAATACTCCTGTCTTGCGTTTTTTTTTTTCGGCAATTTGTTGATTTTTTTTTATGATTTTGGTGTTGTCGCCTTTGCTCTTTTTATCTTTTCTTTCTGTACTTTTTCTCTTCAGAATAATTTTATTTTCGTTTTTGGTTTTGGTTTTCTTGTTCTTGCTTTTTTCGTTCTTATTGCTCTTGTTCTTTTTTCTCGTGTTTTACCGTCTTATGTTTGTTCTTTCTGAAAAGTTTTCTTTGTTCTGTTCCTAGGCGTCTTTGGTGTTCTGGTTTTGTCATGTGTTGGTATTATTAATTTATACTTGCTGGTGTGCGTTTTGCTTTTCTACACTTTTTTCGTCCTGTACTTGTTCCTCCTCTTGTTCTTGTTGACGTTGTTGTTTTTCTTTCGTTTCTTTGACTTCTTGCCGTCTTTGTTTATGTTCGTACTTGTTTTCTCTTTTTTGCTGTTGTTTTTTGTCATTATGCTTTCTCTTTACTTTTCTTCTGTTGTTTTCGTTAGTGTCAGTTTTTTCCGTTGTTCTTTTCTGTTTGGTTTGTTCCTTGTCTTCTTTATGTGGTTTTCGATGTTTTCTTGTTTTTTGTTTTTGTTTTGTTTTTTGTTTTGTTTTTTCTTGTCGTTTTTGAGTTTGTTCGCTTGTTAAGCTCGTTCCATTCTTTTTCATTCTTAATCCTGTTTGTGTTGCTATTCTTTTCGACGTGTCTATTGTTCTTGATTTGTTTCACCTTTCATTGTTCTTTGTGCTTTTCTTGGCGGTTTGCTGGTGAAGTTTTTGCCGTTGTTGTCATCACAGATGTTCTTTTTCTGTTGCTTGTCGTATTGCTTCTTGTTCCTCTTGTGTATCCATGTTGATGGTTGTGTTATTGATTGCGTAACAAGCATAGTTTGGGATTTGCCGTGCATTGTGTATTGTTCTGTTTTCTATTTTTTCTCCTTTTTATGGTAACTTTCTTGTTTCCGTTTTGTCATGCTTTCTTCGCCCTGGGTTTCCGTTTTGTGTTCTTGTTGCTGCTGCTGTTTTGGTTTTGGTTTGTTTTCGACTTTCTGGTGGCGAATATTCGTTTTTTCTCTTTTTTGTGTGTGTGTGTGTTTTTGTCGTTCCTGTTGTTGTTCTTATTGATTTTCTTTTGTTTACTTTGTGTTTCCTCTTACGTTTTTGTTATCTTCATTCTTGTTGTTGTTGTTCATGTTGCCTTGTGTTTTCTCAGTTTCCCTTTCAGATTTTCCTTCTTCGTTTCTTCTTATCGTCTTCTTTTCTTCTTATCGTCTTTCTTCTTCGTTTCCTCTTCTTGTCTTTTTCTTCGTTTCCTTTTGTCTTTCTTCGTTTCCTCTTCTTGTCTGTTTCTTCGTTTCCTCTACTTATTGTGAATGTCTTTGCTATGCTTATATTTTGTTTTGTTTGTTAGTTTTTATTTGTGCTTATTCATTTTTTATGTGTTTTTCTTTTAGTTTTCCCCTGTTGTGTATAACATTCCAAAGAAGACTTACTTGCTCTTGTTATTTTTGTTCTGTTTTTACTGCTGCTGCTGTTATTTTTGTTGCTGCTGCTGCTCCTCTTTTCAGGTGCAATACGTAGCGTAACGCTTTTGCAGATACACTGAAACAAATTGAATCCAAATTGTAGTGCACAGACTAAAAGTAAATACATCAGTAAATAGAGAAATCAATAGGTCTCAATCAATTATTGTTATTATTATTATTGTTATTGTTATTGTTATGTTTGTTTAAAGCCCAGCCCGCTGTGTACAGTCATATCAAGGCCAGAACTATGTCAATACACACACAATTTTGTCATTCTTGAAAACCGAAGTTGCTCTTCCAAACGCTTACCACCCAAAGGTTATCCTATGTTTGATTTCTTCCTCTTTGGAGGAAGATTCTACTGAGATTCGTTAGCCTAAGTATATGTGGTGGTCAATCGTTTCCAGCTCTTCATTTTTAATTGTTACTTCTCCGTCTAGATCTTCGATGTAGTTGTTGACCATGAGTTTTGTTTTCTTGATGTTTATTACTTTTTTGCCGCATTCATTTAGTTCAGTCAGCATATTTTGCAGTTGCTTGAGACTCTTTGCAAAGATAATGTCAACAAACCCGAGGTGACTGAGGTATTCTTCTGTTCCAAAGGCTTTTTTCAGATCAGTCAAGACAAATATTACTGTGTTCATTTTAATAACGTAAGGGTATATCATGGGCGTTGGTATTCTGCCGAAGTTAGCAGCAGGGGACTTAAAAGAAACTTGAATACAAATGCATGAACAGACCTTTAGTACACAAAAACATAGGCCTCTATACAAACTGACCTAGACGACCTGTAACTTCTACAAAGCAATTACATCATCTTAGATATGAAAATGCAGTTAATACATGTACATGTACACAACGAATCCTGATGGTAGAAACCGAGGCTCAATAGTAAACGGTAAATTAATGGTTTCTCATTACCATCATCATCGTCATCACATCATCATCGTTATTATTACCATCATTATCATTACATTCTTATTATCATAATTATAATCATTAGTATTGTCATGATTATTATCATTATGTAAAGCCCAGCCTACTGTGCTCGGCCATTATCAGGGCTATAACCATTTCTAAACACACACCTAGTTAATACTGAAAAAAATACCCAAAAAAAACATGCACCCAATTATCAATTTCATCTTTTTGTAAGAAACATCTGTAGAATTCATGAAATGAACAAAATACAAAGAAAATACAAATGACAGAGAAAAAAAATAATTTGCAGCAAGAGCAATAGACATGCTATAAAGGTGAACACCAAAATATTCATACGTAAATGCAAGTGTTCAATTTAACTAATTAATCTGTTAACTCTATTCCCAATTTAAACATTGGTGCTCGGTGCTCGGTGTATATTTCACTTGTGGCAGAAATTACTGCACGGCATTTCTAAGAATATGTAAAGACATTTTTCAGTGACATGTTTTTGTTTGCCTTGTCAAGAAAGTAATGTATGTTTGGTGTAAATTTGTTCATTCTACATCTGTGGACAAAGTCTTTTGCGAATAGAATGTTATCAAATGCTTCAACCGTTTCGGTATGGTCAGCTGTTCCAAACTGAATCAATTCTAAATTCACTGCTACTGTAAAAAATTCACACATTTCAAAAACACCGTCTATGTCCATCCAAAAACTTTGAGAAACATAAATCCATGATAACATTCAACGGTGTTTTAACTTTTAAAAAATACGTAAGTTAATGAATGCATCGTCGATGTTCTTCAAAAACATTTGAAAATGACACACGATGACATTTTCGGATTTGGAACCGCTTTTAGTTTTATTTTGGGTTTATTTTTCTTATTTGTATAAAATCCTTTCATCAAGCTATTAGAAAACCTGAAGTTTCTTCCTATTTAACATAGGAGCTGATTTCGCATGTCATCTAATGATCTAGCGATGAGTTTTATTACATTTTACAGCACACTTTTGATCTATTGTCTGTTGAAAAAGAAAACAACAAAACAAAACAAAACAAAATAAACAAAAAACAAAGGCTGTGTGACGTCAAAGTTCGTTTCACATTGTTGGTCTGAGTCTTTCTAGTTCCGTCTAATGTTTTAAATCCAGGTATCTTTGTACGGTTAGCTTGTTAAGCCAGCTGGTGGAGAGGTAGGGAGTGGATTAACATTCTGGTAAGATGCCCAAACCACTTTACTGTCTGCTGAAGCATATGACGGTGGGTTAGCATTGTTCCCACTATTTCCACATTTTGGCGTTTCTGATCACATCATGCCTACTAGCTGGCGTCCCTTCTCTTACAAAACATTTCACAGGTAGTCCTTTTGCACTCTACAATGTAGAACTGGGCCAGGGACAACTCCACTGATGCCACGAGATCATTAACGTGCACTGAATGCATGCTGTATACAGGATCTCTGTTAATCGTCTCATCTGAAAGACTAGCACCTAGATCACCGCTTAAGATCTCGTAGAAGGGTGTGTGAGTGGGAGAACTATCCCTGTGAGATTCGCGATTCGAACATGAATTTGCCATGTTCTAGGCTGGTGTTGTAATCACTTGGCCACAAACTCTGTTGTCGACCGCACTAGAAAATAATATATCTCTTCGTGTGTACACTACATTTTGAGATAATGAAACATTTTGAGAACAAGAGACATTGGAGACGAGAAACACCGATTATCTTCAGCAAGCTCCATTCGTGCCTAGCTAGTGGGTGAAATGCATTGTTTCGTATTTACGTCCCATGTGGTCCGAGTTGTAGGTTACATGTACCAGAGAAAAAAAAACACGAAACAAATCAGAACGTGTATTAAATACAACCAGACAAGACGAGCACATTTTTTCGGCCAACTGGCCTTTGTCAAGCGTAGACGTAAAATCACGAATGAACAAACAGCAAATACAAAAATTAGGAGAAAAAGACAAACTTCCCTGCTGTTTCGTCCAATAGGTTACATGTCATTAATAATCACGACATTTACAAGGCGTCAAATCTTGATACAAAAATCAAATCAAAGCGCTCACTCGCATCGTTCACCAAAGCATTCTATATGACCGAAACTCCAGGGTACAAATCACATGCAAACCGGGAGTAGGAGGACAGTAGTAGAGTGGAACGAAAGGATGGGAACATAAAGGGCGAAATAGCTGATGGACAAAAAGGTGTGTCTTCAACAGACTATAGACGGGGAAACCCCTGCAGAACAAAAAGCTATGTCCTCAAGTTAGACTTGAAGAAAGACAGGACATGTGACTGTCGAATAGAACAGAGGAAGCTTGTTCCATTGGTATGGACCAGACACAGAAAAAGAGCGACGACCGACTGTTGAACATCTGCATGTTAAAGATACAAGCGAAACATGACGTGTACCTGAATAACCAACACCGTTTTCGACATTCGTTCTCCTTGGAAGTCAGTGTCTGGTGTTATTCATGGGCTCGGCATATACACAAGACAGCGATGTTTTAAAAGTTTCACTGACAAGGGTTCTTTTCCATATACGTACATCCAGATTTACACAATGCTGAAATGCCAGCCATTTCCACGTCATGTCAAGGGACTGTTAACAAAGTATGCGTTTAATCACGCTACGTAATTAGTTCGTGTTTTGTTGTATGACACACACGGACAGCATCTTAAACGCATGCACGCTTGTGTGCGAACCCCTTCCCCTTCCCCCTACACACACACACACACACACACACACACACACACACACACACACACACACACACACACACACTTACACACACACACACACACACACACACACACACTCACTCACACACACACACTCACACTCACACTCACTTACACACACACACACACACACACACACACACACACACACACACACACACACACACACACACACACACACACACACACATACTGTACACTCACCCTCGTTGACTGCATTCTGGACCGTTGGAAGTGTAGCTGTGTGGTTTGCTAGCTACACCGACATGGCAGGGGCGATATTTTTTTTTCTGGGAAGCGGATGGGTTCTGTGACCTCAATGGCACCGTCCATGTTGGGGATGTCTAAAATGATGTCCAGCTGATACAGTTGCTCATGACTTTTCTTCAGAGTCATCTGTAAATAACCAAAAGATATCAATTATATTACCATTGTGTGTTGGTCTTTTTCCTCAAACACGTATTTTACATTAATTTTACATCCATGAATATAGAATTTTGCATGTAACAAAATCAAGTCGGTCTTGTCTGTCATGTCTTTTTGTGCATATGCAGGGACTGTATAGATACCTATCAAAGGGAAAGGCACTATTAATGCCATATTCATCCTAGGAATTATCATACAGAGCTCCATCGAGTGTAAGGAATTACAGCTATGCTTTGATTACACCAAGGCTTTCGATTGGGTAACACACGAAAAACAGATCAACCAATTAGAAGGGCTCAGTATTGATGGAAAAGATTTAAGAATAATCAGAAATATGTGTTCGGAACAAACATCAGAAATGAGAACAGAAAACGATATAAGCTCTTTCCAAAACATCAAAAGAGGGGTCAGGCAGGGTTGTGTTCTATCATCAGATTTGTTTTCACTTTACAGCAAAATCATCATGACAAAGTTAGAAGAATGCCCTGGGAAAAAGGTAGGAGGAAAAATGAACAATTGTTACGCAGATGAAACTGTTAATTGTAGAAAATGAAAAAGACCTACACACCTTTGTGAATTTAATGGAAATAGAAAGTAAAAATAAAGTGCTGGAGCTAAATAGCATGAAGACTGAAGTTATGGTAATCATTAAAAACAAAAACAAACAAAAAAACAAGAAATGTCCTCATGCAAAATATCAGCAAATGGCAAGACTTTAAGACAGGTTGATGAATTTCAATATCTCCTTATGGTCATCTCACCAGACGGCAGAAACATATCAGAATCGGCCAAGCCAAAACAGGATCCAAGAATATGAAAAGCGTTCTTACCAACACATTCCTATCAATTAACATTAGGAAGAGAGTTCTCGAATGTTTTACGACTGTGAGGCGTAAGATTGAGGCAGCTGAAATGCGGTTTCGAAGAACAATGTTGAGAGTTCCATGTACAGCAAAGAAAACAAACGAGACAGTCTTGAAAGAGGCAGACAAGAAGATCATTGATACAGAAGATTAGGAAAAGACAGGCAACATTTAGAGTACATCTTACGAAGAAAGGGGAATTAGAGCATCTGGTCGCAACAAGAAAGCTGGTAGGAAAGATACTACCAGGTAGACTCGGGGAGAAAATATTGGACAGACTTGCAGACTGGCTTAAGACAGAGAAGGTAGAGGATGTACTCGCAGCAACAATGGACAGTTTCGTATAGAGGACCATGATCACCAACACCATGCAACATGGCATATGATGATGATGAATAACAAAGGGTAACTAACTTAGATCACAGGATGTCGCTAGAAACTCAAATCTATTATCAAGTTCAGTCATAGCCTGCAACAGTAAACACTGACTGTTCACTCTCCATATTGAATGTTTCCATCATTTTGATGGTGCCAGCATTGAGCCTCACAGGTCCCTCTCCCCCCCCCTCCTTCCCCATTCCAAGGCCTTAGTGCATAGGTTTTTGCGCAGTTCGGAGGGTCTGCCAGATGATTTCTGGCAGATTTGGTTTGAGCGTGTATGGAACTGTCCAAGTGCAATGAATCCCTCTTGAACAAACCCCAATCTCCTTGTTCATCCGTGTCCCATTTTTCCACGTTTTAATGTTTTATCCGATTGTTACTGTTATTGTTGTTTAAAGCCCAGCCGACTGCATAGATCCATATCAGGGCTATAACCGCTTCAAAACAAAACAAAATTCAACAGAAAAAAACAAACATAATATACCCGCGCACATGATATAAGGACATGCCCCTGGCGTTGACAACTCCATCCAATTTATCACACAGGGGATTAAAAAAACCCACCTGAATACAAACTTAAGCATACCTAAGAACACCGAAACATACATAAAAACGGGCATGAATTATCTAAAATTGTTTCCGCATATCTCACCTCCCTAGAGCCAAAAACGCATTTAACACATGTACGCAATTATCAATCCTAAGAAAAGTACGTAAGACTTTATCGAACACATACAGGTAAATGGACCAGCAAGGCAGAAAATGAAAGGAAGAAATGACAGAAAGCCATGGAACATGGCAGAAACAAAGAGTGACAGAAAAGAGGAACTTTCTTACATATAATTTCCAGAAGGTGGGAATACTATTTATACTGAAAGACCCCCGGCATCCCCACGGGGTGGGGATGTGGGGTTGATCTGATTATTTACCAGGACATTCTGAAGGTCGGGTAGATGGACCAGACGTTGTAGGTGAAATTGTGAACGACACCGTATAGCGACATGGGATGTTGACAGGGCATGGATGTGCATGGCTTCCTGTTCACGGATGGCACTGTGCAGAAAGATCACAGTCGATGTCGCTTCCTGCAGACACACGAACTTTCGTTAGAACGTGCAACATGCTAATTATAGTTGATATGTTCTGGTCATTAGCTTGTTATGCCTGCGATTTAAAAAGATTCATTGTTCTGCATATTATTAAGACCCAACAAATTGAACTGAGTCGGACAAGTTTTTATCATTGTTGTTGTTGGTAGTGTTGGTGGTCACAGTGTCTTTCGTAGTTACATGTTAAGCATTAATCCATAACACTGCCCTGCCTGACCTGGTCTTGTGGTTCTGTTTTTTATATTTTTACCATTATTATTAGTCATTGTTTAAAGCCCAGCCGACAGCGCAAGCCATATTATAAACGTACCCATTTCAAAACTATGTAATATTTCAACAACAATGAAGAAGAAAAATAAGTACACATATCAATGCACCCACGCACAAAATCTAAGGCTATGTCCCTGGTGTTGACCATTTCGTCCAGTTTATCACCAAGGGTTAAAGAAACTCAAACTTGAATTCAAATGTAAAATTGCTTAAATCACCTAAAATTGCTTCTGCACATCACTATTCTTTTAAGCCAAAAATGCACTCACTACAGATACCCAATTATCAATCCTAAGAGAATGTAAGGCTTTACAGAACACATACATAGCATGGACCAGAAAGGCAGAAAATGAAAGAGATAAAAGAAAGCAAAGGCGGAAAGAGGAAATTTTGACACAAAAGTTCGTGAAGTGGAGATACTACTTACACTGAAAGGGACTCTGGCATACCCACAGTTGAGTATGACTTGCAGTCTTCACCTTTTTTACGGTAACTCGTCCCAAAATAAGACCCAATACCTGGCCGCAAGTAGCAGAAACTGAAGGTCTGTCTACCAGAAGCCAAAGTCATGTTGCAATACATGACCAGGCAAGAAACAGGGGCCCATGTCTTACACTGTAACATGCTCGGCAAAATAGCGAGTGGCGAAAGCCAGAAAAGAGTGTGCTGCGAAATGGGACTTGAGATAGAAGTTGATTTTAGCCAATGTATGGCATTTATTTCACAACAAAAGACGGAGTCGTCAAACACAAAGGCGACTTGCATGACCACCATGTTTACCTTGCTGGTTATATTCTGTGGATGCTAGCTAACCTTACCTAGCCAATAGCCAACCACGCTTGCTGCAAGGTAGAACAAAGACACTATTCTAGGCTTAGTGAGGCCTCATTTGGAGTATGGTAATACTATTTGGTTTCCACGTCTTAAAAGACAGTCAGCATTGATAGAGAAGATACAAAGAAGAGCTACTAAATTAATTCATGGTTTTCAAAATTATTCATATAGAGAAAGATTAGAAGTACTCAATTTACCCAGTTTAAAAGCAAGAAGAATGAGGGGAGATCTGATCCAAAGTTTCAAGATTTTTAACAATATAGATGACGTAGATAGAACACATTTTTTCAAGCTGACAAATTATGACAAAAGAAATAATACTGATAAAATATTTATAGAATATTGCAAGTCTAACATTAGAAAGTTATTTTACAAACAGAATTGCACATGTATGGAATAAATTACGAAACGAAATTAAAAGAGCACAAAACACAAACTCGTTTAAAAACCAGCTTGACCATTGGAAACATTACATTGAACTTAAATATGAATATGATGAATGAATCATCAAAAAACCTGGGCGTACGACAAACCTTGACTACGAGTGTAAGAAAAAAAAAAGAAAAATGATGGGACTTGAAATAGCCAAACGGCTAATGTGTTATGTCCCTATTGCTAAACTAAACTAAACTAAGCGTACCTCGGGAAAACCTCGCCTACCTAGCGCGTATGAAACGTGCCTTAGTACCTCAAGAGTGCTGATTGTCCAGGCGGCAACAACATATGTAGGCTACTTGGTATGGCGGAATCATCTTCAATTTTACAGATTAACTTTGGCGTAAACACTCTTCGACGCGTAGTAATCCAATCACTACATTTTTGCTGCGTGACAACGGGTCGATCAGTCCTGGGAAAAATGTTGCCATGGTGCAGCGCCCCCCACCCCCTTTCTTTTTATTTTTTTAAATTTATTTTTTTGTTTGCAGTTCTTTCCTATGAGCATGATGTATTTTTCATAGGATTTTGCCCAAAATGTTTCTATCCTTGTG
>CM060310.1:94987600-94992600 GCA_030674185.1 Monoplex corrugatus | reverse complement strand
AGAGGAGTCGTCAAAACCCACATCTTGTATCCAAAGCGTATGGGTTTTCCCCGAATGAATTGTTTGGCACCATGTTTGCCAAAATATGGCACCATCGATTCATCGATGCTCAGGTTCTGGGTTTTCAAAAAGGTGAAGTACATCAAAAACCTCTCGTTGAGCATGTCGATCAATAGTCTCACTTTACTCAGTTAATCGCCTGCATCCAGAGATGAAGGTATTTCATCATTTCGATAAAACGATTTATCGTCATGACAGATGAAATTGCCTCATTGTGGACGTCAGAATCGCGAGCCCAGTAAAGATAACGTCGAGGAGCTGGGCTGTAACCAGACACAATCATAATGCCCAGGAATGCACGCACCTCATCTGGAGTGGTTGTGAAAGCATCATTTCCTTTAGATCAGGCGTACAAAATGCTGTATGCGACAATCAGTGAAATGACTTCCTCATCAAAGAAAACTCCGAAAAGTTCAACAGGATCAGAAGGCAATATTGTTGATTCAGATGGTTTGGCTTTCCATCCAAATATGTCGCTCTGCCGCTTTGACGAGTCGGCCTTCCTCCATTCCCTGTCTGCTGCAGTTTTCTGCTTCTTTGGGTTCAAGTCATCTGAGGATGTCTTTCGTTTTCGTCCTTTGCCTGGGGTTGCCCTTACTTGTGACAGCGTGCCAGATGTTGACGGCTGGGCAGGGTCACCAGAGTCTGTTCCAGAGTTTGTTGTTGTGTCTGCTGTGACGGAATGAAACAGAGAATCAGTAGCATATTGTACGTGTTTGGAAAGAAAAGGATGAAAAAGAAATAAAAACAGTAAGCCACAACATAAATATTATATATGCCACACTTCAGTTCATTTTCTCTAACGTTTGCCATCCAAATGATTCCTCCAGCCCCCCTCCCCCCCCCCCCCCGCACTCTTCCTCCAAGTGCCCCTTAATGATTCAGTCATTTCATAGCCACTCACTTATCCATACCATAATAAACTCACATTTTGCTCATAATCCTCATCACCAGTTCTCGATCGTACACCCTGCCTTGTGACAGTCACAGAGGCTCCTGCAGAAAGCTGGTTTCTGTTGAGATTTGAAGGTACTGCATCATCAGCATCTTCTTCGCCGCTGTCTTCGTCTGTATCTGTGCTCACTGGGGGAGGTTCAATGTAAATAGTCGCCTGATCAAATGTAGCATCAGCTTCCAAAATGGAAAGCTCTTCGTGAGCCGTGAAAGTTCTGAAAAAACAAATTATGGAAAATTGCGGTAAATTACGGAACATTGCGGTAAGAAAACATCCCAAACACATAAGGAAAGCTTCTACATGCAATGTGCACTATGAGAAAGGATCTTTAATACTTGATCTGAATGAGTGACAATGACATGCAATTGCTAAATGTTGTTTATTATGCCACTGCACAGATGCTAAAAAAAACCTCTACCCTCTCAATACCACGATCCCTTATTTGGGATCGAACTTTCAATAAGTACCACAGAGCAACTAATCATGTTATGAAAAATCTGAAAGACACGATTTTAGAATACAAGTTAAACTTTAATTTTGCTTAATAAAGTTTTATAAAAATGTTTATAGATTAGATGCTATGCACTTACCTTCGCAATGATGCCATGGCTGACTCACAGTAGGGCGTGGTCAAGCAAATGGCCGCCTTCGGGAAGATGAAACAAGGATGCTACTCAGCAATTTTTTTTGGATACTCTTCTAATCTCCCTTGAATTGTTCATGCAGTCATACAGTGAGAACATAGCAGCATAACAGTGTAAATGGCAGAATAAGGTCTGATCCCTTATATGGGATCGTGGGAGCATATTTAATGTAGTTGTTTCCCATACAAAATGTAGGTTGTTTGGCCCTGATGAAAGCACGTCGCCATTGGACAGGGCCACAGTTGTTCCTTTTTATGTATGTGAAGATGGCTATCTATTTATGTATTTATTTATGTATTCATTTATTCATCTATTTATTTATTTATCTGTTTATTTGTTTATTTATGTGTGTGTTTATTAGTTTTAGTGGAAGTTTGTCAATGCTCACTTTTGCAGTACAGCCAGAATATTCGCCAAATAAATCTCACGCACGCAGACACACACACACACACACACACACACACACACACACACACACACACACACACACACAAACACACACACACACACGCACACACACACACACACACACCCACGCAGACACACACACACACACACACACACACACACACACACACACACACACACACACTCACACATACACACTCAAACATTTTACTCTTCGGTCATTCAGATTTGCTGAATAACTCTCGCTTTGAAGCCACGCTTGGCAAAGTGTACACAGATAATGGTAAGATACATTTAAAACACCAGTTGTAACGTGAACTTTGTTCTGGAGTTCAGAGCTGATAGTAATACCATACCAACAGGCATAATTGCAGTCAGAAGTCTTAAGTACAATGGCAATGTATTTGACAGGGGTCAAGATTGCAATCAAGACTACTGGATCCAGTAGAATTGTCCGTTAGAAGCACTAAAGGCAGCAACTTTGATAATCATCATGTGTCCTGCCGTATGACGTTGGCGATCATGGCCCTCCATATGCATCTATCCCTTATGTCCTGCCGCGTGGCGTTGGCGATCATGGCCCTCCATATTCATCTGTCTCTTGTTGCCGCGAACACATCTTCCACCCTTTGTGTCCTCAGCCACACTGCAAGTCCGTCCAATATTTTCTCCCTGGGTCTACCTGGTGTTTTCTTTCCCTCCAGTTTTCCTGTTGTGACCAGATGCTCTAATTCCCCTTTCCTCATAAAATAGCCTTTAAATGTTGCTTGTCTTTTCCTAGCCTTCCTTATTAATGATCGTCTTGTGTCTGCCTCCACCAAGACTGTCTCGTTTGTTTTCTTTGCTGTCCATGGAACTCTTAACATTCTTCTTAGAAACCACATTTCGGCTGCCTCAATCTTGTTCAGGCTTTGCTTGTTGACTGTCCATGCTTCACAGTTTTGATGATAGCAGATGTTAATGTGAACTGTCAGAATCGACAGGAGTAGGGATCTGTATCATTCTGCTCCCCTCCCTAGCTTCCCTTCAGAAATCAACAGATACAGATCTGCAGTCTGTCTGTTGTTTGACATTCCCAGTCCTTGTTATTAATAGGTATTTGTCAGTCTTTAGAAACTGTCCATCCGTATTCTGCTGTCACTGTAGAGGTCAGCGGTCAGGGGTCAGATCAAGCATGAGGGGGGATGTGACTCAGGGGATGAGTCTTTCAATTCACAGAGATATTTTTTTGTAAACTTGTTTTTAATTCGGTTTTTTTTTGACAAATCACAAATAAAGACAATGATTGCTGAACAATATCACAATATCATTGACAAAACTGAACAAGATTTATATACAATAGATCGAGCAAAACTCACATACATAGTCCATATGTACTAGTCTGTTATATGATTTTTTTAAAAACCGTAAAGTCATTTAATTATACAGTTTTAGAATTTAGTTGTTGGTGGTGTTTGTTTGTCACAGAGAAAAAAATGATCATGATTATTTTCTTATTTCTTACGTGATGTTTGGACGTTTCAATATTGCTCCTGTCAGCATGTTGTCTGTGTTTTATTTCGTTTTGCACATTCATTCCTCTTTGTATATAAAACTCATAGCATCCCCATTCCACACAATTCATTTAGGTATATATTTTCATCTCTCTCTCTCTCTCTCTCTCTCTCTCTCTCTCTCTCTCTCTCTCTCTCTCTCTCTTGTGTGTGTGTGTGTGTGTATAGAATAGCAACGGCAAGTTTGAAAAATGGCTTCTAGCCAATAACTTTTACCGTTGGAAAATAAAGCATTATTGTCATTGTCATTGTCTCTCTCTCTCTCTTGCTCTCTCTGTCGGTCTCTGTCTCTCTTGTCTCTATATCTCTATCTCTTTCTCCCTCTCTTTCTCTCTCCCTCTATTCATCCCTCCCTCCGTCTTACTCTCCCTCCCTCCCTCCCTCTCTCCTTTACAATAAAAGAGAACCTAATATATAAAGAAACCAGACTGAGCGGACAGAGGATGTGGAGTAAAGCAGAGTCTATCACCATTCAAGCAAGATGCGAACTGACATCTCCCATTAGACTGTCCATGATGTCAGTAACAGCAGGTAGTTGGAAGACTTATCTCCCCACACATACTTTCAGCTAAAGGCATACCCTCCCCCCCCCCCCTGTGAGTGACTTGATCCTAGTATGGTGTCTGACCCATGGTGCCCCCCCCCCTCCCTCCCAAGGTTGTGGGTTATTTTTGGTTGTCTCTGACTACTTTATATTTTTTACCTTGAACATGCATTTTGTAGAGTGGCGAAACTCTTTGTTTGTCTGTCTGTCTGTTTGTTATTTGTTTGCTCGTTTTTTTCTTTGTTTGTTTGTTTGTTTGTTTGTTTTTTTGTTTGTTTGTTTGTTTGTGTGCTTTTTGTCGTAATCTTTGGAAGTGTTGACATACATGTACATTCATAGTAAACTCTGAAAATAATTATTGAGAAGTCAAGTGTGAAAACACTTTTTTCCGGAGTTTGGAGTTTGTTCAAGAGGGATTCATCGCGCTCGGACAATTCCATATGCGCTCCACCCAAACATTATCTGGCAGACTCCTTAAGCCTGCGCAAAACCCTATGCGCTGGCAAGGTCTTGAAACTGGAAAGGGGGGATGGACTTTTGAAACACTAAGCTGACATCACCAGAATGATGGAAACGTTAAGTTGGGCAGCAAACAGGCCAGTGTTTAACGTTGCAGGCTGGGGTTGAACTCGAGATATCAGATCTTGAGTCCACGGCTCTATCAAAAAACCAAGCAGCCCTCGAGAAAACAATGTTTACGGAAAGTGAGGATAACTATTGTCTTTAACATCATTACAATTTAATACCAAAGGAAATAAGAGGGAAGCAGGGAGAATTTTAAATGTCAACTAAGTAACATAACTCTTGAGAGTCACGGAATTGTCTTACATGTAGAA
>CM060310.1:94980100-94982600 GCA_030674185.1 Monoplex corrugatus | reverse complement strand
GTGTGCATCAACTGGAACTAAAGCAGGTCATCCGAGTGGTAAGAAAATATACTGCCACTAGACAGCCGATGCTCAGCATCATCACCATCATGTGCCATGATCATGGCCCTCCATATGAATCTATCGCTTGTCGCTGTAAATATATCACCTATCATCTCTGTCCTCATCCACTCTGCAAAACTCTTCACCATTTTCTCCATGCGGCTACCTGGTTTCTTTTTATCTCTAGCTGTCTTGTTGTGATCATTATCATCATCATCATCATCATCATCATCATCATCATCATCATCATCATCATCATCATCATCATGTGCCTTGCCGCATGGCGTTGGCGATCATGGCCCTCCGTAGGTATCTATCCCTTGCTGCCTCAAGTACATCTTCCAATCTCTCTGTCCTCAGCCACCCTGCAAGTCCATCCAATATTTTCTTTCTGAGTCTACCTGGTGTTCCCTTTCCCTCCAGCTTTCCTGTTATGACCAGGTGCTTTAATCCCCCTTTTCTCACAAAATGGCCTATAACTATTGCTTTTATTTTCTTAATCTTCCTTATCAAAGATCTTCTTGTGTCTGCCTCCATCAAGACTGTCTCGTTTGTTTTCTTTGCTGTCCATGGAACTCTCAACATTCTTTTAGGAAACACATCTCGGCTGTGTTCTGGCTTTGCGTGTTGACTGTCCACGGCTCACAACCGTATACCATTATCGGTTGTATGTGACTATGCGCTCGTAAAATGTCCTATGAATGGTGCTTGCGTTTTCCTAATCTTCTTGTTCACGTTCTTTTTTCGTGCGTGCTTGCTTCTTTCAAGACTGTCCTTTTGTTGTTGTTTTCTTGGCTGTATATCGAACTCTTACATTCTTCTTACAAACCACATTTTAGTTGCCCCATTGAAGAGGAATTTCCTATCGAATTCAAAGCGTTGCAACAGTCAAGGAATAATGAAAAATCTAACAAACAAACATACTGGGGTAGGTGGGAGTTACAGGAACAAAACAGTCGGGCTTAATAGGCCTAAGGCATATTATGATAGTAAGCATAGGGTATAGCCCTGCTGCGCAGCCTCTTTCCTAGATGGACCCCTCAGCATCATGATTACTGTCCCCATCGTCATCATTACAATCATCATCATCATCATCATCATCATCATCATCATCAAGTGCCCTGCAGCATGGCGTTGGCGATCATGGCCCTCCATATGAATCTATCCCTAGTCGCTACAAGCACATCTCCCACCCTCTATGTCCTCAGCCACCCTGCAAGTCCGTCCAATATTTTCTCCCTGGGTCTACCTGGTGTTCTCTTTCCTTCCAGCTTTCCTGCTGTGACAAGGTGCTGCAATTCCCCTTTCCTCATACTATGACCTATAAATATTGCTTGTCTTTTCCTGATCTTCCTTCAAAATGATCTTTTTGTGTGTGCCCCCATCAAAGTTGTCTCATTTGTTTTCTTTGCAATTTCATGGAACTCTCAACATTCTTCTTAGAAACCACTTTTCCGCTGCCTCAATCTTGTTCTGGCTTTGCATGTTGATCTTTCACGCCTCACAACCGTGTAACATTATCGGTTCTTTATAACATTCAAGAACTGTCTTCCTGACGTTAATTGATAGGCATTTGTTGATAAGAATGCTTTTCATCTTCTTAAATGTTGTTTTGACTTGGCCGATTCTGCTGGCTATTATAGCATTATCAAAACTGCCCCAGATCTTATGGCCATTAAGATGGCGTGGAAAATGGAAGGCAAAAACAGACAAACAGAACCATCGACAAACAGACACACAGAAACAAAGACAGGCATAGACACCATAAGAGAAACAAATCAACGTAAGGCAAAAGCTAGGAATCGAAATGTTAACTGTTCATTTCCGACTGTGTATTAGATGGTGTTTGCTTTATCCCACTCCAATCTCCTTTAACAAATTACAAGATAAAGACAAGGGTTCAAATTCGAAACAACTTATAACGAGAAACTAACAAGAGACAGAAAACAGACAGATAGAAAGGCAAACATAGCAACAGAGAGAGAATGAGGGAAAGAGAGAGAGAGGAGAGAGAGAGAGACAGAGAGAGACAGACAGACAGACAGACAGACAAAAAGAGAAAAAGAGAGAAAGAGAAAAAGAGACATACAGACAGACAGACAGACAGACAGACAAACAGAGAAAGAGAGAGAGGGATGGAGAGAGAGAGAGAGAGAGAGAGAGAAAGAGAGAGAGAGATCAAGAGAGAGATAACGAGAGAGATACCGAAGGAGAGTGTGTGTGTGTGTGTGTGTTTGTGTGTGTGTGTGTGTGTGTGTGTGTGTGTGTGTGTGTGTGTGTATGTGTGTGTGTGTGTGTACGTGAGAGAGAGAGAGAGAGAGAGATACAGAAGGAAAAAGACAGACAGACAGACATACAGACAGTAAATAAGTAAGTCAGTCAGTCAGAAAGTCAGTAAGCAAGCCGGAAAGCAAGCAATCAAGTAAATAAGTAAGTAAGTAATTCAGCAAGTAAGTAA
>CM060310.1:94947042-94974542 GCA_030674185.1 Monoplex corrugatus | reverse complement strand
CGCACTCGCACTCTCACACACACACACACCACACACACTCTCTCTCTTCTCTCCCCTTCACACACACACAACACACACACACACACACACACGCATGTACGCACACACACACGCACACACACACGCACACACACACACACATACACAACACGCACGCACACACGCATGTACGCGCGCGCGCGCACACACACACACGTTCTCCCAGGGGCATCCCTACGTTCCCTCCATTTGGTTCTCCTAGGGGCCTCCCCAATTTCCCTCCCCTAGCTTCTGCCTGGGGTTGGGAGCTTCCCAAGTTCCCACCCCTTGGTTCTCCCGTGGGAACCCCTCCCCAACTTCTCACCTTCGTTCTCCCAGGGCCCACCAAATTTCCCTCCCCTTGGTCTCATTGAACCTCACGAAGTTCCCTCCACTTGGTTTCTCCCAGGGAGCCGCCCAATTTCCCTCCACTTAGTTTCTACCAGGGAGCCGCCCAATTTCCCTGCGATTAGTTTTCCTTGGGGCCGTCCAAGTTACTTCCCTTTGGTTCTCCCAGGGTCCCCAAATTTCCCTCCCCTTGGTTCTCCCAGGGGCGCCCCCCTCCCCCAAGTTCCCCTATCGTTGGTTCTTCCAGGGCACTCCAAAGATCCCTCCCCTTGGTTCTCTTATGGTCCACCCCACCATGTTCCCTCCTCTTGGATCTCCCATGGTCTTACCCCCAAGTTCCCTCCCCTTGGTTCTCCCGGGTCGACCCCAAGTTCCTCCCCTTGGTTCTCCTAGGTCGACCCCAAGTTCCCATCACTTGGTACTCCCATGGTCCTTTCCCCAGTTCCCTCTCCTTGGTTCTCCCATCGTCCTTCCCCCAAGTTCTCTCCCCTTGGTTATCCCATGGTCCTCTCCCCCCCGCAAGATCCCTCCCCTTGGTTTTCCCAGGCGCGCCCCCAAAGATCCCTCCCTTGGCTCTTCCGGGGCACACCCCCCCCCCCCCAAGCTCCATCCCCTTGGTTCTCCCGGAGCGCCTTCCCCAAGTTCCCTACCACTGGTTCTCCCTATGGTCCTCTCCCCATGTCTCCTCCCCTTGGTTCTCCCAGGTCCTCCCAAATTCTCTCCACTTGGTCCTCACGTGCCATTTCCCCACGTTTTCTCCCCTTGGTTCTCCCGAGGCGCGCCCACCTCATAGTTCCCACTCCCATTATGTCTTTTCGGGCGCGCCCTCCACCCAAGTTCGCTCCCCTTCTTTCTCTTCAGGCGTGCCCTCAACCCGAGTTTCCTCCCCTTGGTTCTCCTGGGGCGCATCCTTCCAAATTCTCTCCCCTTGGTTCTCTCCGGGCGAGCCTCCCACACGTTCTCTCCTCTTGGTTCTCCCAGGGTGCCGCCACCACGTTCCGTCTCCTTGGTTCTCCTGGGGCGCCCCACTCCCAAGTTCTCTCCCCTTGGGTCTCCTAGGACGCGTTTCCACCCCAAGTTCCCTTCCCTTGGTTCTCCCGGGACGCGCTCACCTCCATGTTCCCTCCTCCTTGGTTCTCTTCGGGCGAGCCCTGCCCTTCTCGGTTGTTGCTCTCTTCTCTTCTCGGTTGTTGCTCTCTTCTCTTCTCGGTTTTTGCTCTCTTCTCTTCTCGGTATTTGCTCTCTTCTCTTTTCGGTGTTGCTCTCTTCTCTTCTCGGTTGTTGCTCTCTTCTCTTCTCGGTTGTTGCTCTCTTCTCTTCTCGGTTTTTGCTCTCTTCTCTTCTCGGTTTTTGCTCTTTTGTTCTCGGTGCTGCTTTCTTCTCTTCTCGGTGTTGCTCTCTTCTCTTCTCGGTTGTTGCTCTCTTCTCTTCTCTTTGCTGCTCTCTTCTATTTTCGGTTTTTGTTCTCTTTTCTTTTCGGTTTTTGTTCTCTTTTCTTTTCGGTTTTTGTTCTCTTTTCTTTTCGGTTTTTGTTCTCTTCTCTTTTCGGTTTTTGTTCTCTTCTCTTTTCGGTTTTTGTTCTCTTTTCTTTTCGGTTTTTGTTCTCTTTTCTTTTCGGTTTTTGTTCTCTTTTCTTTTCGGTTTTTGTTCTCTTCTCTTTTCGGTTTTTGTTCTCTTCTCTTTTCGGTTTTTGTTCTCTTCTCTTTTCGGTTTTTGTTCTCTTCTCTTTTCGGTTTTTGTTCTCTTCTCTTTTCGGTTTTTGTTCTCTTCTCTTTTCGGTTTTTGTTCTCTTCTCTTTTTCGGTTTTTGTTCTCTTCTCTTTTCGGTTTTTGTTCTCTTCTCTTTTCGGTTTTTGTTCTCTTCTCTTTTCGGTTTTTGTTCTCGTCTCGTCTCGTCTCGTCTCGTCTCGTCTCGTCTCGTCTCGTCTCGTCTCGTCTCGTCTCGTCTCGTCTCGTCTCGTCTCGTCTCGTCTCGTCTCGTCTCGTCTCGTCTCGTCTCGTCTCGTCTCGTCTCGTCTCGTCTCGTCTCGTCTCGTCTCGTCTCGTCTCGTCTCGTCTCGTCTCGTCTCGTCTCGTCTCGTCTCGTCTCGTCTCGTCTCGTCTCGTCTCGTCTCGTCTCGTCTCGTCTCGTCTCGTCTCGTCTCGTCTCGTCTCGTCTCGTCTCGTCTCGTCTCGTCTCGTCTCGTCTCGTCTCGTCTCGTCTCGTCTCGTCTCGTCTCGTCTCGTCTCGTCTCGTCTCGTCTCGTCTCGTCTCGTCTCGTCTCGTCTCTTCTTTTCTCTTCTCTTCTCGGTGTTGTCTCTTCACTTTTCGGTTTTGCACTCTTCTCTTCTTGGTGGTGCTCTCTTCTATTCTCGTTTTTTTTGTGTGGTTTTTTTTGCTCTCTTTTCTTTTCGATTTTTTTTTCTCTTCTATTCTGAGTTTTTGCTCTCTCTCTTCTCGGTGTTGCTCTCTTCTCTTCTCGGTGTTGCTCTCTTCTCTTCTCGGTTTTTGCTCTCTTCTGTTGTCGATTTTTGCTCTCTTCTCTTCTCGGTGTTGCTCTCTTCTCTTCTCGGTTTTTGCTCTCTTCTGTTGTCGATTTTTGCTCTCTTCTCTTCTCGGTGTTGCTCTCTTCTCTTCTCGGTTTTTGCTCTCTTCTGTTGTCGATTTTTGCTCTCTTCTCTTCTCGGTGTTGCTCTCTTCTCTTCTCGGTTTTTGCTCTCTTCTGTTGTCGATTTTTGCTCTCTTCTCTTCTCGGTGTTGCTCTCTTCTCTTCTCGGTTTTTGCTCTCTTCTGTTGTCGATTTTGCTCTCTTCTCTTCTCGGTGTTGCTCTCTTCTCTTCTCGGTTTTTGCTCTCTTCTGTTGTCGATTTTTGCTCTCTTCTCTTCTCGGTGTTGCTCTCTTCTCTTCTCGGTTTTTGCTCTCTTCTGTTGTCGATTTTTGCTCTCTTCTCTTCTCGGTGTTGCTCTCTTCTCTTCTCGGTTTTGCTCTCTTCTGTTTTCGGTTTTTTCCTCTTTTGGTTTTGGTTTTTTGCTCTCTTCTCCGGTTTTGCTTTTTTTTTTTTCTCGATGTTGCTCTCTTGTGTTCTCGGTTTTAGCTCTGTTCTGTTCTCGGTGTTGCTCTCTCTTTTCATTGCTGCTCTCTTCTCTTCTCGGTTTTTGGTCTCTTCTCTTCTCGGTGTTGCTCTCTTCTCCTCTCGGTCTATGCTCTCTTCTCGGATGATGCTGTCTTATCTTCTGGGTGTTGCTCTGTTCTCTTCTTGGTTTTTGCTCTCTTCTGTTCTCGGTTTTTGCTCCCTTCTGTTCTCGGTGATGCTCTCTCTTCTCCTCTCGGTCTATGCTCTCTTCTCGGATTTTGCTCTCTTCTCTTCTCGGTTTTTGCTGTCTTCTGTTTTCGGTGTTGCTCTCTTCTCTTCTGGGTGTTGCTCTCTTCTCTTCTTGGTTTTTGCTCTCTTCTCTTCTGGGTGTTGCTCTCTTCTCTTCTCGGTTTTTACTTCTCTTCTCTTCTCGGTGATGCTCTCTTCTCTTCTCGGTATTTACTCTTCTGTTTTCGATTTTTGCTCTCTTCTCTTTTCGGTTTTCCTCTCTTCTCTTCTCGGTTTTGCTCTCTTCTCTTCTCGGTTTATGCTCTCTTCTCTTCTCGGTTTTGCTCTCTTCTCTTCTCGGTTTTGCTCTCTTCTCTTCTCGGTTTTGCTCTCTTCTCTTCTCGGTTTTGCTCTCTTCTCTTGTCGGTTTTGCTCTCTTCTCTTCTCGGTGATGCTCTCTTCAGTTCTCGGTTTTTGCTCTATTCTCTTTTCGGTCTTTGATCTCTTCTCTTCTCAGATTTTTCGTATTTTCTTTTCGGATTTTCTTCTCTTCTCTGATTTTCCTCTCTTCTATTCTCGATGTTGCTCTCTTCTCTTCTCGGTTTTCGCTCTCTTCTCTTCTCGATTTTTGGTCTCTTCTATTCTCGTGTATGCTCCCTTCTCTTCTCGGTGATGCTCTCTTCTCTTCTCGGTGATGCTCTCTTCTCTTCTCAGTTGTCGCTCTTGTCTTCTCGGTCTATGCTCTCTTCTCGGTTTTTGCTCTTTTCTCGATTTTTAATCTCTTCTCTTCTCGTGTTTTGATCTCTTCTCTTCTCGGTGATGCTCTCTTCTCTTCTCGGTTTTTGCTCTCTTCTGTTTTCGGTTTTTGCTCCCTTTTCTTTTCGGATGTTGATCTCTTTTGTTCTCGGTTTTTTCCTCTTTTCTTTTCGGTTTTTGCTCTCTTCTCTTCTCGGTGTTGCTATCTTCTCTTCTGGGTTTTCGTTATCTTCTGTTCTCGGTTATGCTCTATTCTCTTCTCGGGTTTTACTCTCTTGTCTTTTCGTTGATGCTCTCTTCGGTTCTCGTTTTTAGCTCTTTTCTATTCTCAGTTTTTGATCTCTTCTGTTCTCGGTTTTTTCCTCTTTTGGTTTTGGTTTTTGCTCTCTTCTCCGGTTTTGCTTTTTTTTTTCTCGATGTTGCTCTCTTGTGTTCTCGGTTTTAGCTCTGTTCTGTTCTCGGTGTTGCTCTCTCTTTTCATTGCTGCTCTCTTCTCTTCTCGGTTTTTGGTCTCTTCTCTTCTCGGTGATGCTGTCTTATCTTCTGGGTGTTGCTCTCTTCTCTTCTCGGTTTTTGGTCTCTTCTCTTCTCGGTGATGCTGTCTTCTCTTCTCGGTTTTTGGTCTCTTCTCTTCTCGGTGATGCTGTCTTATCTTCTGGGTGTTGCTCTCTTCTCTTCTCGGTTTTTGGTCTCTTCTCTTCTTGGTTTTTGGTCTCTTCTATTCTCGGTGATGCTGTCTTATCTTCTGGGTGTTGCTCTCTTCTCTTCTCGGTTTTTGGTCTCTTCTCTTCTCGGTGATGCTGTCTTATCTTCTGGGTGTTGCTCTCTTCTCTTCTCGGTTTTTGGTCTCTTCTCTTCTCGGTGATGCTGTCTTATCTTCTGGGTGTTGCTCTGGTCTCTTCTTGGTTTTTGCTCTCTTCTGTTCTCGGTTTTTGCTCCCTTTTCTTCTCGGTGATGCTCTCTCTTCTCCTCTCGGTCTATGCTCTCTTCTCGGATTTTGCTCTCTTCTCTTCTCGGTTTTTGCTGTCTTCTGTTTTCGGTGTTGCTCTCTTCTCTTCTGGGTGTTGCTCTCTTCTCTTCTCGGTTTTTGCTCTCTTCTCTTCTGGTGTTGCTCTCTTCTCTTCTCGGTTTTTACTTCTCTTCTCTTCTCGGTGACGCTCTCTTCTCTTCTCGGTTTTTACTCTCTTCTGTTTTCGATTTTTGCTGTCTTCTCTTTTCGATTTTTGCTCTCTTCTCTTCTCGGGTTTTCCTCTCTTCTCTTCTCTTCTCGGTGTCGCTATCTTCTCTTCTCGGTTTTCGTCCACATCTGTTCTCGGTTTATATACTCTCTTCTCTTTTCGGTGATGCTCTCTTCTATTCTCGGTTTTACTATCTTCTGTTTTTGGTTTTTGATCTCTTCTGTTCTCGGTTTTTTCCTCTTTTCGTTTCGGTTTTTGCTCTCTTCTCTTCTCGTTTTTTTTTTTTTTTTGCTTTCTTTTCTTTCCGACTTTTGCTATCTTCTGTTTTCGGTATTTGCTCTTTTCTTTTTGATTTTTGCTCTCTTCTGGTCTGAGTTTTTATTCTCTTCTGTATTCGGTTTTTGCTCTCTGCTCTTCTCGATTTTTGCTCTCTTCTCTTCTCGGTTTTTGCTCTCTTCTCTTCTCGGTTTTTGCTCTCTTCTCTTCTCGGTTTTCGAACTCTTCTCTTTTCGGTTTATGCTCTCTTCTCTTCTTGGTTTATGCTCTTTTCTTTTCTCGGATTTTGCTCTCTTCTCTTGTCGGTTTTGCTCTCTTCTCTTCCTGTTGATGCTCTCTTCAGTTCTCGGTTTTTGCTCTCTTCTATTCTCGGTTTTTGCTCTCTTCCATTCTCGGTTTTGTTATCTTCTATTCTCGGTTTTTGCTCTCTTCCATTCTCGGTTTTGTTATCTTTTTATTCTCGGAGATGCTTTTTTCTGTTCTCGGTTTTACCTCTCTGCGATGCTCTCTTCTCTTCTCGGTGTTGCTATCTTCTCTTCTCGGTTGATGCTCTCTTCTCTTCTCGGTTTTTGCTCTCTTCTCTTGTCGGTTTTGCTCTCTTCTCTTCTCGGTGTTGCTCTTTTCTTCTCGGTGATGTTCTCAGGTTTTGATCATTTCTCTTCTCGGTTTTGTGCGGTCTTTTCTTTTCGATTTTTGCTCTCTTCAGTTCTTGGTTTTTTCTCTTTTCTCTTATCAATGTTGCTCTCTTCTCTTCTCGGTTTTTGCTCTCTTCGGTTCTGTGTGTTGCTCTCTTCTCTTCTGTGTTTTGCTTTCTTTTCTTCTCTTCTCTTTTCGGTGTTGCTCTCTTCTCTTCTCGGTTTTTGCTCTCTTCGGTTCTGTGTGTTGCTCTCTTCTCTTCTGTGTTTTGCTTTCTTTTCTTCTCTTCTCTGTTTTTGCTCTCTTCTCTTCTCAGTTTTTGCTCTCTTCTCTTCTCAGTTTTTGCTCTCTTCTCTTCTTTGTTTTTGCTCTCTTCTCTTCTTTGTTTTTGCTCTCTTCTCTTCTCAGTTTTTGCTCTCTTCTCTTCTCGGATTTTGCTCTCTTCTCTTCTCGGATTTTGCTCTCTTCTCTTCTCGGGTTTTGCTGTCTTCTCTTCTTGGTTTTGCTCTCATCTCTTCTCGGGTTTTGCTGTCTTCTTTTCTCTGTTTTGCTCTCTTCTCTCCTTGGTGACGCTCTTCTCTTTTCAGTGATACTCTCTTCTCTTCTCGGTTTTTGCTCTCTTCTCTTCTCGGTTTTTGTTCTCTTCTCTTCTCGGGTTTTGCTGTCTTCTCTTCTCGGTTTTTGTTCTCTTCTCTTCTCGGTTTTTGTTCTCTTCTCTTCTCGGTTTTTGTTCTCTTCTCTTCTCGCTTTTTGCTCTCTTCTGTTCTCGGTGTTGCTCTTCTCTTCCGGTGTTGCTCTCTTCTGTTCTCGGTCGTTGCTCTCTTTTGTTTTCGGTTTTTGCTCTCGCAACTTTTCGGTTTTTGGTCTCTTCTCTTCTCAGATGTTGCTCTCTTCTCTTCTCGGGTTTTGCTCTCTTCTCTTCTCGGGTTTTGCTCTCTTCTCTTCTCGGTTTTTGCTCTTTTCTTCTCGGATTTTACTGTCTTCTCTTCTCGGTTTTTGCTCACATCTCTTCTCGGTTTTTGCTCTCTCCTCTTCTCGCTTTTTGCTCTCTTCTGTTCAATTTTTTTTGTTTTTTTTGCTCTCTTTTTCTTTGATTTTTGATCTCTTCTGTTCTCGGTATTTGCTCTTTTTTCTTTTCGATTTTTGCTTTCTTCTGTACTCGTTTTTTGCTTTTTTTTCTTGTCGGTGTTGCTCTCTTCTCTTCTCGGTTTTTGCTCTCTTCTCTTCTCGGTTTTTGCTCTTTCTCTTCTCGTTTTTGCTCTCTTCTTCTCGGTTTTTGCTGTCTTCTCTTCTCGGTTTTTGCTGTCTTCTCTTCTCGGTTTTTGCTGTCTTCTCTTCTCGGTTTTTGCTGTCTTCTCTTCTCGTTTTTGCTGTCTTCTCTTCTCGTTTTTGCTCTCTTCTCTTCTCGGTTTTTGCTGTCTTCTCTTCTCGGTTTTTGCTGTCTTCTCTTCTCGGTTTTGCTGTCTTCTCTTCTCAGTTTTTGCTCTCTTCTCTTCTCAGTTTTTGCTGTCTTCTCTTCTCGGTTTTTGCTCTCTTCTCTTCTCAGTTTTTGCTGTCTTCTCTTCTCGGTTTTTGCTCTCTTCTCTTCTCGGTTTTTGCTGTCTTCTCTTCTCGGTTTTTGCTCTCTTCTCTTCTCGGTTTTTGCTGTCTTCTCTTCTCGGTTTTTGCTGTCTTCTCTTCTCGGTTTTTGCTGTCTTCTCTTCTCGGTTTTTGCTGTCTTCTCTTCTCGGTTTTTGCTCTCTTCTCTTCTCGGTTTTTGCTGTCTTCTCTTCTCGGTTTTTGCTTTATTCTCTTCTCGGTTTTTGCTCTCTTCTCTTCTCAGTTTTTGCTGTCTTCTCTTCTCGGTTTTTGCTCTCTTCTCTTCTCAGTTTTTGCTGTTTTCTCTTCTCGGTTTTTGCTCTCTTCTCTTCTCGGTTTTTGCTGTCTTCTCTTCTCGGTTTTTGCTCTCTTCTCTTCTCGGTTTTTGCTTTCTTCTCTTCTCGGTTTTTGCTCTCTTCTGTTCCGTTTTTGCTCTCTTCTGTTCTCGGTTTTTGCTCTCTTCTCTTCTCGGTTTTTGCTTTCTTCTCTTCTCGGTTTTGCTCTCATCTCTTCTCGGTGCTGCTCTCTTCTCTTCTCGGTTTTCGCTCTCTTCTCTTCTCTGTGTTGCTTCCTTCTCTTCTCGTTGTTGCTCTCTTCTCTTATCGGTTTTTCTCTCTTCTCTTGTCGGTTTTTGCTCTCTTTTGTTCTGGTGTTGCTCTCTTCTCTTCTCGGTGTTGCACTCTTCTCTTCTCGGTTTTTGCTCTCTTTGTTCTCGGTGTTGCTCTCTTTTGTTTTCGGTGCTGCTCTCGTCTCTTATCTCGGTTTTTGCTCTCTTCTCTTCTCGGTTTTTGTTATCTCCTTTTCTCAGTTTTTGCTCTCGTCTCTTCTCGGTTTTTGCTCTCTTCTTTCTCAGTTTTTGATTTCTTCTGTTCGAGTTTTTTTGCTCTTTTCTTTTCGATTTTTCCTCTTTCTGTTCTGGATTTTGCTCTCTTCTCTTCTCGGTTTTTACTCCCTTCGGTTCTCGGTGATGCTGTCTTCTCTTCTCGGTTTTTGCTCTTTTCTCTTCTCGTTTTTGCTCTTTTCTTCTCGTTTTTGCTCTCTACTCTTCTCGGTTTTTGCTTCTCTTCGTTTTCGGTTTATGCTCTCTTCTCTTTTCGGGTTTTGCTCTCTTCTCTTCTCGGTTTTGCTCTCTTCTCTTCTCTTCTCGGTGTTGCTCTTTTCTCTTCTTGGCTTTCGCTCTCTTCTCTTTCTCTCGGTGTTGTTCTCTCTCTTCTCGCTTTTTGCTCACTTCTCTTCTCGGTGTTGCTCTCTACTCTTCTCGGTTTTTGCTCTCTTCTGCTCTCGGTTTTTGGTCTCTTCTATTCTCGGTGTTGCTCTTATCTTCCGGGTGTTCCTCTCTTCTCTTCTTGGTTTTTGCTCTCTTCTATTCTCGGGTTTTCTCTCTTCTCTTTTCGGTTTTTGCTCTCTTCTATTCTCGGGTTTTCTCTCTTCTCTTTTCGGTTTTTGCTCTCTTCTATTCTCTTCTCGGTTTTTGCTCTCGTCTGTTTTTGGTGTTGCTCTCTTCTCTTCTGTGTGTTGCTCTCTTCTCTTCTGGGTGTTGCTGTCTTCTCTTCTGGGTGTTGCTCTCTTCTCTTCTCGGTTTTTGCTCTCTTCTTTTCTCGGTGATGGTCTCCTCGGTTTTTGCTCTCTTCTGTTCTCGGGGATGCTTTTTCTGTTCTCGGTTTTACTTCTCTTCTCTTCTCGGTGATGCTCTCTTCTCTTCTCGGTTTTTACTCTTCTGTTTTCGATTTTTGTTCTCTTCTCTTTTCGGTTTTTACTCTCTTCTCTTCTCGGGTATTGCTCTCTTCTCTTCTCTTCTCTGTGTTGCTATCTTTTCTCGGTTTTCGTCCACATCTGTTCTCGGTTTATACTCTCTTCTCTTTTCGGTGATGCTCTCTTCTATTCTCGGTTTTTGCTCTCTTCTGTTCTCGGTATTGCTCTCTTCTCTTCTCGGTTTTTTGCTTTCTTTTCTTTTCGATTTTTGCTCTTTTCTGTTCTGAGTTTTTCTTCTCTTCTGTATTCGGTTTTTGCTCTCTTTTTTTCGGTGTTGCTCTCTCCTCTTCCCGGTTTTTGTTCTCTTCTCTTCTCGGTTTTCGCTCTCTTTTCTTCTCGGTTTTCGCTCTCTTCTTTTCTCGGTGTTGCTCTCTTCTCTTCTCGATTTTTGCTCTCTTCTCGGTTTTCGCTCTCTTTTGTTCTCGGTTTATACTCTCTTCTCTTCTCGGTTTATACTCTCTTCTCTTCTCGGTTTTTGCTCTCTTTTGTTCTCGGTTAGGCTCACTTCTTTTCTCCGTTTTGCTCTCTTCTCTTCTCGGTCTATGCTCTCTTTTCGGTTTTTGCTCTCTTCTGTTTTCGGTGTTGCTCTCTTCTTCTTCTGGGTGTTGATCTCTTTTCTTATCGGTTTTTGATCTCTTCTCTTCCCGGTGATGCTCTCTTCTCTTCTCGGTTTTTGCTCTTTTCTGTTTTCGGTGTTGATCTCTTCTCTTCTGGGTGTTGATCTCTTCTCTTCTCGGTTTTTGATCTCTTCTCTTCTCGGGGATGCTTTTTCTGTTCTCGGTTTTACTTTTCTCTTCTCGGTGATGCTCTCTTCTCTTCTCGGTTTTTACTCTCTTCTGTTTTCGATTTTTGCTCTCTTCTCTTTTTGGTTTTTGCTCTCTTCTCGTCTCGGGTTTTCCTCTCTTCTCTTCTCTTCTCGGTGTTGCTATCTTCTCTTCTCGGTTTTCGTCCACATCTGTTCTCGGTTTATACTCTTCTCTTTTCGGTGATGCTATCTTCTCTTTTCGATGATGCTCTCTTCAGTTCTCGGTTTTTGCTCTCTTCTCTTCTCGGGTTTTCCTCTCTTCTCGGTTTTCGTCCACATCTGTTCTCGGTTTATACTCTCTTCTCTTTTCGGTGATGCTCTCTTCTCTTTTCGGTGATGCTCTCTTCTCTTCTCGGTGATGCTCTTCTCTTCTCGTGATGCTCTCTTCTCTTTTCGGTGATGCCCTCTTCTCTTTTCGGTGATGCTCTTTTCTCTTTTCGGTGATGCTCTCTGTTCAGTTCTCGGTCTCAGCTCTCTTCTCTTCTCGGTTTTGCTCTATTCTCTTTTTGGTTTTTGATCTCTTCTGTTCTCGATTTTTTCCTTTTTTCCTTTCGGTTTTTGTTCTCTTCTCTTTTCGGTTTTGCTCTCTTCTGTTCTCGGTTTTTTGCTCTTTTCTTTTCGATTTTTGCTCTCTTCTGTATTCGGTTTTTGCTCTCATCTCTTGTCGGTGTTGCTCTCTCCTCTTCTCAGTTTTTGTTCTCTTCTCTTCTCGGTTTTTACTCTCTTCTCTTCTCGCTTTTTGCTCTCTTCTCTTCTCGGTGTTGCTCTCTTCTCTTCTCGGTTTTCGCTCTCTTCTCTTCTCGGTTTATGCTCTCTTCTCTTCTCGGGTTTTGCTCTCTTCTCTTGTCGGTTTTGCTCTCTTCTCTTCTCGGTTTTTGATCTCTTCTGTTCTCAGTGATGCTCTCTTCTCCTCTTGGTTTTTGCTCTCTTCTCTTCTTAGTTGTCGCTGTCTTCTCTTCTGGGTTTATGCTCTCTTCTCGGTTTTTGCTCTCTTCTCTTGTCGGTTTTGCTCTCTTCTCTTCTCGGTGATGGTCTCTTCTCTTCTCTGTTTTTGCTGTCTTCTCTTCTCAGTGTTGCTATCTTCCCTTCTTGGTTTTGCTCTCTTCTCAGATTTTTCCTATTTTCTTTTTGGATGTTCTTCTCTTCTGATTTTCATGTCTTCTATTCTCGGTGTTGCTCTCTTCTCTTCTCGGTTTTCGCTCTCTTCTTTTCTCGGTTTTTGCTCTCTTCTCTTCTCGGTTTTTACTCTTTCTATTCTCGGTGTTACTCTCTTATCTTCTCGGTGTTGCTCTCTTCTCTTCTCGGTGTTGCTCTCTTCTCTTCTCGATTTTTGCTCTCTTCTATTCTCGGTTTTCGTTCTCTTCTGTTCTCGGTGATGCTCTCTTCTCTTCTCGGGTTTTACTCTCTTGTCTTCTCTTCAGTTCTTGTTTTTAGCTCTCTTCTATTCTCGGTTTTTGCTCTCTTCTTTTTTTCGGTTTTTAATCTCTTCTGTTCTCGGTTTTTTCCTCTTTTCTTTTCGATGTTGATCTCTTCTCTTCTCGGTTTTCGATCTCTTCTATTTTTGGTTTTTTCTCTCTTCTCGGTTTTCGATCTCTTCTATTTTTGGTTTTTTCTCTCTTCTCGGTTTTCGATCTCTTCTATTTTTGGTTTTTTCTCTCTTCTCGGTTTTCGATCTCTTCTATTTTTGGTTTTTTTCTCTCTTCTCGGTTTTCGATCTCTTCTATTTTTGGTTTTTTCTCTCTTCTCGGTTTTTGTTCTCTTCTATTTTTGGTTTTTTCTCACTTCTCGGTTTTCGATCTCTTCTATTTTTGGTTTTTTCTCTCTTCTCGGTTTTTGTTCTCTTCTATTTTTGGTTTTTTCTCTCTTCTCGGTTTTTGTTCTCTTCTATTTTTGGTTTTTTCTCTCTTCTCGGTTTTCGATCTCTTCTATTTTTGGTTTTTTCTCTCTTCTCGTTTTTGTTCTCTTTGTTTTGGTTTTTTGCTCTCTTCTTCTCGGTTTTTTGTTCTCTTTTGTTTTTGGTTTTTTCTCTCTTCTCGGTTTTTGTTCTCTTTGTTTTTGGTTTTTTTGCTTCTTCTCGTTTTTGTTCTCTTCTATTTTTGGTTTTTGCTCTCTTCTCGGTTTTTTGTTCTCTTTGTTTTTGTTTTTTTCTCTCTTTCTCGGTTTTGTTCTCTTTTGTTTTGGTTTTTGCTCTCTTCTCGGTTTTGTTCTCTTTTGTTTTGGTTTTTTGCTCTCTTTCTCGGTTTTTGTTCTCTTTTTTTTGGTTTTTTCTCTCTTCTCGGTTTTTGTTCTCTTTTGTTTTTGGTTTTTTCTCTCTTCTCGGTTTTTGTTCTCTTTTGTTTTGGTTTTTGCTCTCTTCTCGGTTTTCGATCTCTTCTGTTTTGGTTTTTTCTCTCTTCTCGGTTTTTGTTCTTTTTGTTTTGGTTTTTTCTCTCTTCTCGGTTTTCGATCTCTTTGTTTTTGGTTTTTGCTCTCTTCTCGTTTTTGTCTCTTTTGTTTTGGTTTTTTCTCTCTTTCTCGGTTTTCGATCTCTTCTGTTTTTGGTTTTTGCTCTCTTCTCGGTTTTTGTTCTCTTTGTTTTTGGTTTTTTCTCTCTCTTCTCGTTTTCGATCTCTTCTGTTTTTGTTTTTGCTCTCTCTCGGTTTTCCTCTTTCTGTTCTCGATGTTGCTCTCTTGTGTTCTCGGTTTTCGATCTCTTATGTTCTCGGTGTTGCTCTCTTCTCTTTTCATTGCTGCTCTCTTCTCTTCTCGGCTTTTGATCTCTTCTGTTCTCGGTTTTTTGCTCTTTACTTTTGTTTTTGCTCTCTTCTCTTCTCGGTTTTGCTCTCTTCTCTTCTCGGTGATGCTCTCTTCAGTTCTCGGTTTTGCTCTCTTCTCTTTTCGGTTTTTGATCTCTTCTGTTCTGATTTTTCCTCTTTTTTCCTTTCGGTATTTTGCTCTTTTCTCTTCTCGGTTTTTGCTCTCTTCTCTTCTCGGTTTTGCTCTCTTCCTCTCCTCGAATTTTGCTCTTTCTCTCTCGGTTTTTGCTCACTTTTGTTTTTGGTTTTTGCTCTCTTCTCTTCTCGATTTTCGCTTCTTCTGTTCTCGATGTTGCTCTCCTGTGTTTCTCGGTTTTAGCTCTCTTCTGTTTCGGTGTTGTTCTCTTTTCTTCTCGGTGATGCTCTCTTTTCTTCTCGTTTTTTGCTCTCTTCTGTTCTCGTTTCTTTGTTCTCTTTTCATTTCGATTTTTCTCTTCTTTCTGTTCTGAGTTTTTGTTCTCTTTCTGTATTTTTTTTGTTTGCTCTCTTCCCTTGTCGTGTTTGCTCTTCTTTTTTCGGTGCTGCTCTCTTCTCTTCTCGGGTTTTTGTTCTCTTCTCTTCTCGGTTTTTGCTCTTCTCTTCTCGATTTTTGCTCTCTTCTCTTCTCGGTGTTGCTCTCTTCTCTTCTCGGTGATGCTCTTTTCACTGCTCGGTTTTTGCTCTCTTCTATTTTCAGTTTTTTCTCTATTCTCTTTTCGGTTTTTGATCTCTTCTCTTCTCAAATTTTTCCTATTTTCTTTTCGGGTTTTCTTTTCTCGGTTTTTGCTCTCTTCCCTTCTCGGTGCTTGCTCCTTCTCTTCTCGGTGATGCTCTCTTCTTTCTCATTGCCGCTATCTTCTCTTCTCAGTTTATGCTCTCTTCTCGGTTTTTGCTCTCTTCCCTTCTCGGTGCTTGCTCCCTTTCTTCTCGGTGATGCTCTCTCTCTTCTCATTGCGCTATCTTCTCTTCTCAGTTTATGCTCTCTTCTCGGTTTTTGCTCTCTCTTCTCAGTTGTTGCTCTCTTCTGTTTTAGGTGTTGCTCTCTTCTCTTCTGGGTGTGGCTCTCTTCTCTTCTCAGTTTTTGCTCTCTTCTCCGGTTTTTGATCTCTTCTCTTCTCGTGATGCTCTCTTCCTTCTCGACTTTTCTCTTCTCGGTTTTTGCTCTCTTCTGTTCTGTTTTGCTCTCTTCTATTCTCGATATGCTTTTTTTCTGTTCTTGTTTTGCCTCTCTTCTTTTCTCGTTGATGCTCTCTTCTCTTCTCGTTTTTGCTTCTTCTGTTTTCGGTTTTACTCTTCTCTTTTCGGATTTTGATCTCTTTTGTTCTCGTTGGGTCACTTCTTTTCTCGTTTTGCTCTCTTCTCTTCTCGTGATGCTCTCTTCAGTTCTCGGTTTTAGCTCTCTTCTTTCTCGGTTTTGCTCTCTTCTCTTCTCGGTGATGCTCTCTTCTCTTATTGGCTTTTGCTATCTTTCTTTCGGTTTGCTCTCTTCTCTTCTCGTTTTTGCTTTCTTTCTTCTTGGCTTTTTGCTCTCTTCTGTTCCCGGTATTGCTCTCTTCTCTTCTCGGTTTTTGCTTTCTTCTGTTCTCGGTTTTTTGCTATCTTCTCTTCTCGGTTTTTGCTCTCTTTTCTTTTCGATTTGTGCTCTCTTCTGTTCTTGTTTTTGCTCTCTTCTCTTCTCAGTGTTGCTCTCTTCTCTTCTCAGTGTTGCTCTCTTCTCTTCTCGGTTTTGCTCTCTTCTGTTCTTGGTTTTTGCTCTCTTCTCTTCTCAGTTTGCTCTTTCTCTTCTTGGTTTTTGCTCTCTTCTCTTCTCGGTTTTTGCTCTCTTCTTGTTTTGTTTTGCTCTTTTACTCTTTTGTTTTGTTTTGTTTGTATTGCCCCCTTTTGCTTTTGTTTTGTTTTGCTCTCTTTTACTCTCTTTGCTCTCTTTTGATTCTTTTTTGTTTTGTTCCTTTGTTTTGTTTGTTTATTTGGCTCTCTTTTGTTTTGTTTTGTTTTGTTTGCTTTGCTTTGTTTTGCTCTCTTTTGTTTCGTTTTGCTCTGTTGCTCTTTTGTTTTGCTCTCTTTTGCTCTTGTTTTCTTTTGCTCTCTTTTGCTTTATTTTGCTCTTGTGTTTTCTTCTGCTCTGTTTTGCTCTGCTTTACACTTGTGCTTTGTTTTGCTCTCCTTTGCTTTGTTTTGCTCTTGTGCTCTGTTTTGCTCTTGTGCTCTGTTTTGCTCTTGTGCTCTGTTTTGCTCTTGTGCTCTGTTTTGCTCTTGTGCTCTGTTTTGCTCTTGTGCTCTGTTTTGCTCTTGTGCTCTGTTTTGCTCTCTTTTGCTCTCTTTTGCTCTTGTGCTCTGTTTTGCTCTTGTGCTCTGTTTTGCTCTTGTGCTCTGTTTTGCCCTTGTGCTCTGTTTTGCTCTTGTGCTCTGTTTTGCTCTGTTTTGCTCTTGTGCTCTGTTTTGCTCTGTTTTGCTCTTGTGCTCTGTTTTGCTCTTGTGCTCTCTTTTGCTCTGTTTTGCTCTTGTGCTCTGTTTTGCTCTTGTGCTCTGTTTTGCTCTGTTTTGCTCTTGTGCTCTGTTTTGCTCTTGTGCTCTGTTTTGCTCTTGTGCTCTGTTTTGCTCTTGTGCTCTGTTTTGCTCTTGTGCTCTGTTTTGCTCTGTTTTGCTCTTGTGCTCTGTTTTGCTCTGTTTTGCTCTTGTGCTCTGTTTTGCTCTGTTTTGCTCTTGTGCTCTGTTTTGCTCTTGTGCTCTGTTTTGCTCTGTTTTGCTCTTGTGCTCTGTTTTGCTCTTGTGCTCTCTTTTGCTCTGTTTTGCTCTTGTGCTCTGTTTTGCTCTTGTGCTCTGTTTTGCTCTGTTTTGCTCTTGTGCTCTGTTTTGCTCTGTTTTGCTCTTGTGCTGTTTTGCTCTTGTGCTCTGTTTTGCTCTTGTGCTCTCTTTTGCTCTGTTTTGCTCTTGTGCTCTGTTTTGCTCTGTTTTGCTCTTGTGCTCTGTTTTGCTCTTGTGCTCTCTTTTGCTCTGTTTCACTCTTGTGCTCTCTTTTGTTTTGTTTTGCTCTTGTGCTCTGTTTTGCTCTGTTTTGCTCTGCTCCGCGTTTAGTTGCGTTTCGTGTTTTTGTTTTTGTTTTTGTTTCGCTTGCTCGTGTGTTTTTCTCGTCATTTTTTTTTCAGTGTTAAGTTTTCTTTATTCCGTTGTTACTGGTGATCTTGATAAGTAGTTCTTTTTGTTGATATCATTTTCATACTCTTGTTGTAGGTTTTCATCTTCTACTGTAGTTCTTTTCTGTAAATCGTTTATCTTGTTTTTTCGCGTATGCTGTTGATTTTGTTGTTCTGTTTGTTTTATTTTTGACTTTTTCTATATTTAGATTCTGATTTTTCTCTTTCAATTTTTGCTGTTCTTAATCTTGTTGCTCTTGTTTTTGGTACTTTTTTCTTTTGTTTCTTTCCTTTGTTTTTCGATTTATAACTTTCTTTTACTAGCTATTTTTAGTGTTCTTTGTGTTCTAGTTCTAGCGTGTGTTGATATTTTTTCTTATGCATGTGCTGTGGGGGTTTTGTTCGTTTCTTTGTATGCTTTTATAGTCTTTTTTTTTAGTTGTTTCCTTTTTTGTAGTGTTTCCTTTCTTCATCTTGCCGATTTTGGTGCTGTTCTTGATTTTGTTACTTGTTTTTATTTTTGTTTTTCTTGTTCTTGCTCTTTTTGCTGTTCTAGTTGCTCTTATTGTTTTTTTGGTCTTATTTTGTTGTGTTGTTAGTTTTGCTCCGATTTTTTTGGGGGGGTGGGGGGGGGTTGTTGCTGTTCTTTGGTGTCTTTGGTGTTTTAGTTCTGTCATGTGCTTGTTCCTCTTTTTTCTTCTTCTTGACTTTGTTCTTTTGTATATTTCTTTGAGATTTCGCTGTATTTGCTCATGATTTTATTTTCTTCGCATTGTTTTTGTTATTCTTGTCATTAATCCTCTTTTTTTCCTTGTTTTCCTTCAATCGTTTTGGTTTTGCATTTTTTGTTTGTATTCCATAATGTTTTATTTTGTTGTTTTCTAATTATATTTTTCTGTTTCTTTTGACTTTGCCCCTAGTTATGTTCGTTTCGTTCATTTTTTGTCGTTCTTGATCTTGTTGTTTGTGATATTTGTCTTCTTTTTGAGGTACTTCTTTTCTTCTTCTTTCACTCTTCTTCTTTGTACTTTTCTTGATTTGCCAATGGTGTTTTTGTTGCTAATATTATCACAGATGGTTTTTTTTCCGCTTCTTGTTCTGCTTCTTGTTTGTTTCGCTCTTTCTTTTCTTATACTTTCTCCGTTCCTGGTTTTCTATTTTTTCTTTTTGTTTTTCATTTTTGTTTATTTGTCGTAGTTTTTTGTTGCTTTTGACATAGCGATGGTCAGGTTTCCTTTTTTCTTTTTTTGTTGCTGTCATATTGCTCTTGCCGATATGTTTTTGCTGTTTCCCTCAGGGATTTTGTTTGTTTTTGTTTGGTTTCGTTTGGTTTGTTTAGCGTTGTAATTTTTCTTATTCCTGATATAGCTTGTGCTCCTGATGCTGTGGTTCTGCCATTTTGTTGTTCATCATCATCATCAGGTGCCCTGCCGCATGGCGTTGGCGACCATGGACCTCCAACTATCTCTATCTCTCGTTGCCCCCAGCATCTCCCCCACCCTCCTCATCCCAGCCACTCTGCAAGTCCGTCCAGCATTCTCTCCCTGGGTCTACCTGGTGCTCTCTTTCCCTCCAGCTTTCCCGTTGTGACCAGGTGCTCCAAATCCCCCTTCCTCATAAAATGGTCTATAAATGTTGCTTGTCTTTTCCTAATCTTCCTTATGAGTGATCTACTTGTGTCTGCCTCCATCAAGACTGTCTCGTTTGTTTTCTTTGCTGTCCATGGTACTCTCAACATTCTTCTGAGAAACCACATCTCGGCTGCCTCGATCCTGCTCTGGCTTTGCTTGCTGACTGTCCACGCCTCGCATCCGTACAACAGTATTGGTTCTATATAACATTCAAGGACTCTCTTTCTGGTGTTAATTGATAGGCATTCGTTGGTAAGAATGCTTGTCATCTTCTTGAATGCTGTTTTGGCTTGGCCGATTCTGCCAGCTATTTCCGATGTGCATCTGCCGTCTGATGAAATGACCGTTCCCAGGTATTTGAACTTATTAACCTGTGTCAAGGTTGTGCCATTTGCTGTTATTTTGCATGAGGGGATTTCATGTTTTTTACTGATCACCATGACTTCAGTCTTCCTGCTGTTTAGTTACAACCCCTTACCTTTGCTTTCTATTTCTAGTATATTCACAAGGTTTTGTAGGTCCCTTTCATTTTCTGCAATTAGCACGGTGTCATCTGCGTACCGAATGTTGTTTATCATTTTCCCTCCAACCTTTAATCCAGGGTCTTCTTCTAGGTTTCTCATGTTTTCGCTATATAGTGAAAACAGATCTGGTGACAAAACACAACCCTGTCTGATTCCTCTTTTGATGTTTTGGAAAGAGCTTATATTGTTTTCTATTCTCATTGCAGCTGTTTGTTCCCAGTACATATTTCTGATTATTCGTAGATCTTTTCCATCGGCATTGAGTCTCTCCAGTTGGTTGATCAATTTTTCATGTCGTACCCGATCGAAAGCCTTGGTATAGTCAACAAAGCATAAATACAAATCCTTATTCATCTCAATTGACCTCTCTATGATATTTCTTATGATGTATATGGCATTAATTTGATTTCAGCCACCAGTTATGTTTAGTATTTATTTTGTTGTTATTGTTCTAATACTCTTTGTTGTGGGTTGTCATCCTTTTCCTGCGCCAGTTTCTTGACTTGTGTTTGATATCTTCTGCTGTTGTTACTTTTCGTTTTGTTTGACTTGTATATTTTGGTTTAACATCTGTTCTCTTTTTGTGTTTGCTTTCTTATTCTTACTGCTCTTGATATAGGTGTTATTTCTATCTTTTTTGTTTCTTTAACTTCTTGATAGCTGTGGTTGTGTTCGTATTGTCTTCCATTTGTTTTCATTGTTCTTCTCATCTATGCTTCCGTTTACATTTTCTTGTTGATTTTTTTTTCTGTTCCAGTCTTCTTCGTCGTGCTTTTCTTAGCGATTTGTTATGTTTTTGCCATTAATCTTATGGATTTTTCTTCTTAATGTTTTGCCTCTTGTCCTTTTTATTCTTCCGTTTCTCCTGGTTTTCTTGCTGTTATTGATTTCTATTCATATCTGTTTATCCATGTTGATATCGTTGTTAACAACAGTGCAATAATGTTTTGTTATGGATTTGCCATTTACTGTGTACTGTTGTTTTTCTTGGGGGGGGGGGGGGATGGCACGTGGATGGCTGGCTGGGTTCTCTTTCGTGTTGTTATAGTAGTACTAATTTCGTTCTGTTGATGTGTGTTTCTTTCTCCGTCTTCTTGTTTTCTCTCTGTCTACTAGACTTTGCAACCCGTGTTATTGTTAGTGACCTTGGTGTTATTCTTATGTTTGTGCTGTTGTCGCCTTTTTTCTGTATTTTCTGTTCCCAATATTTTTTTGGTTTTGGTTTTGTTTTTCGTGTTGCTGCTGCTCTAGTAGTTCTTATTGCTTTTGTTCTTTTTTCTCGTGTTTTTCTGTCTTGTATTGTTCTTTCTAAAGATTTTTGTTTGTTCCTGTTCCTTGGTGTCTTTGGTGTTCTAGTTCTTTCATGTGTTGATATTGTAATCGTATTCTTGCTGCTGTGTGTTGTTCTGCTACACTTACTCTTCCTGTACTTGTTCTCCTGTTGTTCGTGAAGACTTTGTTCTTTTGTTTCTTTTGACTTCTTGCGGTATTTGCTTATGTTCGTGTTTTTTCTCTTGTTTTTGCTGTTCTTGTCATGAATGCTTTACCTTTTTGTTTGTTTCTTCCGTTTCCTATTTTTTTTTTTTGTCTTGTTTTATTTTCTTGTTCGTTTTATTATATCGTTGAGGTGTTTTTGTTGTTGCATTTGATTTCAGCCACCAGTTATGTTTAGTATTTGTTTTGCTTTTTCATTCTCATTCCTGGTCTTGTTGCCATTTTGTCTCTGGTATACGTTTTGTTCTTGTTTTTTTTTCCTTTCCATTCTTCTTCGTGATTTTAGTGATGGCTTTTGATATCTTTGCCGTTATTGTTATCGCAGATGTTCTTTTTCTAGTTCTGCTTCCTGTTCTGCTTTTTGTCCCTTTTACTCTTTCTCCCGATTTTCTTGCCGTTATTGGTTTTGATTTTGTCTTTTTCATGTTGATACTGTTATTGATTGTGCAATGAAAATAGTAATGGGTTTGCATTGTATTGTGTACTGTTCTTGCTTCGTTTCTTTTTTTTTTTTTCTTCGTTTGTGATTTTATTTCTGTACTGGTTTTTAATTGTGCACTTTTTTGTTTTGTTTTCAGGGTTTCTCTTCCATGGTGCTGTAGCTGTAATGTACTTTAAATTCTCCTGTCTTGCGTTTTGTTTTTTTCGGCAATTTGTTGATTTTTTTTTTATGATTTTGGTGTTGTCGCCTTTGCTCTTTTTATCTTTTCTTTCTGTACTTTTTCTCTTCAGAATAATTTTATTTTCGTTTTTGGTTTTGGTTTTCTTGTTCTTGCTTTTTTCGTTCTTATTGCTCTTGTTCTTTTTTCTCGTGTTTTACCGTCTTATGTTTGTTCTTTCTGAAAAGTTTTCTTTGTTCTGTTCCTAGGCGTCTTTGGTGTTCTGGTTTTGTCATGTGTTGGTATTATTAATTTATACTTGCTGGTGTGCGTTTTGCTTTTCTACACTTTTTTCGTCCTGTACTTGTTCCTCCTCTTGTTCTTGTTGACGTTGTTGTTTTTCTTTCGTTTCTTTGACTTCTTGCCGTCTTTGTTTATGTTCGTACTTGTTTTCTCTTTTTTGCTGTTGTTTTTTGTCATTATGCTTTCTCTTTACTTTTCTTCTGTTGTTTTCGTTAGTATCAGTTTTTTCCATTGTTCTTTTCTGTTTGGTTTGTTCCTTGTCTTCTTTATGTGGTTTTCGATGTTTTGTTTTTTGTTTTGTTTTGTTTTTTGTTTTGTTTTTTCTTGTCGTTTTTGAGTTTGTTCGCTTGTTAAGCTCGTTCCATTCTTTTTCATTCTTAATCCTGTTTGTGTTGCTATTCTTTTCGACGTGTCTATTGTTCTTGATTTGTTTCACCTTTCATTGTTCTTTGTGCTTTTCTTGGCGATTTGCTGGTGAAGTTTTTGCCGTTGTTGTCATCACAGATGTTCTTTTTCTGTTGCTTGTCGTGTTGCTTCTTGTTCCTCTTGTGTATCCATGTTGATGGTTGTGTTATTGGTTGCGTAACAAGCATAGTTTGGGATTTGCCGTGCATTGTGTATTGTTCTGTTTTCCATTTTTCTCCTTTTTATGGTAACTTTCTTGTTTCTGTTTTGTCATGCTTTCTTCGCCCTGGGTTTCCGTTTTGTGTTGTTCTTGTTGCTGCTGCTGTTTTGTTTTGGTTTGTTTTCGACTTTCTGGTGGCGAATATTCGTTTTTTCTCTTTTTGTGTGTGTGTGTGTGTTCTTGTCGTTCCTGTTGTTGTTCTTATTGATTTTCTTTTGTTTACTTTGTGTCTCCTCTTACGTTTTTGTTATCTTCATTCTTGTTGTTGTTGTTCATGTTGCCTTGTGTTTTCTCCATTTCCCTTTCTGATCTTTCTTCTTCGTTTCGTCTTATCGTCTTTCTTCTTCGTTTCCTCTTATCGTCTTTCTTCTTCGTTTCCTCTTATCGTCTTTCTTCTTCGTTTCCTCTTATCGTCTTTCTTCTTCCTTTCCTCTTGTCTTTCTTCTTCCTTTCCTCTTATCGTCTTCTTCGTTTCCTCTTATCGTCTTTTTCGTTTCCTCTTATCGTCTTTTTCGTTTCCTCTTGTCTTTCTTCTTCCTTTCCTCTTATCGTCTTTTTCGTTTCCTCTTATCTTTCTTCTTCCTTTCCTCTTATCGTCTTTTTCGTTTCCTCTTATCTTTCTTCTTCCTTTCCTCTTATCGTCTTTCTTCTTCGCTTCCTCTACTTATTGTTCTTATTGTGAATGTCTTTGCTATGCTTTTATTTTTTTGTTTGTTTGTATGTTAGATTTTATTTGTGCTTATTCCTTTTTTATTTGTGTTTTTCTTTTAGTTTTTCCCCTGTTGTCTATAACATTCCAAAGAAGATTTACTTGCTCTTGTTTTTCTTTTTGTTCTGTTTTTACTGCTGCTGCTCTTATTTTTGTTGCTGCTGCTGCTCCTCTTTTCAGGTGCAATACGTAGCGTAACGCTTTTGCAGATACACTGAAACAAATCGAATCCAAATTGTAGTGCACAGACTAAAAGTAAATACATCAGTAAATAGAGAAATCAATAGGTCTCAATCAATTATTGTTATTATTATTATTATTGTTGTTATTGTTATGTTTGTTTAAAGCCCAGCCCGCTGTGTACAGTCATATCAAGGCCAGAACTATTTCAATACACACACAATTTTGTCATTCTTGAAAACCGAAGTTGCTCTTCCAAACGCTTACCACCCAAAGGTTATCCTATGTTTGATTTCTTCCTCTTTGGAGGAAGATTCTACTGAGATTCGTTAGCCTAAGTATATGTGGTGGTCAATCGTTTCCAGCTCTTCATTTTTAATTGTTACTTCTCCGTCTAGATCTTCAATGTAGTTGTTGACCATGAGTTTTGTTTTCTTGATGTTTATTACTTTTTTGCTGCATTCATTTAGTTCACTTAGCATAATTTGCAGTTGCTTGAGACTCTTTGCAAAGATAATGTCGTCAACAAACCCGAGGTGACTGAGGTATTCTTCTGTTCCAAAGGCTTTTTTCAGATCAGTCAAGACAAATATTACTGTGTTCATTTTAATAACGTAAGGGTATATCATGGGCGTTGGTATTCTGCCGAAGTTAGCAGCAGGGGACTTAAAAGAAACTTGAATACAAATGCATGAACAGACCTTTAGTACACAAAAACATAGGCCTCTATACAAACTGACCTAGACGACCTATAACTGCCACAAAACAATCACATCTTCTTAGATGTGAAAATGCAGTTAATACATGTACACAACGAATCCTGATGATGGAAACCGAGGCTCAGTAGTAAACGGTAAATTAATGCTTTCTCATTACCATCATCATCGTCATTACATCATCATCGTTATTATTACCATCATTATCATTACATTCTTATTATCATAATTATAATCATTAGTATTGTCATGATTATTATCATTATTTAAAGACCAGCCGGCAATGCAGGGCCATTATCAGGGCTATAACCATTTCTAAACACGCACCTAGTTAATACTGAAAAAGAAAAAAAACATGCACCCAATTATCAATTTCATCTTTTTGTAAGAAGCATCTGTAGAATTCATGAAATGAACAAAATACAAAGAAAATACAAATGAGAGAAAAAAATGATAAATTGCAGCAAGAGCAATAGACATACTATAAAGGTGAACACCAACATATTCATACGTAAATGCAAGTGTTCAGTTCAACTAACTAATCTGTTAATTCTATTAAGCATACCTAAGAACACCAAAACATACATAAAAACGGACATGAATTATCTAAAATTGTTTCCGCATATCTCACCTCCCTAGAGCCAAAAATGCATTCAACACATGTACCCAATTATCAATCCTAAGAAAAATATTAAGACTTTATCAAACACATACAGGTAATTGGACCAGCTAGGCAGAAAATGAAGGAAGAAATGACAAAAAGTCATGGAACGAGGCAGAAACAAAGAGTGACAGAAAAGAGGAAATTTCTAACAGAATTTTCGAGAAGGTGGGGATACTATTCATACTGAAAGAGCCCCCGGCATCCCCACGGGGTGGGGATGTGGGGTTGATCTGATTATTTACCAGGACACTCTGAAGGTCGGGTAGATGGACCAGACGTTGTAGGTGAAACTGAACACCGTATAGCGCCATGGGATGTTGACACAGGTCATGGATGTGCATGGCTTTTTGTTCACTGATGGCACTGTGCAGAAAGATCACAGTCGCTGTCGCTTCCTGCGGACACACGAACTTTCGTTAGAACGTGCAACATACTAATTATAGTTGATATGTTCTGGTCATTAGCTTGTTGTGTCTGGGATTTAAAAAGATTCATTGTTCTGCATACTGGTAAGGTCCAACAAACTGAACTGAGTCGGACCAGTTTTTATCATTGTAGTTGTTGGTAGTGTTGGTGGTCACAGATAGTGCCTTTCGTAGTTACATGTTAAGCATTAATCCATAACACTGCCCTACCTGACCTGGTCTTGTGGTTCTGTGTTTTGTATTTTCCCCATTATTATTAGTCTTTGTTTAAAGCCCAGCCGACAGCGCAAGCCATATTATAAACGTATCCATTTCAAAACGTATGTAATATTTCAACAACAACAAATTCTAAAGAAAAATAAGTACACATATCAATGCACTCACACACATAATCTGAGGATATGTCCCTGGTGCTGACCATTTCTTCCAGTTTATCACCAAGGATTAAAGAAACTCAAACTTGAATTCAAATGTAAAATTGCTTAAATTAGCTAAAATTACTTCTGCACATCACCCTTTTTTTGAACCAAAAATGCACTAAATACAGATACCCAGTTATCAATCCTAAGAGAATGTAAGGCTTTACAGAACACATACAGTGCATGGACCAGAAAGGCAGAACATGAAAGAGATAAAAGAAAGCAAAGGCGGAAAGAGGAAATTTTGACACAAAAGTTCGTGAAAGTGGAGATACTATTTACACTGAAAGGGACTCTGGCATACCCACAGTTGAGTATGACTTGCAGTCTTCACTATTTTGTGGTAACTCGTCCCACAATAGGACTCAATACCTGGCTGCAAGTTGCAGAAACTGAAGGTCTGTCTGCAAGAAGCCAAAATCATGTTGCAATGCATGACCGGGCAAGAAACAGGGGCCCATGTCTTACATGGTAACATGCTCGGCGAGATAGGGAGTGGCGAAAGCCAGAAAAAAGTGTGCTGCGAAATGGGACTTCAGATGGAAGTGGATTTTAGCCAATGTATGGCGTTTATTTCACAACAAAAGACGGAGTCGTCAAACACAAAGGCGACATGCATGACCACCATGTTTACCTTGCTGGTTAGATTCTGTGGATGCTACCTAACCTTACCTGGCGAATAGCCAATCACGCTTGCTGCAAGGTGGAACAAAGACACTTCTAGTAGCGTACCTCGCGAAAACATCTCCTACCTAGCACATATGAAACGTGCCTTAGTACCTTTATTCAACTCATGCGTGCTGATTTGTCCAGGCGGCAACAACAACATATGTAGGCTACTTGGTATGGCGGAATCATCTTCAATTTTACAGATTAACTTTGGCGTAAACAGTGTTCGACACGTAGTAATCAAATCACATACATTTTTGCTGCGTGACAACGGGTCGCTCAGTCCTGGGAAAAATGTTGCCATGGTGCAGCGCCCCCCACCCCCTTTCTTTTTATGTTTATTTTTTTTTTTTTTTTTGTATGCAGTTTTATCCTATGAGCATGATATATTTTTCATAGGATTTTGCCCAAAATGTTTTTATCCCTGTGGGTTCTTCAACATGTGCTAGGAGCATGCTGCACACAAGGACACTGGTTTGTCATCTTATCTGAAAGACTAGCGCCCAGACCACCAATCAAGACATACTGTAAACGTGGGGTGATGGGATGGAGTGGTAGACAACTACATACCGGAATGGAATCCAGGGTTTATCGCATCCCAAACAGATCAATGTCAAACAGTTCCCCACTCCCCACCCCCGTATTCCTTTTAATAATTATAATAATTACAATATTTATATAGCGCAAAATCTTGATAAAATCAAATCTAAGCGCTGAAGCAGACACACACGCAAGCACGCACGCACGCACGCACGCACACACACGCACGCACACACACACACACACACACACACACACATACACACACACACGCATGGCTATAAATGGGGAGAAAGAATAAAAGCAATAAAAGCAAGAATAAAACCAATGGAAAATTATAGAGAGCATAGCATATACAATTATATATTATAACCATGTGATTCCCTCCGAGCGGAGACAGGCTGCAGAGGGGGGGGGGGGGTGTTGAGTGAGGTTAGGATTTTATGCGGAGGAGAAAAGGTGAGTTTTGAGAGCGGACTTGGAGACAAAAGTAGGTTGCTGACGGACTGAGAGAGGAAGTTTGTTCCAGGAGAGTGGACCAGAAACAGAGAAGGCTCGTGGACCATAGGTATTGAGCTTAGTGCGTGGAAAGCGAAAAGTCAGAGGATCGGAGGCAGTGCGGAGGGTACGTGAGGGAAGATAGATCTCAAGTAGGCTTGACAGGTAATCGGGGGCTGCGTTATTGAGGCTTTTGTAGCACATGGTGTCTAGTTTGTACTGTATGCGCTTTGATACAGGGAGCCAGTGAAGTTGTGCCAGGAGAGGAGATATGTGGTCAGCTTTTTTCTTTTTGAGTACAAGGCGTGCAGCATTGTTTTGAATGCGCTGTAGGATGTGAATGGTGGAGGCAGGAAGACCAGACAGGAGTGAATTGCAATAGTCAATGCGAGACATTATGAAGGAGAGAACGAGTTTTGCAGTTGTTTCGACAGAGAGATACTTCCTGATCAGCCTTTTAACCTCTGTTCACGACCAGTGCTTTTAGATAAAGTGTTACAAGAGTCTGAAGATCGGAGTTCATTAAAGAGATACAAAACCAAAAAAATGAAGAAAGAAAATAGGCCATTCACACAGAAAATTCTATAAACGCTCCACTCAATGGCACATAGTTTGAAGATCAGAGATCGGAGGTTGTTAAAAAAAAAATATCACATTCGGAAAATTCCATATGCGCGCCACTCGAATCTGCCACGGATGACTTCTAATCACTCTTAGTTTGCACAAAACTATGCAATGGCAAAATGGCGGAGTGGGGAAGTGCCTATAAAATACTAAGCTCACACCATAAACACTTATCGAATCATTAAAGTTAAGCAGCGAACAATTCAGTTTTTATGCTGCCCGTTGGGAGTGAACTCCAGATATCAGATTTTTTGAGTCCACAACTTTATCTACAGAGACGGCAACAACACGCTACAAAACTAACGACATTACCAGTAATCAGAGTTGTAATGTTGTGCAAAAGA
>CM060310.1:94929542-94942042 GCA_030674185.1 Monoplex corrugatus | reverse complement strand
TCAGCTAAAGGCATACCCCCCCCCCCCACCCCTGTGAGTGACTTGATCCTAGTATGGTGTCTGACCCATGGTGCCCCCCCCCCCCTCCCTCCCAAGGTTGTGGGTTATTTTTGGTTGTCTCTGACTACTTTATATTTTTTACCTTGAACATGCATTTTGTAGTGTGGCGAAACTCTTTGTTTGTCTGTCTGTCTGTTTGTTATTTGTTTGCTCGTTTTTTTCTTTGTTTGTTTGTTTGTTTGTTTGTTTGTCTGTGTGCTTTTTGTCGTAATCTTTGGAAGTGTTGACATACATGTACATTCATAGTAAAATCTGAAAATAATTATTGAGAAGTCAAGTGTGAAAACACTTTTTTCCGGAGTTTGGAGTTTGTTCAAGAGGGATTCATCGCGCTCGGACAATTCCATATGCGCTCCACCCAAAAATTATCTGGCAGACTCCTTAAGCCTGCGCAAAACCCTATGCGCTGGCAAGGTCTTGAAACTGGAAAGGGGGGATGGACTTTTGAAACACTAAGCTGACATCACCAGAATGATGGAAACGTTAAGATGGGCAGCCAACAGGCCAGTGTTTAACGTTGCAGGCTGGGGTTGAACTCGAGATATCAGATCTTGAGTCCACGGCTCTATCAAAAAACCAAGCAGCCCTCGAGAAAACAATGTTTACGGAAAGTGAGGATAACTATTGTCTTTAACATCATTATAATTTAATACCAAAGGAAATAAGAGGGAAGCAGGGAGAATTTTAAATGTCAACTAAGTAACATAACTCTTGAGAGTCATGGAATTGTCTCCCATGTAGAATTTCTCAAACCCAATACAGTTTGCGCTACCCATTCAGCTAGCATAGATGCAGCCACATATGGCTCTCAAGAGTTATGTTACTTAGTTGATCATTATAATTGTCAGCCTGTTAGTTGTTTAAATGTCTGCACACTTTACGAAGTATTGGTACTTTAATTTTGGGTGGCTTGTTTTGCATCTTAGGCACTTGGTGTGACGGGATCTACCATCGTCATCTCTTTGGGGATATTAGGGCCTTTCCTTTTGAGGGAACCTATGTAATGACAGAGCACTCATCACAGTCCTTAAGCTACTTGTCATACATTGCCTGATTTAGTATGTTTCTCAGGATACTGGTATTTATCTTTCAGATAATACGATTCAAATACTCACTCACCCATGGTAGACACATTTGTCGACGACTTTAACACAGAGGGCTTATGCACAGGTATAGAATTTATGCCGTGATCATTTTGGATCTTCTCCATCACATGGAATCTGTGGCGTCAGTACTTATCCAATTAGTTCCGAGTGCGGAGACGCCATCTTGAGAAACTGAAACTGAAACAGAGATACAGAGACAGAGAGAGAGAGACAGAGACAGACAGATACAGAGCCAGAGACAGAGAGAGAGAGGGGTCACAAATACAACACGGTCAACGTCAGGAAAAGACTGTGAAGATAGCACATGAGTAGTGAAAGCAAACATTTCAAATGTCAACCAATTAATAGTTTAAACAAAACTGTACTTCCAGTATACTAAACAGAGACTTGAATGGAAAACAATTTCAGTGTTCAATGGTAAGCCTGGAATATAAACAGCAGACATCAATGATAAGTGCCAAGGTAGAAATATGAAATATCAGTTTGGCTGGTAGCGCAGACTTCTAACTGACCTACGTCATCATGGGGACTGGAACCATCTGGTCTGTCTGGCAACAAGTGTCTGCTTTCCTATTGCCATCAGTCTTTGACCCTGTCTGTCTGCACTTATTATGTTCATGTGAAGAAGGTGTGCTAAACACTTCTAACTTTTGACTTCTGGTGTCTCGTTGAAATGGATACGCACTACGAAAGAGAGAGATAGAGAAAGAAATAAAGAGAGAAAGAGAGAGAGGGGGGAGAGAGAGAGAGACAGATAGAAGAGTGTGAGAGAGAGAGAGAGAAAGAGAGAGAGAGAAGAGACAGAGACAGAAAATACAGAGACAGAGAGACAGAGACAGTTAGATACAGAGCCAGAGATAGAGAGGGGGGGGGGGGAGAGAGAAAGAGAGAAGAGTGTGAGAGCGAGAGAGAGAGGGGGGGGAAGAGAGAGAGACAGAGACAGAGACAGACAGATACAGAGACAGAGAGACAGAGACAGACAGATACAGAGCCAGAGAGAGAGAGAGATAAAGACAGGCAGATAGAGACAGACAGGTAAAGAGAGACAGAGGGAGAGAGAGAGAGAGATAGAGAGAAAGCCAGACAGACAGACAGACAGAGACAGAGAGACAGAGACAGACACACAGAAAGAGAAACACACAGACACACAGAGAGAGACAGAGAGAAATAGAGAGAGACAGAGACAGAGACAGACAGAGAGAGACAGAGACAGATAGACAGAGAGAGACAAGGAGAGACAGAAAGAGACAGGGAGAGACACACAGAGAGAGAGACAGAGAGAGAGAGACAGAGAGACAGTGAGAGAGACAGATAGAGAGAGAGACACACACACACACACACACACACACACACAAACCGACAGACAGACAGATAGAGAAACAGACAGACAGGGAGAGAGACAGAGGGACAGATAAAGACAAAGAGACAGAGATGCAGAGACAGGAAGACATAGAGACAGAGATACAGAGAGACAGAGAGACAAAGAGAGAGAGAGACAGACAGACAGACAGACAGATAGACAGACAGAGACAGAGAGAGCGAGACAGAGAGACAGAGACAGAAAGAGAGGGAGAGGGGTCGAGAGACACCGAGACATACAGGCAGAGAGGCAGAAACAGACAGACAGACAGACAGACAAACAGAGCTGTGCGTGCTATGAGCTCATTGGGAAGACTGGGACCATACAGTCAAGTCTCATCCACTTCATGGATGCGTCAATGAGGGTGTTGCTCAAATCTGCTAACCAGCACCGAGGGTGTCTGTATCTCTCAGGCCTGGTTGACGCCAGGATATATTATGATAGTAAGTGTAGAGTACAGCCATGTCTCGCAGTTTCAATCCTGGATGGAATTCCATAACATCTTGATTATCATCTTCATCGACACTGTTAAAAAAAAAAAAAAAAAACCACTGTGCCATCTTCTTCGGCCAAGAAGGTGGCGTAGAAAATGGGACAGGACAAAAAGATAAAAAAAGCTGAGCACAAAGGTAAAGTCCCTGAGTGAGAAGGATGTTCCTAAAAAATATTTTAAGAAATAAATGTGACCTCCCACCACGAAATCAGTCTTAACTCTCAGTCAGTGAACAGCACTAGGAGCTGAAAAGGTGACTGAGGGTCTATCTGGGGTGTTTTGACTTTTTCTCAAAATTGATTTCTGTAGACTAATCTATTCCCCACAATTTTTTTTTCTTGAAAAAATATTATTGATCAATATAAAATGGTATTTTAATGCACTGATCGCAGCAGAAAGAACGCAATTTCCTACCAAAAGTACCTATTTTTGTCTCTTATCATGAACCGTAACCTGTACAGTACCCAAACATGTAATATACTGATGGAAAGCTCTTTGATGCACCTTTCAGATAATGACAGCGAAAATTAGGAACAAACTGGGTCAAAGCCACTAAATATAGAAAGTTAAGGAAAATGTGTAGGACAGCACACAGAAACTTTAGAGGCCGTTTTCTCAAAATGGCTGTCATACAACTCAATGACTTTAAACATACATAACTTCTACATTTTTTTAGTACATGCTTTATTCAAGTACCAAAATAATCAGCAGATTGTACACTTTCCAGTGATATGTATATATCAAAATGCCCAAAATTCTAGTTAAGACTGATTTTGTGGTGGGAGGTCACAAATATACAAAAATATGACAATATCTCGCACATGATGCCAAATCTGCTGGTGGCAATGAAGACATAAGGTTTCTATTTGTATTGTACGCCTCACTCTGACAGCTTGGGCCTATTACTCCTATGTTGTGGACTTTGGAAATGTTGCAGCTGACTGCCTGCTCTGTGTTCAGCCCCATCATATGTTTCATTTTGTATTTCCTTTTCTCTTGTTTTGCAGATTTTGATTATTCACTGAATTGAAATGTGTTCGAGGTTATATGCAGATGACATTGTACCTTGTACCTTGTATAAAAATGAAAACAGGTTTTTGAGAAAAATAAATCTTATGCATAGCATAATACTCAAAAAAAGCTGGAAATTAAATGAAACAAACTTTGCTGGACATTCCAGTAAAACACGAAAATATAATCAGAACGCGTATTTAGTACAGCAAGACGAGACAGGCGGTTTGGGGATGCAGCAGGGAAGTTTCAGTCTTTTTCTCATAATTTTGTATTTGGTGGGGTTTTTTGTGTGTTTTTTGTGATCTTACATTCACGTTTGACAAAGGCCAGTTGGCCGAAAATTTGCGCATGTCTTGTCTTGTTGTATTAAATACGCGTTCTGATTCTATTTTCGTGTTGTTGTTTTTTTTCCTGGTGCCTGTTTGCTTGAATGCGGGCAGTCACACTTGCTTTGGACATCACTGTGTTGAGAAAATCAATGACAAGAATAATGCCACTGACCACTTAAGCCCTAACCCCTCCTGTTGCAATATCACTTGTGGAAGGACGGCCTGTCATTAACTGCATTGAAACCCGACCGCATATCACACACACGGACTGACAACTAAATTCTCACCGGGGGACAGCTTCCTTCTATTATCTTGCAAATCACCGGGACAGGGAGAGCAATGATTTAATCTCTCCCAAATTTTGAAATTGTGTTTTGACTCCTCACAAGGGATAGGGGGTAGGGAGGGACGGGTGATTTATAGTGGCTCCCTCCGGTCTCTCAAAGTGTTATTGAGAGATATAAAACAAATTGTGATGGCGTTGATTTAGAGAACATTGGCGTCATGGAGGTGTAACGTGTGCACATTAATGTAGAGAAACGGCAGCCAGGAGCTTTGGGTTTGTTTGGAATTGATTCCTCAAAGTCAGGCAAGTCCACACGCGCTCAAGCTAAGTCTGACAGCAGGTTCAGGCGGTCACTGGTAAAGTCTTAAAAAGGACAAGGTGGCAGAATCGATTGAACCATTGAAACATCGATACTTCTGGAGCAATGGGTGCATTGAATTGGACATAAACAGACCAGTTGTTGTTGTGTTGTTTGTTTTTGTTGTTGTTGTTGTTGTTGTTACTGCTGTTTGTTGTTGTTGATTGTTATGATGATGTTTGCTGTTGTTACTGACTAGGATTGAACTCCGACATCATGCCCTGAATCATTGGCTTTATGACCTGAACCGAACATACCACTGAAAAAAACAATACAAAGAAGAGAGAAAAACAAAAAAAGAGATCTACATGGAGTTGAATCCACGACCTGTGTTTTATAAGCACGACGCTAAAAAACAGGTAATGGGCCTCACAATCTGTGTGCATCAACTGGAACTAAAGCAGGTCATCCGAGTGGTAAGAAAATATACTGCCACTAGACAGCCGATGCTCAGCATCATCACCATCATGTGCCATGATCATGGCCCTCCATATGAATCTATCCTTGTCGCTGTAAATATATCACCTATCATCTCTGTCCTCATCCACTCTGCAAAACTCTTCACCATTTTCTCCATGCGGCTACCTGGTGTTCTTTTTATCTCTAGCTGTCTTGTTGTGATCATTATCATCATCATCATCATCATCATCATCATCATCTATCATCATCATCATCATCATCATCATCATCATCATCATGTGCCTTGCCGCATGGCGTTGGCGATCATGGCCCTCCGTAGGTATCTATCCCTTGCTGCCTCAAGTACATCTTCCAATCTCTCTGTCCTCAGCCACCCTGCAAGTCCATCCAATATTTTCTTTCTGAGTCTACCTGGTGTTCCCTTTCCCTCCAGCTTTCCTGTTATGACCAGGTGCTTTAATCCCCCTTTTCTCACAAAATGGCCTATAACTATTGCTTTTATTTTCTTAATCTTCCTTATCAAAGATCTTCTTGTGTCTGCCTCCATCAAGACTGTCTCGTTTGTTTTCTTTGCTGTCCATGGAACTCTCAACATTCTTTTAGGAAACACATCTCGGCTGTGTTCTGGCTTTGCGTGTTGACTGTCCACGGCTCACAACCGTATACCATTATCGGTTGTATGTGACTATGCGCTCGTAAAATGTCCTATGAATGGTGCTTGCGTTTTCCTAATCTTCTTGTTCACGTTCTTTTTTCGTGTGTGCTTGCTTCTTTCAAGACTGTCCTTTTGTTGTTGTTTTCTTGGCTGTATATCGAACTCTTACATTCTTCTTACAAACCACATTTTAGTTGCCCCATTGAAGAGGAATTTCCTATCGAATTCAAAGCGTTGCAACAGTCAAGGAATAATGAAAAATCTAACAAACAAACATACTGGGGTAGGTGGGAGTTACAGGAACAAAACAGTCGGGCTTAATAGGCCTAAGGCATATTATGATAGTAAGCATAGGGTATAGCCCTGCTGCGCAGCCTCTTTCCTAGATGGACCCCTCAGCATCATGATTACTGTCCCCATCGTCATCATTACAATCATCATCATCATCATCATCATCATCATCATCATCAAGTGCCCTGCAGCATGGCGTTGGCGATCATGGCCCTCCATATGAATCTATCCCTAGTCGCTACAAGCACATCTCCCACCCTCTATGTCCTCAGCCACCCTGCAAGTCCGTCCAATATTTTCTCCCTGGGTCTACCTGGTGTTCTCTTTCCTTCCAGCTTTCCTGCTGTGACAAGGTGCTGCAATTCCCCTTTCCTCATACTATGACCTATAAATATTGCTTGTCTTTTCCTGATCTTCCTTCAAAATGATCTTTTTGTGTGTGCCCCCATCAAAGTTGTCTCATTTGTTTTCTTTGCAATTTCATGGAACTCTCAACATTCTTCTTAGAAACCACTTTTCCGCTGCCTCAATCTTGTTCTGGCTTTGCATGTTGATCTTTCACGCCTCACAACCGTGTAACATTATCGGTTCTATATAACATTCAAGAACTGTCTTCCTGACGTTAATTGATAGGCATTTGTTGATAAGAATGCTTTTCATCTTCTTAAATGTTGTTTTGACTTGGCCGATTCTGCTGGCTATTATAGCATTATCAAAACTGCCCCAGATCTTATGGCCATTAAGATGGCGTGGAAAATGGAAGGCAAAAACAGACAAACAGAACCATCGACAAACAGACACACAGAAACAAAGACAGGCATAGACACCATAAGAGAAACAAATCAACGTAAGGCAAAAGCTAGGAATCGAAATGTTAACTGTTCATTTCCGACTGTGTATTAGATGGTGTTTGCTTTATCCCACTCCAATCTCCTTTAACAAATTACAAGATAAAGACAAGGGTTCAAATTCGAAACAACTTATAACGAGAAACTAACAAGAGACAGAAAACAGACAGATAGAAAGGCAAACATAGCAACAGAGAGAGAATGAGGGAAAGAGAGAGAGAGGAGAGAGAGAGAGACAGAGAGAGACAGACAGACAGACAGACAGACAGACAAAAAGAGAAAAAGAGAGAAAGAGAAAAAGAGACATACAGACAGACAGACAGACAGACAGACAAACAGAGAAAGAGAGAGAGGGATGGAGAGAGAGAGAGAGAGAGAGAGAAAGAGAGAGAGAGATCAAGAGAGAGATAACGAGAGAGATACCGAAGGAGAGTGTGTGTGTGTGTGTGTGTTTGTGTGTGTGTGTGTGTGTGTGTGTGTGTGTGTGTGTGTGTGTGTATGTGTGTGTGTGTGTGTACGTGAGAGAGAGAGAGAGAGAGAGATACAGAAGGAAAAAGACAGACAGACAGACATACAGACAGTAAATAAGTAAGTCAGTCAGTCAGAAAGTCAGTAAGCAAGCCGGAAAGCAAGCAATCAAGTAAATAAGTAAGTAAGTAATTCAGCAAGTAAGTAAATAATTAAGTAAGTAAGCAAGCAAGCAAGCAAGTAAGTAAGTAAATAAGTCGGTAAGCAAGTAAGTAAGCAAGCAGGTAAATAAGCAAACAAGCAAGTAAGTGAGTGAGCAAGTAAGTGAATAAGAAGTAAGTAAGTAGATGAATAAATAAGAGATGAAAATAACAACAGTAAATACATGCCCGCACACAGACATACATGTATATACATACATTCATACATTCATACATATACACCCATATCGACACAGCATGATGACCGACAACAACAGCTACAACAACAGCTACAACAACAGCTACAACAACAGCTACAACAACAGCGACAACGACATCAACAACACTAAGCTACAGTCAGATGTTCCTCAGAGCACGGGCAAGAGAACGACCTCTTGGACGCTGAATCGAAGGCGTGTAAGAGACCCCATGTTCATGGCCTGTCAGTGACAGAGATTGCCCACCTAGCGTTTAATTGTCATCTCCTCCTCCTCGCCACACCTGACAGTAGAAGCGGCAGATACAGGAGAAAAAAAGAAGAAAATCATACACAAATTGACATTTCAAATATCTGGGAACAGTCATCTTGCTAGACGGCAGATGTACATCAGAAATAGTCAGCAGAATCGGCCAAGCCAAAACAACATTCCAGAAGATGAAAAGCATTCTTACCAACAAAGACCTATCAACTAACATCAGGAAGAGAGTTCTTGAATGTTATATAGAACCGATAATGTTATACGGTTGTGAGGCGTGGACAGTCAACACACAAAGCCATAACGAGCTTGAGGCAGCCGAGATGTGGTTTCTAAGAAGAATGATGAGAGTTCCATGGACAGCAAAGAAAACAAACGTGACAGTTTTGATGGAGGCAGACACAAGAAGGTCATTGATAAGGAAGATAAGGAAAAGACAAGCAACATGTAGAAGCCCTTTTATGAGGAAAGGGAAATTAGAGCACCTGATCACAACGGGAAAGCTGGCGGGAAAGAGAACACCAGGTAGACCCAGGGAGAAAATAGTGGACGGACTTTCATTGTGGCTGAGGACAGAGAGGGTGGAAGATGTGCTGGCGGTAACAACGGATAGATACATAATTATGTAGGGCCATGATTGGCAACGCCATGCGGCAGGGCACATGGTGATGATGATGATGATGATGATGATCAATTGACAACATTACCACTCCTTCAGTGTATCATTCAACTGATCGATTATCCTGTCGATCAACTTACCTTGTACTTAATAATTAGTCACTCCAGTCAAGCAGCTGAATAACTAATAATCACACTATTCACACAAACGATCATACGATCTGGTATTCAACTACATAACATTTGATAAGTCAATCAGCATATTTATTCAATTTTTAACAAAACAGCAAGTTAACTATTCAAATATCAATCATTCTGTAATCATCCACATTATCAACAAAACAAATAGTCAACTGATAAATCAAGCATCATCCCCGTGGGGATTCCGAGATCTCTTTCAGTATAAAATAGTATCCCCACCTTCTGGAAATCTGTGCCAGAAATTTGCTCTTTCCTGTCACTCTCTTTTTTTTCTGCTTCCTTTGCTTTCTGTCATGTCTTCCTATCATTTCATGCCTTGCTGGTCCATTCACCTGTATGTGTTCGATAAAGTCTTCTGTATTTTCTTTTAGGATTGATAATTGGGAACATATATTAAATGCATTTTTAACTCTAGGGAGGTGAGATATGCGGGAGCAATTTTAGGTATTTAATGCCTGTTTTTATATATGTTTTGGTGTCCATATTTTTGCTTAAATTTGTATTCAGGTGTGTTTTTAAATCCCCTGTGCAATAAATTGGACGGAATGGTAAACGCCATGGGAATGCCCTTAGATTATGTGCGCGAATGCATTTATATGTGTACTTAATTTTCTTTTCTTTTTTTTATTCATGTTGAAGTTTTGCATGTTTTGAAGCGGCTATATCCCTGATATGAGCTGTGCGCAGTCGACTGGGTTTTAAAACAAACAAAATAATAATAATAACATTCAATCATCATCAATCAGCCAGTCAGTGTTATCATTGAAGGAATCAAACCATTATCTACTAGACAATCACTCAGAAAATATACCGATCGAGTAAAGTATATCAATTAAGCATTCCAATGATCGAATACTAAACAACTAGCAAGTTAAACAACCAACTTGATTCACATATCAGACAGTGCGTTTCCATTTCTGTCTTTACATTTTCTAATTTTCCACTGTGGAGCATTGTTCTAACATTTCACGTTGCATATTTTATGTTTATGCCATGTTATGACAGCAATGAACTATTGACGGCCGATTGATAGGAAGACATTGCCCAGAGTTGGTAACGCCCCATCCATTAAACAATCAACAGTATTTACTATTACGGTTGTGTATAGACACAAACAAACAAACAAACAACAAACAAACACACAACAAACCACACTAAAACACACACACATACAACACCTACAACACACACACAACACACACAGCACACACACACTAACACACACACACCTAACACACACACACACACTAACACACACTAACACACACACACTAACACACACACTAACACTAACACACACACAAACACATAACAACAAACACACACACACACACGCACGCACACACACACACACAAACACACACAAACAAACAAAAAACAAACAAACAAATCAAACAAAAACACACAAAAAAACAAACTAATAAACACCGGAATTTTCCCGTTCGAACACTAACTCTTTCTTTATAGAAGAAAAATGGGAACGCACGCGTGGAGAAGAGCAGCAGAACACAGATATCAAAAGGAAAGCTAAACAAAGCAAAACGAACCAGAAATAAAACGGAGATTTAAAAGGAATGTGTGACACACAAGGGTTTACAATGTAAACACCAGCAATGGGCGGGGACCCAGAAACAAAAAATAAAGACAAAATGGAAAGGACCAATCAAGTTAAAAGGTTTCTGTAATGAGGGGGGTTGACAGCGTCCCTCCCAAAACGTCAACAAACCAGCACATAAACATGGCGACATCCCGTCCTCTGCTGATGAACACGCTGCCACAAAAAACACAACAATAACAAAACAATTCACGATACTGAAAGGGTTGCGGCTTTGTTTCATGTTTTAGATGATATTGTTAGCAGACCTGGGCAATTTAAAGAGAAAAGAACTCTACAATTTCTCTCTCTGTGTCTCTCTGTCTCTGTCTGTCTGTCTGTCTGCTCTCTCTCTCTCTGTCTGTCTCTCTCTCTGTCTCTCTTTGTCTTCTGTCTGTCTCTCTCTCTCTCTCTCTCTCTCTCTCTCTCTTTGTATGTATGTATATATGTGTATGTATATCCAAAGAAGATATTTTTTCTAACAGAAAAAAGACGACAGTTTGCAGAAAATGAATACCGAGACAACATCTCGTTAATGACACTTTTACTAAGTAAAACGTGACTTCAAAATCACCACAATGGTTTCTAAAAAAAAGAAAATGTCTACTATCATCCGCGGTTACCGTATCCTAAAAACCTGTTACTGGAAGAAAGCTTCCTAAAACTGTCGATATCAGACAATCAATTTTCATATCTCTGGCTTTGTTTTGTTCTGTTTTGTTTAAACATATTCTCTATTTTCAGAGGGTTAGGACTACGTTTTCAAGAACAGTAACTGCCTGTAATAGTTTCCAGCCACTGGAGACAGAGGGTTGGGTTGTCTGCCCTGCCATAACATCACAAACGTTTCCGTCATGTGAGGCAACTGTTCTTCTTTTTCTTCTTCAGTTGTATTAACGTCCCAGCGTGATAACGATTAGGGACTGTTGTGAAATGAATCTTGTCTATAATTGAGGAAATAACTGTTCCTGTCATTAACGGTAGATAGTGCTGATTTTTTAAAATATATTTTTATTATAAGCATAATTTACGAAGTGAATCATGTTGACTTAGGTTTTCATACAGTGTGTGTCCCCCAGTTGAATGCATGGCAACATATGGTAAGTACCCGCCATCAGTGGTCCAGACATGTGCGAACATGTTTCCATAATAAATTATTAACGAAACAACATAACTCTTGAGAGTCACGGAGTTATCTCCCATGCAGAATTTCTCAAATCCAACACAGTTTGCGCTACCCATTCAGCTAGCATTTGAGAAATTCTACATGGGAGATAACTCCGTGACTCTCAAGAGTTATGCAGCTTAGTTCATATTTAAAATTCTCCCTGTTTCCCTCTTATTTCCGTTGGTGTTCCATCATTAAGTTAACAAAAAACACTCGAGGGTGCTAGATGGGGCCCAGAGTACCAATGCTTCACTACTCTCCAAACAGTCACCTCCCAGCTCCCGATACCACATGACAAACAGTTCATCAAACGCATTCGGAGAGCGGCCCATGCGCCGCATGACCATTCGGACCCAGTCACCAATTACTTTGTCTACAAACTGATTAGCAAGATGGGGAGATGACAAACACAGGGACATAGCCACACAACGCGTACCAACCAGGTCCAGCCCGGCTACCGGACCAAGACAGAATGGAAGAGCCCTCTCTCGCCTTATTCTGGGCCTCCATCTTTCTGTTATGCAGCCCGCCTAGCAGCCAGCTCGCATAGCTTCC
>CM060310.1:94907042-94912042 GCA_030674185.1 Monoplex corrugatus | reverse complement strand
TCTCTCTCTCTCTCTCCCCACCCTAGATTTCATCCTCTCTCTCTCTCTCTCTCTCTCTCTCTCTCCCCACCCTAGATTTCATCCTCTCTCTCTCTCTCTCTCTCCCCACCCTAGATTTCATCCTCTCTCTCTCTCTCTCTCTCTCTCTCTCTCCCCACCCTAGATTTCATCCTCTCTCTCTCTCTCTCTCTCTCTCTCCCCACCCTAGATTTCATCCTCTCTCTCTCTCTCTCTCTCTCTCTCCCCACCCTAGATTTCATCCTCTCTCTCTCTCTCTCTCTCTCTCCCCACCCTAGATTTCATCCCTCTCTCTCTCTCTCTCTCTCTCTCTCTCTCTCCCCACCCTAGATTTCATCCTCTCTCTCTCTCTCTCTCTCTCTCCCCATCCTAGATTTCATCCTCTCTCTCTCTCTCTCTCTCTCTCTCTCTCCCCACCCTAGATTTCATCCTCTCTCTCTCTCTCTCTCTCTCCCCACCCTAGATTTCATCCTCTCTCTCTCTCTCTCCCCACCCTAGATTTCATCCTCTCTCTCTCTCTCTAATTATCTTAAGCTCTTTTTCTAAGCCTCTGTGTCCAGTGTCCATCTCTGATTCCCATTTCAGTGGAGACTGAACTGGTTCTTACCCCAAGTGTGCAAACACAGGAAACATTAACATTGGTGCATGCTGAAAGACGTTAAAAGACAATGAAACATAGAGCTAAATACTTTCCTATTCAGTTATGCTGATAGACGCTATCAGCATAACTGAATAGGAAAGTATTTAGTTGGTAGCGTCATTTCAGACATTAAAATTCATGAAATAAAGACAAATTCTCTCGCACACTGAACATTTTATATGAATACATATCGACTTTGGGAGATTCTTGAATAATAGAATGGCTGCATTTATTTCATGAATTAAATAATTATATATCCAAGGAGAAAAAAAAGGAACATTTATCCAAAACGTCAAGTGACACTAAAGGAAACGAAAGACAAGAGATACTGATCCAACACCAGCATATCTTCCACAGGCATTGAGGGGACATGAATCAGACACTATGCCATCCAATGAGTCACAGGGGAGATAAGCAATTGAACGACAAGTGCAGAATTTGAGGGGAGGCAAGTCTTCCTACTATCAATCACATAACGGACAGTAAAATGATAGATGTCAGCCTGTATCTCGCTTGCAGGGAAGGAGATGGATTCCATAGACATCACACAATGTTGGCGTAAAAAAGAATCAGGAAAAAGAAAACAGAAAATCCAAGGAGCAAAACATGCAACAAATAGAAAAACCAAGACTTCAACTTCAGACACATCAAATGCAACAAAGATCATTATTCTCTCACAAATCTCTACATCTACAACGAACAGTGAAGCACAGTCCATCATATATAAAACATATGGCAGTTCTATGAACTCTTGATAATGACAGATGTCTGTTACTAGCAAAGAGGAGGGCTTGGAAACTCTCAGACGCAGAGGTCGCTAATCTACGATCTCTTGAAACTGACAGATTCTGAATACTAAGATGGAGACATTACTGTGGTCAGGAAGCAGGCAATATTCAGAGTGCCACATCTTTGAATACATTGCTGTAAAAAGACGAAAGGATCAATACTCGTATAGTCACATCTTTGAAAACTATCAGCTGTCAACTGTATTAGGATTTGCATTTTGAGATCATCCCTAATATTACCGTCTCTACACTGCCTCTGTACCATATACTCCAATTTCCATACCAAATTTGTTCCTGTGTCAAGGACACTGTCAGTCTGCTTGATCACTACAAGGCCGATCATGATCCTGCCAGTCTCCATGCTGATCCCATTGTGTAAATATTCACGTACTCCTCAAGTGAGATCACGTTCTTTGTAGCCCTAACAAAACTTATTAAACAAAGTTATCAGACTAGAAGCTGCCATTATCACACAATCTACAAGGGATAAGAAAAAGTACAAATAAGCAACTCCCAAGAGGAATACAGGTGAGATATTCAACAGAGCAAAAAACAAACAAACAAACAAAAACAAAAAACAAACAAACAATCAAAAAACAGATAGCTTTCATGTTTTTCATATCAGTTCATCGTCATAATCTGTTTTAAGACTGAATAACTCCCTGACTAGCTGACTACTAACACTTGGCATCAACTTTCACCTTAGACTTGCTGTCCCGTGTATTGTGAGATAACCAATGGGAGAAGAGCTATCATCCCAGAGGTAGTGAAGTAACGTACCCCTGTGCCTGTCCAGCTGTTCACATACAACGAGGTGAGGTTGTGACACGTTCATTCACAAATGGCCTGTAATTGATATATTTCTCTGACACACGCAGACACAGACACACACACACACACCACACACACACACAGACACACACACACAGACACACACACACAACACCACACACACACACACATACACATGACACTCACACACCACAGACACACACACACACACACACACAACATCACACATGACACCACACACACACACACACACACACACACACACACACACACACACACACACACACACAACACACACACACACACACACACACACACACACACAACACACACACACACACACACTATATATAACTTAATCCATCACAACTGTGGTGATAAGACAAGATTTCAGTCTTGGCTGGGGACACACTTTCCCTTGTTTTTGGTCATGATGCCAGTTATTCTGAACCAACAACATTGCAGTATAAAGTAGAATCACTATATGTATTGATACTGTTTTGACAAGGCGACCAACAATGACCGTTTTAGTCACACCAGGAGAGGGTTGACAGAATAAGATTGATGAAGCCACGACCAATACGTTGTCATCATATAATGATTCCCTTTACTGGGCAACTAACACCACCTGGTGTTACTGAGATACTGGATATAATGACTGTCTTGTTTTATTGATAATCTTAAAATTAAGTTCACTTTTTTCTACATCTTGTTTTCTCTTTTTCCCTTTCCTTCTTTGACAAACAACACTTTTCATAGTATAATCGAAACAGCATTGGGTTTTGCAGATGTTCACCAACAGCGAAACAAAACAAGAAAACAAAAGTCAATGTTCAGTATCTGAAGATAGCGTGCCTGCACTCGTAATATGCAGTGACGTCAGAGATGCCATGTTATGGAGAAGACCCCAAATGGCATAGTACAGACCTGTGTATAAACACCATACGCTGATAAGGTCTTGAAAATAGACAATAAGTGGATGTGAGAAATACAACTGAACAGGGAAATGATGGAATACCACTGCGAAAAAGGAAAATATCTTAAACACTGATATGCATTTAAGTGCTTGCCGTACACATCTACACTCTCCTCTCTCTCTCTCTCTCTCTCTCTCTCTCTCTCTCTCTCTCTCTCTCTCTCTCTCTCTCTCTCTCTCTCCACACACACACACACACACACACACACACACACACACACACGTACACACACACACACACACACACACACGCACGCACGCACATACACACACATCATGCATACACACACACAACAAACAAATAAACACACACACAACACAAAACACACACAGACACACACACATACACACACACAGGCACACACACAATTCACAGACACAAAACACACACACACATGCACACAACACAACACACACACACACACACACACACACACACACACACACAGCACACACACGCACACACACACACACACATACACACATATATATATATTTATATTTATATACCCCATACACACACACACATACACACATATGACAGACACACACACACACACACACACACACACACACACACACACACACACACACACACACACACACACACACACATACAGCTGAAAGATGAAAAAAGATGAACGCTTATAACTATCACTGAAGAAATCATATTGATTATTGCTCACACAGCACAGACACTACAACCCTCAATCTAACTGCATTCAAACGGCCCACAAACACACGGTTGGAGCCCAAATGGCGGGATGAAAAACTTCAGACTGCACGCATGACTAGTGATGCAAATTGTGCAAAGCTTCCTGCATGGCATAATGCTAGTCCGAGGCATTCTTTACAATTCCTGTATCCGCAGCTCACTACTATCATACAAACATGCATTTAATTACAGAAACATCCCCCCCCCTTCTCACACACAGATAGCCTGTCCACGACCCACCATAATCCTCCCCTCTCCCTCCATCATCATCATTATCATCACACACACACACACACACACACACATACACACACACACACACTCACACACACACACACCACTCACTCACTCACACACACACAACAACACACTCACACACACACACACACCACACACACACACACACCACACACCACACAACACACACACACACACACACACACACACACACACATCACACACACACACACACACACACACACACACACACACACACACAACACACAGAGCAGCCATTCCACAACCCTTTTCTCATCCTCAAAAACAACACCAAACAGATTCACTTTTGACTGGGATAGAACTGGTTATGAAGGCACCTCATATGAAATGAAGACTGACAGACATTTGTCTCGATTTAAAGTGGTGCGTGGATAAGAATGTGACACAACTTCCCAGAAAATAAGACTGGATTTTTATGCATTATACATGAAATCGATTCACAGTTGTAGATATTTTACTTCAGACTTTGAAAGTGTCTGCCTCTTACTCTCACACATTTCTCTAGTCATGCACTCTATTTCAGAAATACTCATTGTTAGTCATTTTACGTACATGTGATGGACAATGGGAAACTGAATGTCTGAGGTCTGATCTGGACTTGAAACTTTTTCTGTGAAGTATTCCTTCGAATGCAGAAGAAAAGTCTTAGAAAACAGGACAAGGGGTATGCAGGTCGTGAAAAACGTGTCATGTTCTCTTTTGTACAATATTCTTCCGACATGTACATTATCATGCAGGAAATGAATTCGGTTCAATTCATCAATGTGGCTAGGAACTATTCTGCAATTGTGA
>CM060310.1:94887042-94892042 GCA_030674185.1 Monoplex corrugatus | reverse complement strand
ACAGAAGACAGACAGTCAATGAAGGAGTGGACCAGTGTAGAGGAAGGTGTTTGTTGTTGCTGTCTCCTTTACAAGAACACGCACATCCATCTTTGGGCTTTTCGCCAACGTCCCGGCTTTCTCTAAATGTGTCTGCACCGAAAACACTGTGTGTTGACATACACAACACCCTGCCTACGTGTTGCTGTAACCTTTGCATAAAACAACCTTTCTTCCCATTTTGCCGTTCTTATCTGGAGGTTTTCTGTTCTTGTAAAAACCAAACACAACCAAGACACCGAGACATCTATTTTCAGTGCTCTTTCTGTCTTCACAACCAAGATCTTTTATTTTTCCATTTTGATCTAAGTAATGTGTCTTTCTCCAGCTGAAGTCAAGTAGCACTTGTGATCCAGCATGAAAAACACGGGTTTAACTTAAACATTTCCATTATTTTTCCATCTTTATTCCGTCTTAGATTTTCAAAGTTTTAAGGTCAACATAATAAAAACAGATTTTATTGTCATAGCTGTCTTTTTAGACGTGTTTTTAGTTTTTAAGCGCATTCCTTACGTATAAGTAATGTGCGCATTTAAAAAAAAAAAACAATGATAAGAAAACACTTTTTGTTTAATTTGTGTTCACGTATAGAACACGATAAAGTTTTTAGTAAATTAAAGGCAAGATCTTACCTTACAGACTCAACATTTGGAAAGATCTCAATTGACTTAATTTTTTACTCTATCCAGCTATTTTCAGCCATGGCTGTAATTGGCTCGTTACGTCTTTTGCCTGTTTTTGTTTCCATACTGGGTCAGTTTTACAGCCCTTTCTTTGGTTTTCTAACTATATTTTGATGCTGGTGAGTGTGGTAGTGTGGTGAGTGTGGTAGTGTGGTAGTGTGGTAGTGTGGTAGTGACTTAACCCCCAGAAACACCCAGTGGGATCGGTGGGAAAGAAGGGACAGAGACAGAGTATAATGACAGTTGGGAGAGACAGAAAACGTGAATGTAATTGTAATGTGAAATAGTTTATTCAGAAGACTATAATGGAGATGGAACGAGGGAGAGAGAGAGAGAGAGAGAGAGATTATGAGAGAGATAGAGCAAGAGAGAGAGTGAGTGAGTGAGAGAGAGAGAAAGAAAGAGAGAGAGAATATAAAAGAAAGAGAGAGAGAATGAGAGGGATAGATAGAAAGAAGAGAGAGAGAGGAAGAGAGAGAGAGTGAGATTATGAGAGAGAAAGAGCAAGAGAGAGAGAGAGTGAGTGAGTGAGAGAGAAAGAAAGAGAGATAATATGAAAGAAAGAGAGAGAGAGAGAATGAGAGGGATAGATAAAAAGAAGAGAGAGAGAGAGGGGGAGAGAGAGACAGAGAGTAAGATCAAGAGAGGAAGAGAAAGAGAGGGAGAGAGAGAGAGAGAGAGAGAGAGAGAGATTATGAGACATAAAGAGCAAAGAGAGAGTGAGAGAGAGAAAGAGAAAGAAAGAAATAGAGAGAGAGGGGGAGAGAGAATATGAACGAAGAGAGAGAGAGAATGAGAAGGATACATAGAAAGAAGAGACAGGAGGGAGAGAAGGACAGAAAGCAAGATCGAGAGAGGGAGGAGAGAGTGAGAGAAAGAGAGAGAGAGACAGAGAGTATGTTACGCTCAAAACAAGGGAGTCAACTGAGGCATTGTGTCAGCCAAACACAGAATACTGTCCATAGGTAGGTAGCAGAAGGAAAGGAAGGAAGAGAAGGAAGAATAAAGGAGAGCTGAAAAGGGATGGAGAAGGAAAAGAAGGTATAGGGTGGAGAGGCGTCACTAAAGGTGAGAGGGAGAAAGGTGTGTGGTGTAAAAAGTCAGCGAGTGTTATGTTCATGGCTTTTCTCTTCTCTCTCTCTCTCTCTCTCTCTCTCTCTCTCTCTCTCTCTCTCTCTCTCTCTCTCTCTCTCTCTCTCTCTCTCTCTCTCTCTCTCTCTGACGCTCTCTCTCTGTCTCCATCTCTCTCTCTCTCTGTTTCTCTCTCTCTCTCTCTCTCTCTCTCTCTCTCTCTCTCTCTCTCTCTCTCTGTGTGTGTCTCTCTGTGTATCTGTCTCTCTCTGTCTCTCTCTCTCTCTGTCTCTTGTGTATCTGTCTCTCTCTGTCTCTCTCTCTCTCTGTCTCTCTGTGTATCTGTCTCTCACTGTCTCTGTTTCTCTCTGTCTCTTTGTCTCTATCTCTGCTTTTGTCTCTGTGTCTGTTTCTCTCTGTCTGTGTGTGTGTGTGTGTGTGTGTCTCCTCTCTCTCTCTCTCTCTCTCTCTCTCTCTCTCTCTTCAGTGTAAAGGAGACAGCAACAACAAATACCTTCTTCCACACTGGCCTACTACTTCATTGACTGTCTGTCTTCTGTGTCCTTTCTGTCTCTCTGTCTCTCTGTCTGTTTCTCTCTCTACTTCTATTTCCATTCAGTTTTGGGTCATTTGCTGTTCATCGCCATTGCATTTCCTGTATCTGCATTTAACAGACAAACGGTAGCAATAACAATGACAATAAAACAAACAAACAATGGAAACAATGTTTAAGTTGATGGTTATCATGATGACGTTAATGAGAACGATGGCAATGAAAACAATAACAAAGATAATGATGGTCATAACAATGAAGGGAATTATCCTAACTTTAGCAAAGATGATGTGATGATAATGACAAAATATTAAAAAATACCTTGTTTGTAAAAGATCCTTTGGAGTATAAAACACAACGTTTCGAGCCCAGGCCCTTTGTGTCAAAGGCCTGGGCTCGAAACGTGTTTTATACTCCAAAGGATCTTTTACAAACAAGGGTTTTTTTAATATTTTGTTTTTACCCTCAAGATCCAGCAGTCATATTTTGTTTTACCCTCTGTGATGATAATGACAAAAGTAATGATGGTAAACGCCAGCCTGCAATTGCATATATTTGGTTCGATTCTTACAAAGGATAGACAACTCTTTTGTACATGCAAAATAAAAGAACAGGCAATTTCCAATGGAAAGTATAAATAAAGAAAACTCTGGTTGGTTAAAAGCAATATGTGTGCAATAAATCCCTCTTTAGACACAATTCAGCTCACGAAACAAGTTGATACACTTTCCCCCAAGCTATTTCTCAAATCAATACCTCTCATAAAAATGCAGAGCATTCAAGACAAGTGAATTGTTTTCAAAGAAGAAAGACGGAATGCGTATAAGAATGCAAGGCACTTTTATCTCAGTTAAGGGAAATCGATAGTGGCATACTTTATTCTCTGAAAAGGAAATCCGATTAAATAACCATCAATGTATTCTAGTTGGCGTCTATTTTTGCCTGGTGTGTGTACAAATCTGTGATTAAATTTTAGAGCAAAGATTTCAAATATGCCTGCAAATTAAGATACAGACAGAACCCCACAGAGTAAATTGTCTTCTAGGACCATCAGGCCCACCTCTGAATGCGATAAGATATAAAAGATGGACGTAGAGAGAGAGAGAGACAGACAGACAGACAGACACAGAGACAGAGATAGAGGCAGAGACAGAGACAGAAACAGACTGACAGTCAGACAGACACAGACACAGACAGACAGAGAGAAAGAGACAGAGACACAGAGAGAGCGTCAGAGAGAGAGAGAGGCAGACAGACAGACAGAGACAGAGAGAGACAAACAGATAGACAGACAGAGAGATAGAGAGACAGGGACAAAGAGAGAGACAGAGACACAGATTTTAAGGACTGACTATTTTTAGGTAGCTAGATTTTCTTTCCCTATTTCATTTCCATTCTTTGACTGAAGATCAATGTGGGATTAGTCTTGTCCTTTTTTATATACATGATCAGAGTTTTCATAACCTTGTTGTCTGAATTTGACACAAAGTGGAATAGAGGGAGAAAAAGGGGGGAAAAGTGAGATAGAGAGTGATCGACAGAAAAAGACAGAGGGAGAGAGAAAGAGATAGGGAGAGAGAGAGAGAGAGAGAGAGAGAGAGAGAGAGTCAGATTCAGATTCAGATTCAGATGATTTATTCAATAAAGGCCATGGCCCCTCATGAAGGGGTGAAATAAACACACATCACTTAAATATACACTGTTTTATCCTACATATTACACAGAGCAAAGAAAACTGAAACATTCAATTTGCATAAGAGCTCCTGAGTTTAAAGGCTTTATACAAATAAATGGCAAGCTGTTTAACATGTTCTTCACTGGCAGATACCATAAGCAAGCTCAGTCTAAATAGTGAAGGCTGTTTATAATATTTTCTGGGGATCAGTTTATTTCTATGACTACTTAGTACTGGACAACAAAACACGACATGAATTTCATTTTCTCTTGCTTTTCTACATAATGGACATATAAGATCACGGTTATCATGTTGTCTATAACGAAGATTATGTTCATAGATCTCAGATACCCCTAATCGAAATCTTGTCATAATGTATCTTAGATGCTTATCCATTTTAATCGATAAATAAGTAGGAATGCAGTGTGATGGATTAAATTGTCTATAAAACTCAAACCTATTGCTGTTTTGAACATGAGCACTCCAATCCTGCCATCTACAATCAATCAGTCTATTACGAAATGTACGAAGAAAAAGGTTTATATCCCCCACACTCTGATTCATCCACACATATCCATATCCCAGTTCAAACAGCTTAATTCTCACCCTTGACACCCAGTTTGTTTTCCCTCTAGCATCCAAGTCGAACAACATATTGTATGCTTTCCTTGGCAGTCTCTTCTCTGGCATCTGTGTTAATTTCAACCAATAACAAATACATCTGACAATAGAATTAAGATAAATTGGATATCTGTTTATTTCCCCATAAATCAAATCATTAGGAGTTTGCATTGACACACCAAGAATTATTTTTTCATGGCAAACAGATGAACTTTTTCACAGTGTATTGCAGAGCTCTCAAGACCCCATATTTCAGCTCCATACTGTGTAATAGGTTGAACTTGCGAATCAAATAATTTCACGAATATGTCAAAAGAATTATTTCCTAGCATGGACAGTTTCTGCGTGATACAGATTA
>CM060310.1:94877042-94879542 GCA_030674185.1 Monoplex corrugatus | reverse complement strand
GGGTTCTGTTATCAGAGCGTGCATTAAGTATGTATGATGGGTTCTGTTATCAGAGTGTGCATCAAGTATGATGATGGGTTCTGTTATCAGTGTGTGCATTAAGTATGCATGATGAGTTCTGTTATCAGAGAGTGCATCTAAGTATGTATGATGGTTCTGTTATCAGAGTGTGCATTAAGTATGTATGATGGGTTCTGTTATCAGAGTGTGCATCAAGTATGCATGATGGGTTCTGTTATCAGAGTGTGCATTAAGTGTGCATGATGGGTTCTGTTATCAGAGTGTGCATTAAGTATGCATGATGGGTTCTGTTATGAGAGTGTGCATTAAGTGTGCATGATGGGTTCTGTTATCAGAGTGTGCATTTAGTGTGCATGATGGGTTCTGTTATCAGAGTGTGCATTAAGTATGTATGATGGATTCTAGTTATTCAGAGTGTGCATTAAGTATGTAATGCATGATGGGTTATGTTATCAGAGTGTGCATTAAGTATGTATGATGAGTTCTGTTATCAGAGTGTGCATTAAGTATGTATGCATGATGGGTTATGTTATCAGAGTGTGCGTTAAGTATGTATGATGGGTTCTGTTATCAGAGTGTGCATTAAGTATGCATGATGGGTTCTGTTATCAGGTGTGCATTAAGTATGTATGATGAGTTCTGTTATCAGAGTGTGCATTAAGTATGATGCATGATGGGTTATGTTATCAGAGTGTGCTTAAGTATGTATGATGGTTCTGTTATCAGAGTGTGCATTACGTATTATGCATGATGGGTTTGTTATCAGAGGTGTGATTAAGTATGTATGATGGGTTCTGTTATCAAGAGTGCATTAAGTATGATGATGGGTTCTGTTATCAGAGCGTGCATCAAGTATGTATGATGGGTTATGTTAATGAGAGTGTTGACATGTCATAAGTATGCATGATGGTCTTGTTATCAGAGCGTGCATTAAGTATGCATGATGGGTTCTGTTATCAGAGAGTGCATTAAGTATGCATGATGGGTTCTATTGTCAGAGTGTGCATTAAGTATGCATGATGGGTTCTGTTATCAGAGGTGCATTAAGTATGCATGATGGGTTCTTTGTCAGAGTGTGCATTAAGTATGCATGATGGGTTCTGTTATCAGAGGTGCATTAAGTATGCATGATGGGTTCTATTTCAGAGTGTGCATTAAGTATGCATGATGGGTTCTTTATTCATTAGCAGATGTGCATTAAGAGTGATAAGTATGATGAGGGTTCTGTTATCAGAGTGTGCATTACGTATGCATGATGGGTTCTGTTATCAGAGTGTGTATTAAGTATGTATGATGGGTTCTGTTATCAGAGTGTGCATTAAGTGTGCATGATGGGTTCTGTTATCAGAGTGTGCATTAAGTATGCATGATGGGTTCTGTTATCAGAGTTAATTTTCGTTCACAGTGAGACCATCATGAGAAACCTAGAAGAAAGCCCTGGGATAAAGATTGGAGGAAAAACGACGAACAATACTTGTTATACAGATGTCATTGTTCTAATTGCAGAAAAAGAAAATGACCGACAAATTCTTGTTAATATAATGAAAATAGAAATCATGATAGAGCTAAATAAACAAACAAAATATCATCATATAAAATGACAGTAAATGTCACAACACTGACACACGTTGTTAAGTTTGACTGTACGGGAACAGACATCTCACCGAATGGCAGATACGCATCAGAAACATCCAGCAGAACTGGCCAAGCTAAAGCAGCATTCATCAACTATTAATGTCGGCATCATACAGCTAACCTGTCAGACGTCACGCCAGTGGTTCTCAAAGGGCCACAACTCCGTCATCATCTTGTGCTGGGTGACCTTGACATTTGGACTACGCATCATCGTAATGTTATGTCCACTGGCGGTCCTGAAAAGTGTAATGATCAAAATGGACTACTGACAGCAATGTTTGAACAACTTGTCATACTTTACTCTCAAAGTATGCTTCCTAATGTCTCTTCTTAAGTATGGTTTTGGAGTAACACTTGAGCTATGTGCCTTCCTCAGGAAAAAGTGAATGTATGTATGAAAACACACACACACACACACACACACCACACACACACACACACACACACACACACACACACACACACACGCCTGTGTTACCTTTCTGACTCCCACAATTGGAAATGTGTATACACAAACAGTTCAGACACTAGTTACAATGAAACACTATGAATTCATTACTTCATCATCATCATCACTGTCGTGTGCGCTGCGAATGGCCCTGGAAATCATGTACCTCCATGCGAATCTATCCTTTGTCATTACAATTATATCTTCTACTCTTTACAATTATATCTTCTACTCTTTCTCTCCCCATCCACTCTGCAAAAATAATGTTTTCTCCCTTGGTCTACCTGGTGCTCTGTTTCCACCTAGGTTTACAGTTATTTCCTCAAATTTATCTTACCTCATATAATGTCCGATAAAGGTTGTTTGTCTTTTTCTAACCTCCTTCATTACTATTCT
>CM060310.1:94867042-94869542 GCA_030674185.1 Monoplex corrugatus | reverse complement strand
ATTTAGTGCACACGCACACAAACACACACACACACACACACACACACACACACACACACACACACACACACAACATGCATACATACACGCGCGCACGGCAGCGACAGAAAGACAGAGAGAGAGAGAGAGAGAGAGAGAGAGAGAGAGAGAGAGAAAGAGAAAAGGAAAGAGAGACAGAGACAGAGGAGAGAGAGAGAGAAAGAGAAGAGAGAGAGAAAGAGAGAGAGAGAGAGAGCATTCTGGTCAAGATCAAGAGAAGGAGAGTGAACTGCAACCACTGTGTTCACCAAACAGAATCCTGTCTCTTGATGGCAGCTGAAGTAAAGGAAACAGGGGATGGAGTGTTAGAACTGGCAGAGGGATGGAGAAGAAAGAGGTTCTACAGGGGGCAGATAGGAATGAAGACATTTGATGAGGAGAATCAACTAAAGGTAAGAGAGACGAGCAGCGTCAAAAACATCGATGAGTGTTTTCGTTGATACTTTCTTGCTCCATCTGTTTTTATTCTCCTCTTTCTGTTCTGACAGTTATGTGTCATTTGCTGTTCATCATAATTCCATTACCTGGATCAAAACTTTAGTTGCATTAGAAAACAGTATACTAAATGGCAAAAACAGAGGCAGCAATAACAATGGCACTAAAAACAATAACATAAACGTTTATTTGATGTTCTCGATCATGATGTTAATGATGAAAAAGATGACAATGAAGACCATCACAAAGATGGTGACGATGCTTTGATGAAGGTAATAAGCGTTACTGCCATCTTGTGATTACACATGTAAAGTTGAATTTTCCAGAAATGTGGACTATTACATAGACTATATTAGCCACAAAAAGACAACTTTTTTCAGGACTCATTTTGTTCCTGTGCTCTGTTCAGTGTGCGCCATATGCTTGGTTCACACAAAACCTACCGTATGATTCCATGCACTGATGAGTAGACCACCATTAACTTGCCACTGGAAAGAGATTTTTCTTAGTTCCTACCTGAAAGTAGTTGTTGAAAAATAAAGTGTTATGATACGTTTCCTTATGTCTTGATTCACATGTTCATGTTCATTTCTTTTGTGACAGTGGCTTTATCATGTGAAACGCAGGTTGTTATCCCCAGTGAGAGCTTCAGTCCCCAGTGAGAGGGCGTCACAACAATACAGCGCCACCTATTTTTAATCAGTATTTTATTGGGGCAAGAAGGTTAAAGACCCTTCAAGTCGAGGGACCTGGGAAATCAATTATCTCCCCAGTGTGTTATGCTAGGGCAGCTGGGCGAAAGCCCTACTCTTCATAATTTTCAACTGCCCTGGGCCAGAAGGCACACGGGTCTGACTTGTTTTTCTTCCTCTCCTAATGGACTAGACATTCAGTGTGATTTTCCAGTCAAACTGAGGACAAAATTCGAGGCCTCAACTGGAAATGAACCCTGATACCTCCAGTTTATTTACTGGTAGACGAACGTCTGAACTATTGCACTGCTCTTCTCACATATATTCATACACATGTGTTGGCCACATTCTGTCAAACACACATGCCATACATACATAAGATCTAGAAAATGTGAAGACAATTGTATTCAGTTCTCTTTCAAAAGGACAGAAGGACACAAAGAGAGAAGACAAAAATCAAATCAGATGTAAATTATAAAGAATGAAAATCCCGGCTGTTTAAAAGCAGTATTTGTGCAATATTTCTCTCTTTAGACACCACAAGACTCATGAAACAGGTTGTCATTTTGCTATACTTTACCCCAAGCTATTTCTCAAATCAATATCTGCCATAAAAGGAAACAGCATTCCAGACACGTAAGCTGTTTTTCAAAGAAGAAAGCCAGAGCGCCTTGGAGAATACAAAAACACGTGTTTTTCAACCAATGAAAATCAGTGTGGCAAAATGTATTCTCTGTTAGGGAAATTCGATTAAATAATTATTTGTCAGTATATTCAGTTTGAAATCCTTTTTGTGGCCTCTGCATAAAGCTTCAATTAAGTTTTAAGACAAAAGTTTTAAAGGTTGAAAAAAAAATGGAGATAGAAATCCCCATGCATAAAATGTCTTCTGCGAAAACTAGGTCCACCATTTACTGCCATGTGATGAGAGTAGAGAGCGGTGCCTGAGTTCAAGTGTGTGTTGTTGCTTTTTTAAAGTAACTAGATCCTTTATGTGTATTCTGTGACATTCTCAATCATTAGCTGGAGACCACTGTGGCATTGGTAATATTCTTTTCTTTTGATGAACAATTGGAATCTATAATAACTTGTATAAGATCTTGAGAAACATTAAGGAACAGAGACAAAGAGACAGAGGAGGGAGAGTGAGATAGAGAGAAGACATAGGGACAGAGATGGACAGAGACAGAAGAGAGAAAGACAGAAAGGGAGAGAGGGAAAGTGAGAGAGAGAGAGAGCAGTGTTGTTAGAGCGTGAACGAGAGAGAGAGAGAGAGAGTTAGAGAGCAGTGCTGTTAGAGCGTGAATGAGAAAGAGAGAGAAAGAGAAAGTGAG
>CM060310.1:94859542-94862042 GCA_030674185.1 Monoplex corrugatus | reverse complement strand
AGGGGAGTGAACTGCAGCAACTGTGTTTACAAACAGAATCCTGTCTCTTGATGGCAGATAAAGAAAAGGGAACAGGGGGATGGAAGAGTAGGAGCTGGCAGAGGGATGGAAAAGAAAGAGGTTCTACAGGGGACAGATATAAATGAAGACATCTTTGATGAGGAGAATAAGCTAAAGGTAAGAGAGACAAGCAGCGTCAAAAACATCGATGAGTGTTTTGTTGATACTTTCTTGTTCCATCTGTTTTTATTCTCCTCTTTCTGTTCTGACAGTTTTGTGTCATTTGCTGTTCATCATGATTCCATCACCTGGATCAAAACTTTAGTTGTGTTGGAAAACAGTATACTAAATGGCAAAAACACAGGCAACAATAACAATGGCACTAGAAACAATAACATAAACGTTTATCTTGATGTTCTCGATCATGATGTTAATGATGAAAAAGATGACAATGAAGACCATCACAAAGATGGTGACGATGCTTTGATGAAGGTAATAAACGTTACTGCCATCTTGTGTTACACATGTAAAGTTGAATTTTCCAGAAATGTAGACTATTATACAGACAATATTAGTCACAAAAAGCAGACTTTTTTCAGGATTCATTTTGTTCCTGTGCTCTGTTCAGTGTGCGCCATATGCTTGGTTCACACAAAACCTACCGTATGATTCCATGCACTAATGAGCAGACCACCATTAACTTGCCACTGGAAAGAAATTTTTCCTAGTTTCTACCTGAAAGTAGTTGTTGAAAAATGAAGTGTTATGATACGTTTCCTTATGTCCTGATTCACATGTTCATGTTCATTTCTTTTGTGACAGTGGCTTTGTCATGTGAAACGCAGGTTGCTATCCACAGTGAGAGCTTCAGTCCCCAGTGAGAGAGCGTCACAACAATACAGCGCCACCTATTTTTAAACAATATTTTATTGGGGCAAGAAGGTTAAAGAGCATTCAAGTGGAGGGACCTGGGAAATCAACCTATCTCCCCAGTGTGTTATGCTAGGGCAGCTGGGCAAAAGCCCTACTCTTCATAATTTCCAACTGCCGTGGGATCTGTAGCATGTGCAAGCCTGAACGCACACGGGTCCGACTCATTTTTTCTCTTCTCCCAATGGACTAGACATTCAGTTTGATTTTCCAGTCAAACTGAGGACAATATTCGAGGCCTGAACTGGAAATGAACCCTGATACCTCGAGTTTATTTATTGGTAGACGAACGTCTGAACTGTTGCACTGCTCTTCTCACATATATTCATACACATGTGCTGGCTACCATTCTGACAAACACACATGCCATACATACATAAGATCTAGAAAATGTGAAGACAATTGTATTCAGTTCTCTTTCAAAAGGACAGAAGGACACACAGAGAGAAGACAAAAATGAGATGTAAATTATAAAGAATGAAAATCCCGGCTGTTTAAAAGCAGTGTTTGTGCAATATTTCTCTCTTTAGACACCATAAGACTCATGAAACAGGTTGTCATTTTGCTATACTTTACCCCAAGCTATTTCTCAAATTAATATCTGCCATAAAAGTAAACAGCATTCCAGACACGTAAGCTGTTTTTCAAAGAAGAATGCCAGAGCGCCTTGGAGAATACAAAACACGTGTTTTTCAGCCAATGAAAATCAATGTGGCAAAATGTATTCTCTGTTAGGGAAATTCGATTAAATAATTATTTGTCAGTATATTCAGTTTGAAATCCTTTTTGTGGCCTCTGCATAAAGCTTCAATTAAGTTTTAAGACAAAAGTTTTAAAGGTTGAAAAAAAAATGGAGATAGAAATCCCCATGCATAAAATGTCTTCTGCGAAAACTAGGTCCACTATTTACTGCCATGTGATGAGAGTAGAGAGCGGTGCCTGAGTTCAAGTGTGTGTTGTTGCTTTTTTAAGTAACTAGATCCTTTATGTGTATTCTGTGACATTCTCAATCATTAGCTGGAGACCACTGTGGCATTGGTAATATTCTTTTCTTTTGATGAACAATTGGAATCTATAATAACTTGTATAAGATCTTGAGAAACATTAAGGAACAGAGACAAAGAGACAGAGGAGGGACAGTGAGATAGAGAGAAGACAGAGGGACAGAGATGGACAGAGACAGAAGAGAGAAAGACAGAAAGGGAGAGAGGGAAAGTGAGAGAGAGAGAGCATTGTTGTTAGAGCGTGAGGGGGAGAGAGAAGAGAGAGAGAGAGAGTAAGAGAGCAGTGTTGTTAGAGCGTGAACGAGAGAGAGAGAGAGAGAGTTAGAGAGCAGTGCTGTTAGAGCGTGAATGAGAAAGAGAGAGAAAGAGAAAGTGAGAGAGAGAGAGCATTGTTGTTAGAGCGTGAGGGAGAGAGAGAGGGAGAGAGAGAGAGTATTGTTGGTTGAGCTTGAGAGACAGACAAGAACAGACAGAAAAAGGGAGGCAGGGAGAAGAGAGAGAAGAGGGAGAGGATATGGACTGAATGAGGCAGGTTATTCATTGAAAACGAACAAACAAACAAACAC
>CM060310.1:94847042-94849542 GCA_030674185.1 Monoplex corrugatus | reverse complement strand
GCTTCAATTAAGTTTTAAGACAAAAGTTTTAAAGGTTGAAAAAAAATGGAGATAGAAATCCCCATACGTAAAATGTCTTCTGCGAAAACTAGGTCCTCCATTTATTGCCATGTGATGAGAGTAGAGAGTGGTGCCTGAGTTCAAGTGTGTTTTGTTGCTTTTTAAGTAACTAGATCCTTTATGTGTATTCTGTGACATTCTCAATCATTAGCTGGAGACCACTGTGGCATTGGTAATATTCTTTTCTTTTGATGAAGAATTGGAATCTATAATAACTTGTATATGATCTTGAGAAACATTAAGGAACAGAGACAAAGAGAGAGGGGGAGAATGGGAAAAAGAGAAGGGAGCAAGAGAGAAAGAGAGAGAAAGAGAGAGAAGAGAGAGAGAAAGAGAGAGAAAGAGATACAAAGAGAGAGGGGGAGAATGGGAAAAAGAGAAGGGAGCAAGAGAGAAAGAGAGAGAAAGAGAGAGAAAGAGAGAGAAAGAGAGAGAGACAGAGAGGGATAGAGACAGAAGAGAGAAATAAAGAAAGGGAGAGAGGGAAAGTGTGAGAGAGAGAGAGCATTGTTGTTAGAGCATGTGGGAGAGAGAGAGAGAGCATTGTTGTTAGAGCGTGTGAGAGAGAGAGAGAGAGCATTGTTGTTAGAGCGTGAGGGAGAGAGAGAGAGACAGACAGACAGACAGAAAGAGAGAGAGAGTATTGTTGTTTGAGCTTGAGAGACAGACAAGAACAGACAGAAAAAGGGAGGCAGGGAGAAGAGAGAGAAGAGAGAGAGGATATGGACTGAATGAGGCAGGTTATGCATTGAAAACGCACAAAAAACAAACACCATGGGTTTCAAACGAAGACCAGAATGAACAAGGTATTGCTTGTCCGTGTTAAATTGTGTGTTTGGTTTTGTGTTTGTGCGTGTGTGGAAGAGTCTGGGTAGGAGTGTGTAAGTGTTAATATAAATCATGATATGTGCGTATGTGTGTATGTGTGTGTGTGTGTGTGTGTGTGTGTGTGTGTGTATGTGTGTGGTATGTGTGTGTGTGTGTGTGTGTGTGTGTGTGTGTGTGTGTGTGTGTGTGTGTGTGTGTGTGTGTGTGTGTGTGTGTGTGTGTGTGTGAATATTTTCTTTACTCTCACACACCACTTTTCTTTTTACAACAAACATATGACTGCGAACTTCCCTTTACCACACGGTGATTTGCTGGATACAATATTTGATGTCAGAGAAACCTCAACATGATCTCTTCCTGTAACAATCAGACATCCACACAGTATCAGGTCTGTGATATAGTGTTAATTGTGGGGCAGACCATAACATGGATATCATGCTGTAACAACTAGACAGTCCCACAATGTTAGGTCTGTGATGTAGCGTTAATTTTAGGGGAGACCATAAGGTGGATATCACGTTGTAACGATCAGACAGTCCCACAGTGTTAGTTCTGTGATGTAGTATTAATTATGTGGCAGATCATAACATGGATATCACGCTGTCACGATCAGACAGTCCCACTGTCTCAGGTCTGTGATGTAGTGCTAATTGTCAGACAGACCATAACATAGATATTAATTAATTAATTAATATCACGCAATAACGATGAGACAGTCCCACAGTGTTAGGTCTGTGATGTAGTATTAATTATGTGGCAGACCATAACATAGATATCACGCAATAACGATGAGACAGTCATACAGTGTTAGGTCTGTGATGTCAGATAACAGAACTACTGTCTGACCAGTCATATCGCAGATCGCTTATTCAAAGCCAATGTGTGACATGACTCAGTTAAGATCATGTCCAGGGTCACCTCATGGAATGGCATATCTACTTTCTGTTTTCCTGTCGTTATGCATCTTCTGGCAGGTTATTCGTGATTATACGACAACAGTATCAAAAGAGAAACCATTCATCACTCTCTCTAAATCATGTGCCTGTGAAGAACCACAACAACAACAAAATCTTGGAAATATAATTCTGGACCTTAAGGATAATGTTCATTTACATGAAGAAAAATTGTTCAAGTGAAACAAAAACATCATGTGATCCCATGCAGAGTCAAAGTCGTTCTGGGTGTATGAAGATGAGCATATCATTGAAGAGAAAAAATACAAAAAAGGCTCTCTTTTCAATGGTGTTTTGATCAAATCTTTAACGTAATAGTGCCGAAGTCATAGCTATTCAAATGGAGTTGATGAAAAAGTGGCCATTTTGAGAAAATTGTGATTAAAGGTAGGCACCGAAATGGCCAATATTCTCATTAGCGATCATTGCAAACATTTGCTCAAACTTAGAACTTGCAGACATAGTTATTGTACAACTAACGTATGATATACCAAGAACCTGAACAGTTTCGTTACTGTAAAAGCTGTGCAGAACTCTGATTTTTGCTTTGTTGACCGTTTAGTTCTGAAGTGGACATAAGGTCTTAAAAGGCCTTTTTAATATATTTCCTTGTCAAATTCTATTTTGAACACTGTATGATAAATACAGTGTTACTGAAT
>CM060310.1:94842042-94844542 GCA_030674185.1 Monoplex corrugatus | reverse complement strand
GTGTTTAGATCAAATCTTTAACGTAATAGTGCCGAAGTCATAGCTATTCAAATGGAGTTGATGAAGAAGTGGCCATTTTGAGAAAATTGTGATTAAAGGTAGGCACTGAAATGGCCAATGTTCTCCTTAGCGATCAACGCAAACATTTGCTCAAAAGCTTAGAACTTGCAGACGTAGTTATTGTACAACTAACGTATGATATATCAAGAACCTGAACAGTTTCGTTACTGTAAACGCTGTGCAAAGCTCTGATTTTTGCTTTTTTGACCGTTTAGTTCTGAAGTGGACATAAGGTCTTAAAAGGCCTTTTTAATATATTTCCTTGTCAACTTCTATTTTGAACACTGTATGATAAATACAGTGTTACTGAATATAGCAAACTAAAAATCTCAAAATCACCCAGAACAAACGTCCATGTGTTATCTGGACTAGTGCTTGGCTTGACACTGGCGACTTTTGACCACTTGTGGAAAGGGGTCAATATTATTCACTCCTAAGTTTGACAAGTTGCTGAAAAGTTGTTGACAGTATCCCATTTGTTGATTACATTTGTCAAGACCGTCAGTGGACATTATATTACGAAGATTACAAAGTTCAAGCTGTCATGAAAACTCAGGAAAGCGATGGAGTCTGTGGCATTCATGAAGCCACTGTCGTGATATCTGACAGGCCAGCGTTACAATGTGGAAATTGCTAGTTGATGAGTTAACATTTCCCTGTAATAAAACCAATGCCTTCACTGACAACACAAAGTGTCCAGAGAGACGTGACTTCAGGTCACACTGTGTGAGTGACGTTTCCAGTCCCTGTTGGTTTGGGAGGGTAGAGGGTAGGCTGGAGGACTGGGGTGTTTGATTGATAGGTGTGTGTGTGTGTGTGTGTGTGTGTGTGTGCGCGTGTGTGTGTGTGTGTATGTGTATGTGTGTATTTGTTTGTGTGTGTGTGTGTGTCTTTGTTGTGTGTGTGTCTTTGTATGTGTGTGTGTGTGTGTGTGTAGTTGTGGTGTGTGTGTGTGTGTGTGGTGTGTGTGTGTGTGTGTGTGTGTGTGTGGTGTGAGTGTATGTGTGTGTGTGTGTGTGTGTGTGTGTGTGGATGTGTGCGTGTGCATGTGCGTGTGTGTGTGTGTGTGTGTGTGTGTCTGTGTATGTGTGTGCATGTGTTTGTGCATGTGTGTGTGCATGTGTTTGTGCATGTGTGTGTGAGTGTATATGCATGAATGTGTGCATGTGTAAATGTATGTATGCGTGTGTGTGAGTGTGTGTGTGTACATGCGTGTGTGTGTGTGTGTATGCGTGTGTGTTTGTGTGTGTGTGTGTGTGTTTGTGTGTGTGTGTGTGTTTTTGGTGTGTGTGTGTGTTTATGTGTGTGTGTATGTGTTTGTGGTGTGTGTGTGTGTGTGTGTGTGTGTATGTGTGTGTGTGTTGTGAGTGTGTGTGTGTGTGTGTGTGTGAGTGTGTGTGTGTGTGTAAATTGTGTGCTGGCATGTTTGTACATGTGCGTGTAAATGTGTGGATATGTGTGTGGATGTGTGTTTGCATGTGTGTGTGTGTGTGTGTGCATGTGTGTGTGCATGTGTATGTGCATGTGTTTGTGCATGTGTGTGTGAATGTATATGCATGGATGTGTGCATGTGTAAATGTATGTGTATGTATGCGTATGTGTGTGTGTGTGTGTGTACATGCGTGTGCGTGTGTGTGTGTGTGTGTGTGTGTGTGTGTGTGTGTGCATGTGTGTGCGTGTGCGTGTGTGTGTTTGTTTGTGCATGTTGTTGTGTGTGAGTGTATATGCATGAATGTGTGCATATGTGTGTGTGAATGTGTGTGTGTGTGTGAGTGTATATGCATGAATGTGTGCATGTATAAATGTATGTATGAGTGTGTGTGTGAGTGAGTGTGTGTGTGTGTGTGCATGTGTGTGTGTATGTGTGTGTGCATGTGTGTGTGTGTGTGGCATGTGTGTGTGTGTGTGCATGTGTGTGTGAGTGTATATGCATGAATGTGTGCATGTGTAAATGTATGTATGCGTGTGTGTGTGTGTGTGTGCACGTGTGTGTGTGCATGTGTGTGTATGTGTATGTGTGTGTATGTGTGTGTGCATGTGTGTGTGTGTGTGGTGTTTGTTTGTGCGTGTGTGTGTGTGTGTGTGTGTGTGTTTGGTGTTTGTTTGTGCATGTGTGTGTGTGAGTGTATATGCATGAATGGGTGCATGTGTAAATGTATGTATGTATGCGTGTGTGTGAGTATGTGTGCATGTGTATGTGTGTGTGTGTGTGTGTGTGAGTGTGTGTGTGTGTGTGTGTGTGTGTGTGTGTGTGCATATGTGTGTGTGTGTGTGTGTGTGTGTGTGTGTGTGTGTGTGTGTGTGTGTGTGTGTGTGTGTGTGTGTGTGTGTGTTGTCGTGTCAGCCTTTCTCCCTCTAAGAAGCTGAGCGAATGTGATTCTGTGTGTGAGCCACTTCACTCACCGAACATTATCATATTGCTAAAAAAAAGCACTCAGTG
>CM060310.1:94784542-94814542 GCA_030674185.1 Monoplex corrugatus | reverse complement strand
AAAGACATGCAGTGTCAAAAATCGATGAACATTACGTTGATGGCTTCCTTCTCTATTTTATACCTCTCCTCCATTTTTTTTTCTGTTCAGACATGTCTGTGTCATTTAGCGTTCATTATATTTGTTTTATCATGGGTCGTACTTTCGCTGTGTTATTCATAGAGCAATAATTGTATTAATGACAAAGGCAACAATCATATTAATGACAACAAAAGCAAAACAATCACCACCACCACCGGCAACACAAAACAAGACAAAAAAATACTGACAGCGAGAACCATGACAGCACATCAGCTACAAAAACATTCACTGTAACAATATCAACAATCACAAAAAACATTAACAGAAAAAAAGCTAAGAAACATACTGATAAAACAGCCATGACATCAAACCAGTCAATGTTGCAATGGACTACTGGCTGGAAGGTTTTGAGTTTGAACCAACCAGCAGTCCAAAAAGATTATTGGTGGATTCTTTGAACCCAACAGGTTCTTACTCAGAGTTGAACGTGCTATGGGCTTGTTGGAAAACATTGGGACTGCAGCTGAACCTCATCTACTTCATGGGCACACCACACAGTGTTGTTCAAATTTTCTGACCAATGCTGCAGGTCACAGTGTCTCCTGGGCATTGTTGACTTCAAGATACGCCATGATACACTACAGTCGTGTCACCAGTCTCAATCCAAATGAAAGTCCACAGTATCGTGATCATCATTCAGATTGTCAAGAGAACATTGATCATTATAACGTCGTGAAAATTGTCTCAGATTCTAAACCCCTTCATACCTTGATTTGTGATGACTCAAGTTTTGGTTTTCTCCACTGCTTCCATGCTTGAGGTAACTCATGTTGAGGTCTAGAGTGTTGGTTGTTCATGGCGGTTGTCATTGGAAGACCACGGTGGTGGCGTCTTTTTAAATGGGAGAGGGGAGGGGGCTCTCGCTCTGTCTGGCTCATAATTTAGCGATTACTGTTATTTGTAGAAGCTTAGTAGGCAGTGTCATCAGAAAGCTGGACCAGAACAGACATTGTTGAACGCCACCAAGTGACTCAGCAGCAACGTAGTGTCCTTTGGTGGGTGACCCCATGGCAGCTTGACATCTTTGGCTCCTGTTGGCTTCCTGGCACTGAGACTTCAACTGGACTTACTTGTGGTTGATGGTGTGTTCAGGAGCTGGAATGAACAGAACGGAGTCAGCATCACTTAAGTGGTACAATACAAAACAAAACAAACAAAAAACCTAACAACACAGCAGTAATATCAAAAGAAAATCGAATGAATGAATACAAAAAAAGAGAATGAATGAAAAAATGAAAGGATGAATGAATTAATGAATGAATGAAAGAATGAATGAATGAATGAATGAACGAACGAATGAATGAATGAATGAATGAATGAATGAATGAATGAATGAATGCAACAGAAAATAGTGTTTCCTTTTCAAAAATTAAAAACAATGGAACAAGGTAATATGTTTATTCAGTTTTCCATGTTATATTCTGCTAAAACATACTCAGTATTTAGAAATCACGAAATCAATCAACCATAAGAGTCAAAAATGAAATGTTCATCACTGTCAGAATAACCTAGTAAATGTGACAATGCTGCTGATGATGATCATCCTGATAATGACATGGTAGCAGTTATTTTATTGTATACGAGGTATGTGTCGTACTTTTGTGGCATAAAAGTGACTATTTTGTATAGGATTTTATTGCTATGGTTTCTATAGAGCGCGTTATATTTATCCATTTCACCATAACTTTAGTTTATTATCAATTGTCTGCTCTATTTAATATGATAAACGTGTCACTTGAAATGATTTCCAAGTATCTGCATAACAGTAATTCCTGCGAAGTGTAATCCTGCATATATTTTTTAAAAAACTCGTAAGTGTATATCTAAACGCATATATCCACACACGATCTCTCCCCTCTCATATACATGTACATACATGCGCATCCTCTCAGACAGCGCATGTTGCTTGGCTTCTGAACAAGACTGAATCATTTTCCTGATAAAATAACATTTGCAAAATAGCAAATAAAAGATCAAATAAAGGGAAAAAAATCCCCATGAACGTTACAATTTCAAAGCCAGTCGACAATGTTAAATTTAAATGGAATGATTGTGCATTAAGTCGTTGTTAAGGCGCCCATCTGCGCATCAAATGACCTGTCTTTTTACCTCATTTCACCCCAAGCATCTCTCGGTATAAAAGTGATCGGCATTGCGGACACGTGAACTGTTATTCAAAGAACAGACGTTGAAGGTGTGTAAGAATACTAAACAGCATTTGCCCGCCATTGAAAATCGATGTGGCCGACTTTCTTGTCTGGAAACGAAATTTGATTAAATGCGTGCCATTCCATCCCTGTTGCCATCTTTCTCTATGGTCTGTGCACGAACCCGTACCCAGTTCTTTAAACAAAAGTTTGACAATTACAAAGCAAAGATCAGACAGAACATCTGCTATTTAATACCTCTTCTAGGAAGACAAGGTCCACTGTTGCCAGCCGTATGATGAATGTGGAGGGTGGTGCCAAAGTTGCAGACCTGATTGTTTTTAGGGAGCTGTCCTTTGTTTCTCCATTCTGTGCATTTCTATTCATTGGATTGAGACCATTGTGGGAATAGTTATATCCTTTTTTGGCTCTGAGTGGAATTTTAAACAACATGGTGATTTAAATTTTAGAGAGAAAGAGGGGATATGAGAGAGAGTGTGTGTGTGTGTGTGTGTGTGTATGTGTGTGAGAGAGAGAGAGAGAGGGGAGAGAGAGAGAGACAGACAGAGACAAATAATGAGATATACAGATAGATAATAGATAGATGGGGGGAGAGAGAGAGGGAAACAGGCAGACAGACAGACAGAGACAGAGAGAAACAAAGACAGAGATAGACAGACAAACAGACAGGCAGACAGACAGAGATAGAGAGACAGAGAAACAGAGAAGACAGACAGACAGACAGACAAAGACAAAGAGAGACAGAGACAGAGACAGACAGACAGACAGACAGAGACAAAGAGAAAGAGAGAAAGAGAGACAGAGAGACAGAGGACAGAGAGACAACAGAGCAAGACAGAGACAAAGAGAGAGAGAGAAAGAGAGAGAGAGACAGACAGACAGAGACAAAGAGAGACAAAGACAAAGAGAGAAAGAGAGAAAGAGAGAGAGAGAGAGAGAATACATAAATTTCAATGCATAAGAAGCACTTCAAAGGAAGTGGAAGGAAACTGAAAGATGTGGTGATGGGGGAGAGGAGCAGTGGGAGAAGGCGATTAATGAGGGTTTACATTTGGTAGATGAGGTATGACAGTGACAACATTACTTTATTATTCATTGGTAAATGTTATTGAGGAAACCTCATTTTTCAAAGTTTGTCATCACTAATCTACGAAAGTATGTTTGCCTGCAACAACAAATACAGTAGCAATATATACATCAATAAGTCAGTAACATAAGATACAAACACACAAGCACCAACATCCAGACTCCACAGTGTGGGGTTGGTGGAGTGATACCAGAGTAGGAGAGGATTGATGGGAAAGTCAGTGCAGGTGAAGCAATTACAGTGCATGTCAACAAATCCAGCAATTTATGTTGATGGCTTGTCTAACCATCCCATGCATTTTTTGCTCTCTTCTGCTCTCTCCCTCTCTGCTCTCCTCTTTCTCTCTCTTCTCTGTCTTCTCTATCTCTCTTCTCTCTCTCTCTCTCTGTCTCTCTCTGTCTCTCTCTTCTCTCCTGTCTCTTCTCTCTCTCTCTCTCTCTCTCCTCTCTCTCTCCTGTCTCTCTGTCCTTGCTCTGTCCTCTCTGCTACTCTCTTCTCCTCTCCTGTCTCTCTGACTCTCCTGTCTGTCTTCTGTCTCTCTCGTCTGTCTCTGTCTCTTCTCTCTCTTTCTCTCTCTTTCTCTCTCTCTCTTTCTTTTTTGCTCCCTTGCTCTTGCACTCCCTGTCTGTCTGTCTGTCTTCTCTTCTCTCTCTCTGTGGCCTACCCCTACCCTCTTTATCATTTCATCTCTGTCTCCCCTCACATTCAGTCAATTCAATGAAATATCACTTTATTAACCCACATGAAAATTCATGTGTGCACTCACCAGCTCATAATAAACACAAACACAGACTTGATACACTCTGATAAGAGATTAAAAGTATTCAAAAATAAATTCATCTAAAAGTCCATTGTACCGCACAAACAATCACTTCTATAGACAAAGCAAAACACTCAGCCACAAAAAAGTAACGTAACAACCATTACGTTACCATACACATAAACCACTTAAAGCGAAAATACAACAGTTATCAAACATTACTCATATGGGTGGTCACAATTCGTGGAGGTTTATGTGTTTGTTTGTGTGTTGTTTGTTTATATACTTGTTTGTGTATTTTTTTTATTTGTTTATTGCGTGCTTGTTCATCATAATGTAATAGTTTACCAGTATGTTGTACAATTACTGATAACACAAATTTACATAACTCCAAATTGTAATAACGAAACATAGACTGGTGATTGTTCTGTTCTTGAAGAAGGCCTTGGAGAAATAAACAAACAACAAGCAAACAACAAAGAGCAAAAAAAATAATAATAAAGCCAACAACAACAACAACCAAACAAAAGTGTGCCAAAACACACTACAGTAAGCATGAAATTGGGGAGAAAAGCCATGACAATAATTTTGAGTTTGTCCACACAGCTAACATTAAGACATTCAACAGTTTTTCATCATCATCATCATCATCAGTCCCGTAGTCTGGTTGACCGTTGGGGCACCACTGAAGATTTTGCAACCAACAGTTTTACCAGATCCAAAACCAAGACAAACAGGAAAGAAGGACAGAAAGGATAAAAAGAACAAAAGATCGAAAAAGAAACAGACATAAGAATACAAGAAAGAGGTTAGATAAAAAATACAACATAAAACAAGCATTTTAAAATGGTGGTGATTCATTATTAACAACACCATTAGCCCACACGCTTCCCATGTACAGGAACCACTTTAACAAATGCTGGATGTGCAGTTCAAATTTAAATTGACAAAAAAAGAAAGAGTTGGGGAGGGGGTTGGAGATGAAAAAGACATTCACAGAAAACGAAGGTATCAAACAATTGCTTGCTGTAAAAAAAGAAAAAAACAAACAAACTAACAAACAAAACGAACAAAAACAACTAAAGTTGAAAAAAGAATCAGGGCTGGTATCTTGTTCTCATTGCCTATGTCTGTCTCACTGATTGCTTTGTTTATGTTTCATGGTTCAATGGACTTCTAAAATTGACCTAAGTAATCTACATATAAATACAAATGAAATCAATTTCATTCTCTTCATTTCTCAACCGACTTCTCTGTCTGTCTGTCTATATGTCTCTGTATGTCTGTTTGTCTCGGTTACTGTCTGTTTGTCTGTCTGTCTGTCAGTCTGTCTCTCTCTCTCTTCTCTCTCTCTCCCTCCCTCCCTCTCTCTCTCTCTCTCTCTCTCTCTCTCTCTCTCGCTGTCTCCCTGATACCCAAAGAACACACATTTGTCTTACGATGATGATGGCTTCCTCCAAAATTGTCACGTCCCTATCCCCCACCCTACTTCTATTTTTCATGTTTATTGTTTTTGTTTTTCAAAATCATCACACAGCATTTGCATTTCGATTTCACACATGAGGGACTTTACCCTTGCTCTTAATCCTCTGATGGGGTGTAAAAGAATGTTGGAGCTGTCTTCAGTGTCTGTCAAAGCCGTCCATCCCTCAAGGGTGTGGCTGTGTTCTGTCTAATCATCTTGCACAAGAGATATTCAGTGACCCAGCAGCTTTTCTGTCTGTCTCCTCCCTCAGAGGCTACCCATAATGCCACTGCTTTTCTTCCTTTCCCTTCTCCCATTTCCCTTTGTATGGCTGGCTATTAATGACAAAACTTTGTTGATGATGTACGTGATGGAGGCTATCGCGAGATCATCATGGGTTAAGCGTACATATAAAAGAGAGACACTCATCTACACACATGCCTAACACACATATACACAACAATACAGAATCACATTCACAGATTTACACAAGCACGCACGCGCGCGCTGCGCACACACACACACACCACACACACACACACACACACACACACCCATAGATACATACACACATTCATCCACACACACACACTCATATGCGTGCGCACACGCACACACATACACTACACACACACACTACACACACACACACACACACAAACAACACACAACACACACACACAACACACACACACACACACACAACACACAAACACACACACACACACCACACACACCACACATGAGTCCAAATACAAATGGAAACACACATTATTTTATACACACACTATTGTAGTATCAAGACATTTTTGGAGAGCTGGACAGCAGAAGTTCCTCAAAGGAGAAGACCCATCAAGGCAGTGTTTACCAATAGACAATCCTACTATATACTTCTGCTGCTACATAATCTACCTCTGCTAATATCAGGAAGTTAAGCGGATATTTGCTTCTCAATTTCAGTTTTTCAAGTTTATCAGAATAATGCATCGTGGCTGGAGTAATTCATATACACTGATGCCACAGCTACACCATACAACATGTGTTTATTGCATACTACCTTTACTTATTTAACAGAAGAAATATAGGCTTTTTGTCAGGACGAAAATCTTTATCAAACTTATGTAAACCTTGACACATGTTGATAAATTCAAATATCTGGGAACGATCATTTCATCAGACGGCAGATGCACATCAGAAATAGTCAGCAGAATCGGCCGAGCCAAAACAGCATTCAAGAAGATGACAAGCATTCTTACCAACAAATGCCTATCAATTAACATCATTAAGAGAGTTCTTGAATGTTATATAGAACCAATATTGTTGTACGGATGCGAGGCGTGGACATTCAACAAACAAAGCCAGAACAAGATTGAGGCAGCGAATGTGGTTTCTAAGAAGAATGTTGAGGGTTCCATGGACAGCAAAGAAAACAAACGAGACAGTCTTGATGGAGGCAGACACAAGTAGATCACTCATCAGGAAGATTAGGAAAAGACATGCAACATTTATAGACCATTTTATGAGGAAGGGGGATTTGGAGCACCTGGTTACAATGGGAAAGCTGGAGGGAAAGAGAGCACCAGGTAGACCCAGGGATAAAACGCTGGACGGACTTGCAGAGTGGCTGGGGACGAGGAGGGTGGGGGAGATGATAGGGGCAATGAGAGATAGAGGCAGATGGAAGTCCATGATCGCCAACGCCATGCGAGGACACCGATGATGATGATGATGTAAAAGAACAATCGTTTTCATGTTTTCAAACACTGCCAGGTCGTGCCTTTCTCCTCATACTGCAGCAGTAAGGCAAACACCAACTCCAAAATACATGCTATGTTTAACAAGACAATTGATGAAAAAAGCATCAATCCCACCCCTCACTCACCCCCATCCCTGCTACATCATCTCTTCCTCTTTCTTCCCCATCATTGATACCCACCCCTCCTCTAACAACGAGATGTTTCTTTTGTTGTCTCGATCTCACACAATTGCAAGCAATTAAAAGACGTCCCATTGGGAAACAGAGCAGCATGTGATTAATAATCCATGGGCTGGCCTGGTTTCTTCACTTTCCACAGACACGTTGGGCCCTTGATACCAATCCACTTACACACGCTATTGTGGACAGAAGGAACACGTAGCTAAATGTGAAAACAATCTTCTTTCTTCTGAATGAACAAGAGGGTTGTAGGCCAAGGGTCTGTGCCATGGAAACTGGAATTAATTGGTGTCAGGGAAAGTAGAAACATACATGGTGGGTGATTCATTGCATGGCAAGGTAATCAGAGCCGTTATCAGCTGGAGCAATTCCTTTTCTTTGTTTTACAGATACATAAATACATTATTCCATCCTATTCTTTCTTGGGACATGCTTTCTTCCTTTCCTTTCTTGGTCATTATACTGATGTATTACCAGCTCAAGCTTCAAATACTTAATTTAGGTACAGAGGGAATCTCTTATATTGGTGTGTGTGTGTGTGTGTGTGTGTGTGTGTGTGTGTGTGTTGTGTGTGTGTGTGTGTGTGTGTGTGTGTGTGTGTGGCACAAGTGCGCGCGCGTGTGTGTGTCTGTGTGTGTATATGAGAGAGAAGAGAGAGAGAGAGAGAGGGAAATAGAGATAGAGAGGGACAAAGAGGGAGAGAGAGGGGTAGAGAGAGGAAGAGTGAAAGAGAGAAAGAGAGAGAGTGTGTGAATGAGTGTGGGTGTGTGTATGTGTGTGTGTATGTGTGTGTGTGTGTGTTTGTATGTGTGTGTGTGTGCGTGTGTGTGTTTATGGGTTAATTTAAGACACTTTCCAAGTTTGACAAACGGAGAGGGGATTAAGACACAGTCCACTTCCAACAAAATAAAACAGAAAAACGCACATCACATGTTTGCCATGTACTGACATAGACTGCTACCTTTCACTGATAAATGACCAATGACAACGTTTGGAGTTTGAAGTTTGTTTAGGAGGGATTCATGGCACTCAGATAATCCCATACGTGCTCCACTCAAATCTGCTAATGATTATCTTGTAGACTCCCTAAGCCTGCGCTAAACCCTGTACGTTGACAGTGATCAACATTTACCACTATTCAGTTAATAAATATGTCTTAATTAAAACGACTGCCAGCGTTAAACAAAGTAGGAACTAGAAATACACAAAAAATGAATAAAACGCGTACATGACAAAATAAGACAAGACAAGACATCACAAGAAAAGACAGGACAGGACAGTAGAGGACAAGATAAGACAAGATAAAACATGACAAGGCAAGGCAAAGCAAAACAAGGCAAGGCAAGGCAAAACAAGGCAAGGCAAGGCAAAAAACAAGGCAACAGCAAGGCAAGGCAAAACAAGGCAAGGCAAGACATTTGGTCCCCTTCTTACCCACTGGACGAGGCGGCAGGGAAGTTTTTAGTCCCGTTTTTATTATCCATTGTTTGGTGTTTGTGATCTGTTTGTGACCGTGCGTTCACGCTTGACAAAGGCTAGTTGGCCGAAAATTTGCGCTTGTTTTGTGTTGGATACGCGCTTATATTGGTTTTCTTGTTCTTCTGAAAACAAGGCAAGGCAAGGCAAAGGCAAGGCAAGGCAAGGCAAGGCAAAGCAAGATGGGACAAGATGAAGCAAGTCAAGACAAGATGGTACAAGACAAGACAAGAAATAACTAACAAGACAAGGGAAGACAAGACAAAACAAGACAAGTGCACGTCTTTTTGCAACTTTGTCTGTCAAAATTATATAAAAGACAGAGAATAAATGCATGAAACCTAATAAAATAATGGTATTTGTATTATGATTTATGCATTTATTGTATTTGTTTTTATTACGCTCCACAAGAGCTAGTTGGCCGAAAATCTGTCTGTCCTGTCTTGTCTTTTTTGTCTTGTCTTGTCTTGTCTTGTCTTGGTCTGGCTTGTCATATCAAATACACGTTCTGATTGTGCTCATGTCTCGTTCCTGACGAACATTTGTCAGATAGACAATGTTCATGGTGATACAAGCCTACATTGAAACATGGAAAATAGTCAACTACAAATTTCCAGGAAATTAAGTTTAATTTCACTTAAGAAAATATCGGTGTGTTCTTAAACTGTCTGTGCACAACAAGACAGATGCTTGAAGAAGGAGATCCAAATCAAGCATAGCTAATGTGACACACTCTTGCACTGAGGTAGCGTATTACTTAAAGGTACACAAATCTTCAGGCTTCCAGGTGGTGAACACAATTATCGTTTACCTTGACTATTGATCGAAATAACAAACTTCCACACTGCCCTGTTATCATCCACATTCCACTCTGATAGCCCCAGCATTCCTCCCTTTTGTATTTAACCCTTTGACTCCCTCACACTATCTAGCAGCATCCTGCATTGTCAGCCATGACAACAAAACAAAAACAAATAACCGTTTCACTCCCTCACCCTATCCACCAGATTCTTGCAAGAGACAGATGAATAGGGTCAGGAAGGAAAATAGTTAAGCTTTCGCAGCTGCTACATAGAGTGCAGGAGGGAAAGGGTTAATCTGAAGCAATTACAGACAAACAGAAGAAGTTCCATCACGAAACAAAAGAAAAGTTACTAATAACGGTGGGCTGCTCAGGCCTTGTTTGCTTTTCTCAAACACATTCCACGGCCCTTGATGCCATGCAGTTTACACATGCTATTACGGAGAGAGAGAGAGAGAGAGAGAGGAGAGAGAGAGAGAGAGAGACAGAGACAGAGACAGAGAGAGAGAATGAGAGAGAGAGAGAGTGAGCGTAGTTAAATAGAAAAGCGTTGAGAGAGAGAGAGAGAGAGAGAGAGAGGGGGAGAGAGAGAGAGAGAGAGAGAGAGAGAGAGAGAGAGAGCGTAGTTAAATAGAAAAGCGTTTTACTTCCTTCTGGCTGAAAGAGAAGAATGAAGGTCAAGGAAGTACTAGAGAAAGGACTAAATTTCGCCGTAGCCCCTAACAAGCTTCCAGTGGTAGACCTCATCACAAGCATTGAAACAGCTTGCAGGTATATTGGCCCTAATTCAGAAGAAGCCACACACTTAAGATCAGACTGTGTCAGAATCATGAAAACAGGCCAAACTACCGAAATCCAACTTAACACCGGACCAAAGACGGGCTCTGGCGGATTTAAAGAACGAACACGCCACGATGATCCTACCAGCTGACAAAGGTCGTGCCACAGTCATCATGCCTAGACCCATGTACTATGAGAAGGCAAGCAAACTTCTGGAAGATACTACAACATATGAACGCCTCAAGAAAGATCCTACTTCCAAGTTTTCCAACAAACTGAAAGACACACTGAAACGCCTGAAAGAGACGGACCGCCTGTCATTAGAACAGTACAGGAAATTATACCCAACTGTGTCCGACGTCCCCAAGTTCTATGGTCTACCCAAAGTCCACAAGAAAGAAGTCCCCCTCCGTCCCATAGTCGCATCCAGAGGTTCCATCATGTATGAGACGGCTAGATTTGTGGCGGACATCCTATCACCTCTCGTAGGACACACAGATCATCACATCCACAACAGTGCTGACCTAGTGGAAAAACTGAGTAACTACACCCTCGCTCATGATGAACTCCTTGTGTCATATGATGTCTCTGCCCTATTTACCAGCGTACCAGTGAAAGAAAGCATAGAGATCATACGCCGAAGGTTACAAAACGACCAAACCCTCCACCAACGTACATCTCTCACAGTGGACGACGTATGTGAACTCTTGTCCTGCTGCCTCACCACCACCTACTTCACCTTCCAAGGTGAATTCTACCAACAAAAAGAAGGAGCAGCCATGGGCTCCCCAGTAAGCCCAATAGTAGCCAACCTGTTCATGGAGGATTTTGAAGAGAAAGCATTGGCTTCTTTCCACTCCCCACCACGATACTGGGGGCGCTACGTAGACGACACCATGACTATCCTCCCCCAGCAACTGGTCGAACAGTTCACAGAACATCTGAACAACCAACACCCAGCCATCAAATTCACGAGGGAAGTGGAACAGAACAACTCCATAGCCATGCTGGACACCCTCATCACCAGAACTGATGGCATTCTATCCTTCTCGGTCTACCGTAAACCAACTCATACGGACCAATATTTACAGTTCGACAGCCACCAGCCCCTTGAACACAAACTGGGAGTGATTCGAACCCTTACCCACAGAGCTAACACCATATGCAGTACCCAAGAGGCAAAAGACAAGGAGACAAACCACCTGAAAAAAGTGCTCACCATCTCGGGCTACAAAAAGTGGGCCTGGAACAGCCCGGGAGGCAGGAAATCCAACACCGCATCCCAACAGCCAGTGAAACAACACCAGCGCAAGGGACACATCACCATCCCATACGTAGGAGGTGTGAGTGACGCTCTGTCCAGAAAGATCAGAAAACTGGGGGTGGCTGTACATTCCAAACCTTCCAACACCATACGCAGCCAGCTGGTCACCCCCAAGGACAAAACCAGCAAACTCGACAAAGCTGGCATTATATACAGAATAGACTGCCAGGACTGTAACCAACATTATGTCGGTGAAACTGAACGCCCCCTTCAGAAGAGACTAACAGAACACAAGAGGGACTCTTCTCCAGTAGGAGCTCACCTACACGCCGAAAAACATCAATTCAGTGCGGACAATGTCAACATCCTGGACAGAGAAAATAAGTGGTTCCAGCGAGGAGTCAAGGAGGCCATCTACATCGCAGCCACCAACCCCCCGCTCAACAGGGACCGGGGCCGTTACACCCTGCCCCCGGTGTACCATTCTCTGATTCGATCTCGTGAACTGGGTTCATCCCATGTTCGCGAGATCTGAGTAGAGATTCACGCAGACAGCATTAGAGCGCTGACGAAGATGGCGAGAACGCCATCGAAAGCTACGGAACTGTGAGTAGCGATTTTTACACTGTTGGGAGACCTTGTTCTTCAAAATTGGTAGCATTAAGGATTTATTTGATGTCAGGGAATTGTGTCAGTGGAAGACAGATGAATCAGATGATCCACTGTACGGCAGGATAATCACGGTGTTGTCACTTAGAGAACATGCTCGTCTTTATCAACTATTTTTCATAATTGCCTCCTTTTTCCTGTTGGTTGATTCCCCCCGTATCGTCATTCCTCCATCTCCACCCCTATTGTAATATGTGCGGCATTTTGATCAAAGTGAGGACAGTTATTCAGTGACTGCCTCTGTAACGTTCTCTGTCTTTCTAAGCGTGTTCTCTGATTTTTTTCAAGCCACTGTAGTCAACGATAGGATATACACAAAAGTACTGATATATAGCGACTGGAGAATTGCCAATAATAACTACACCACCTATAGTTACAAACTGGCCAAAGACAGAACATATGCACTATACAGAGTATAACACGTACAATACTCATTGCACTTATTATACAAACAAATGAACATTGCATATACATGTAATAACAAGCACAGCCTTAATCCCTCAGATACTCAAACTGCTTGCCGTCGGTATTCACACACTCCTTTAATCGAGAGCGGAATTAAGCATTATAATAATGATGTGATACTTACTGTATACCTACTTTTGCAACCCCCCCTGTATTTTGATAACTGCTTTTCAGAACATGTGCACTTTTTTATAACTGTTGTGGGCACACTAGTCAAGTGGGTGAACACCGAACTTCTAGTCAGAATGCCCTGGGTTTGATCCACCTACAACTCTGCCTGGTCAATAAATAATGGGGATTTTTCATTTACCAGGTTAACATGTGTGATGATCTGGCAGTGCCCAAATGCCCTTTCATGTGTACAGATGTAGAATATCAAGCATGGATGATAAAGACCTGGTCAGTCATGTCAGTGGATGACTTCTGCAAACATGGAAACACCCTGCATCACCACCACAGAAGACAGAGTATGCAGATTTGTGCAGTAACATAGCACCTGTAAGATGAGGGTAAACCAATGTTTAACACAAAATTTGGAATGCACTAAAAGCAGTGTTTACGTGGACGTAGAATTATTGTTTGACTTGAAAATGTTTGAACAAAATGAACAGCAATGTTTGCAGCACCACCAAGAACAACAATGAGAAGAACATCAGCAGCAGCAGCAACAACAACAACAGTGAGAACAACGACTAACAACAATGTCTACTACTACCTGACACTCAATTACAATCTTATCACACCAATACATAGCAATTGTCATGTCTATCTCCTTCTGTTGTCTTCATCTCAAGCAATTACAGCAAAACAAAAAACATCCCGAGAAAAACAGCTTGCTTGTTTGTTTTTCTGAAACACGTTTCTGGGCCTTGATATTGACCAGCTCACGCACACTAGCCTGGGGTGGGGATAGAGGGAGGAGAGGAAAACTGGAAACACTTCTTTGTACTGGCTGAAAGCGGCTGAAGGTAAAATGCTGCTATGGAAACTAGAATTAATGGATATCAGCGGATTAGATCATTAGACGAAATGTGACTTGGATAATCTATTGTGTGGCAGGATGATAGTGTTGTCCGTTGAAACATTTCATTTTTTTTCATAGACCAAATATAGATGCGTTCATCCTTTGATTTCATGGTCGATATTTATGCGTATCACCAGCTTCAGATATCCAATAGTGTTTTCCATTTAAAGAAAAAAAAGTGCTTTAAAGTGTGTGTGTGTGTGTGTGCGTGCGTGTGTGTGTGTGTGTGTGTGTGTTTGTGTGTGTGTGTGTGTGTGTGTGTCTGTGTGTGTGTGTGTGTGTGTGTGTGTGTGTGTGTGTGTGTGTGTGTGTGTGTGTGTGTGTGTGTGTGTGTGTGAGTGTGGTGTATGTGCGTGAAAATATTAAGATGGATTACCAACAGGACTATCTGAACTCGAGGCAATAGATCTTAAGTTCATTGCAATATTCAATAATAAATAAATGAATAAATAAATAAATAAATAAATAAAAATAAATGATAAATGAAATAAGATAAATAAATAGATAAATAAATAAATCAATCAAAAATAAATACATAATTCAATAAATAAATACGCAGCCCACAAAAAAGGTGGCCCACCACAGGGTTGGAATTTACAACCCCTGATTTATGAGTTTGATGCTCTAATAACTGAGCTAATAGGCCTTTTTGAAAATACGGTAAGCTGTAGCCCGCACGATAATTGAATCCTCAGTCCCTGAATTATTATCATAGGGGTCTAGCAACTAGGCTAATGAGAACAAAAACACGTTTCAAAAAGATCGTTGAAATTGATTGTGGCTAATGCGATGAGCTCTTGAGTAAAGATGCTGCACTGATTTAAGGTACACCAGAGGTTGAGGCTTCAATGTCCATAAAACGCACAGTATTCTCTTTGACTATTGATTTAAATAACAATCTTCATCATAGCTCTATCCAGCCCCACTGTATTTTCCATAATCAATTCCAAGCAGTTAGAAGTAAACACAAGATGTTTCACCGGGAAACACAAAAGTAATTAATACTGGTAATCCATGGTTGGCCAGGTTGTTTGCTTTCCTCAAACACAATCCTGGGCCATTAATGTCAATCCAATCAAACATACCATTTGGCAAAGGGGAGAGAGAGAGGGGATGGGGAGAGAGAGAGAGAAGAAAGAGAGAGAGAAAGAAATGTATGAAATAGCAGACACAGAGGAGATAGAGTGAAGGAGAATGAGAGTGGGTAGGGATGGAGAGAAAGGGAAAATGAGAAATGAACAAGAGAGTGAAAAGGAGATAGCGAGACAGAGGGGACAGAGAGATAGAGAGACAGAGAAGGAGAGAATATAAAATGCATGTTAGTGAAACAGTGGAACAGCATAAGAAGAAGAAAAGGGAAAACAAATGGAAAGAAAGAAACAAACAATAAAAGAACACACAAAAAACAACAAAAGAAAAACAAAAAACAAACATCCAAGTCATATCAACATTATAATAAAAAAACAAACGTTAATGGAAATGCTATCCATCACATAAGCCCGCATTTTCTTCTCTGGATTTTTTGTGCCTAGTTCTTCCCCTGAGACCCAAACAGCAAACTTGTGTTTTACGACGGTGATGGCTTCCTCCCAAATTGTCCAGTCCTTATTCCCCACCCTACACACTCTTATTTTTCATGTTTATTGTATTTTAAAATCATCACACAACATTTGCAGTTTTGATTTCATGTGTGAGTAACTCTGCACTTGCTCCTCATCATCTGATGGGGTGTAAAAGAATGTTGGAGCTGTCTTCAATGTCTGTCAAAGCCGTCCATCCCTCAAGGGTGTGGCTGTGTCCTGAGTAATCGTCTTGCACAAAAGATATTCAGTGACCCAGCAGCTTTTCTGTCTGTCTCCTTCCTCAGAGTTTGCCCATAGTATCGCTGCTTTTCTTCCTTCCCTCTTTCACCTCTCCTCTTGTATGGCTGACCATAAATGGCAAAATAATTCGTTTTTTGATATATTAAAGTTTAGGATGTTAAAATGTTATTGTTGATGTACCTGATGGAGGTTATCACGAGATCATCATAGGCTGGGCTAAATTATAAAAGGGAGACACGCATCCACACACACCCCTAACATACATATACACACTGATACACAATCACCAATATTCACGATTTACACACACAACACACACACACACACACACATATATACACAAATACACGTCACCACGCACGCACGCACGCACGTACACACACACACACACAAAACACACATATCTATATATTTCATGTACGTGCATTATATATTATATATATGTATATATATAACACATACACACAAACATGAGTCCAAAACCAAATGGAAACACAAGGACATATCAACATATACACACGATAGTAGTATCAAGAAATGTTTGGACAGATGAACACCAGAAATTCCTCAGGAGAAGACACACTGATCAGTGTTTACCTCATAGACGAGCTACTGTATACCTACACTGCTAGATGTCCTACCTCTGCTTAATTAAGAGAGAAATTGCTTCTACAATTTCAGTTTTCAAGTTTCTCTGAATTGTGTTCCATGCCTCAGAAGTAAAATCCCATATGCCATGATGCCAAACTACTCCATGCAGCATTTGTTTATTTCACACTGTCTTTACTATATTTAACAGAAGAAATGTAGTTTTTTTGTCAGAATGTAACTCGTTTTCAAACGTAGTAAAACAACAATCGTTTTCATGTTTTGAACCATGCCAGGTCGTGCCTTTCTCCTTATATAGCAGCAGTAAGGCAAACGCCAACTCCAAAAATAGATGCTATTTTAACGACACAGTTGATAAAAAAAAAATCACTCCCACCTCTCACCTGCCTCCACCCTTGCCACGTCATCACTTCCTCTTCCTTCCCCAAAATTGATACCCACCCCTCCTCTAACAACGAAAGTGTTCATTTTGTTGTCTTGGTCTCACACAGTTGCAAGGAAATAAAAGACGTCCCGTTGGGAAACAGAGCAACAAGTGATTAATAATTCACTTTCCACAGACACGTTGGGCCCTTGATACCAATCCACTTACACACGCTATTGTGGACAGAAGGAACACGTAGCTAAGTGTGAAAACAATCTTCTTTCTTCTGAATGAACAAGAGGATTGTAGGCCAAGGGTTTGTGCCAATGGAATTAATTGGTGTCAGGGAAAGTAGAAGACAGACATGGTGGGTGATTCATTGTATGGAAAGTAAAGTAATCATAGCTGTTTTCAGCTGGAGCAATTTCTTTTCTTTTTCCAGATGTAGAAATGCATCTTTCTTTCCTTTTTTTTTGGTCATTATGTTGATATATCACCAGCTTCAGCTATCCAAAACTTGTTTAATTTAGATAAAGAAGGTGTATTTTACCAGACGGCAGATGCATATCAGATATAGCCAGCAAAATCGGCCGAGCCAAAACAACATCCAAGAAGATGAAAGCATTCTTACCAACAAATGCCTATCAATTAACATCAGAAGAGAATTCTTCAATGTTATATAGAACCAATACTGTTGCACAGTTGCGAGGCGTGGACAGTCAACAAGCAAAGCCAGAACAAGATTGAGGCAGCCGAGATGTGGTTTCTAAGAAGGATGTTGAGAGTTCCATGGACAGCAAAGAAAACAAACGAGACAGTCTTGATGGAGGCAGACACAAGTAGATCATTAATAAGAAACATTAGGAAAAGACAGGCAACATTCATAGGCCATTTTATGAGGAAAGGGGAATTGGAACACCTGGTCACAACGGGAAAGCTGGAGGGAAAGAGAGCACTGGGTAGACCCAGGGAGAAGATACTAGACGGACTTGCAGAGTGGCTGAGGACAAGTAGGGTGGAAGAGATGCTTGAGGCAACAAGAGATAGAGACAGATGGAAGTCCATAATCGCCAATGCCATGCGACAAGACAACCGATGATGATGATGATGATGATGATGATGATGATGATGATGATTTTATATTGATGTGTGCATGTTGAGTGAGTGAGTGAGAGAGAGAGAGAGAGAGTGTGTGTGTGTGTGTGTGTGTGTGTGTGTGTGGTGTGTGTGTGTGTGTGGTGTGTGTGTGTGTGTGTGTTGTGAGCAGTGTGTGCAATGTATATGTCAACCCTATCATGGGTTTATTAAAGACATGAAAGAGGAGAGTTATGACACAGTCCATCTAACAAAATAAAACAAAAAAGGCATACTCACAGGTATGCCATTTACGATGTACATGTACTTACCTACATTGTTTCCTATCACTGACTAGGACCAACGACAGAAATAAATGAGTACCATTAATATGTTAATAAATATGTTTTAATTAAAGTGACTGTCAGCGCTCAAGCACGTAGGAATGAGAAATACACAAAAATGAATCAGAATGAGTATTTGACAAGAAAAATACGACAATAAAAAGCTAGACAAGGAAAGACAAAACAAAACAAGATGAGACAAGATAAGAGAGGAGCAAATTTTCAGCCTTTTTTCAAGTGTAAAGAAAAGACAGAGAATTAATGTACAAAACCTAATAGAATACTACTTTTTGTATTTAGGTTTTTGCATTTTTTGTTTTTGTATTTCATTTATTCTTTACGAACGCCAGTTGGCTAAATATTTGCAACCTCTTGTCTTGTCTTGTCTTGTCTTGTCTTGTCTTGTCTTGTCTGTCTTGTCTTGTCTTGTCTGTCTTGTCTGACCTTGTTTTGCCTTGTTACATCTTGGCCTGGCTTGTGATATCAAATATAATTATGGTCTGACTTATTTTAATGTATGTTGGTTCCCAACGAACATTTGTCACAGAAACAATGTTTGTGGTGACATAAGTTTTTATTGAAACATGAAAAATACTACAATTACAAATTCCAGTAAATGTAGTTTCGCTTTACTAAGGAAAACATCAGTGTTTTAAAAATGACTATGGACAACAATATAGATGTTCGAAGAATGACATCCAGATCTGTCATAGCTAACGTGGTATTTCGTTACATTGAAGTAGCACACTGCTTTAAGGTATACGAAACTATCAGGTGGAGAACTTAAACATCGTTTACCTTGATTACTGATCGGAAAAAAAAACATCCCCACTCCCTGCTATCACACACACTCCATACTGATACCACCCCCCAGCATTCCCCCTTTTCGTTTTAACCCTTTGACTCCATCAACATATCTGCCATCATCCCACATTGTCAGTCATGACAGCGAAGCAAAATCTAACCACCTGCTTCCTGCTTGTGGATAGAGTGAAGACGTAAAAGGGTTAATGTATTGCAGCTGGCAGATGAGATGTGGGAGGGAAAAGGGTTAATCTAAATCAATTGCAAACAAACAAAAGAAGATCCACTGGGAAACAAAACACAAAAAAACAGTTACTAAAAACTATGGGCTGGCCAGGCATGTTTGCTTTCCTCAAACACATTCTGGGGCCCTTGATGCCAATCAGTTTACACATGCTATTATGGCGAAGAGGGAAAGGAGAGCGAGAGAGAGAGAGAGAGAGGAGAGGTGAGGAGAGAGAGTGTGTGTGTGTGTGTGTTAGGAGAGAGAGAGAGAGAGAGGAGCGTAGTTAAGAAGAAAAGCGTTTTACTTCCTCCTAAGTGAAAGAGAAGAATGAAGGTCAAGATTTGTTTGATGTCAGTGAATTGTGTTCAATACCTGGGAACGGTCATTTCATCAGACGGCAGATGCACATCGGAAAATACCTGGCAGAATCGGCCAAGCCAAAAACAGCGTTCAGAAGATGACAAGCATTCTTACCAACAAATGCCTATCAATTAACATCAGAAAGAGAGTCCTTGAATGTTTCATAGAACCAATACTGTTGTACGGATGCGAGGCGTGGACAGTCAGCAAGCAAAGCCAGAGCAGGATCGAGGCAGCCGAGATGTGGTTTCTCTAGAAGAATAATGTGATATAGTTCCATGGACAGCAAAGAAAACAAACGAGACAGTCTTGATGGACATAAGGAAGACTAGGAAAAGACAAGCAACATTTATAGGCCATTTTATGAGGAAGGGGGATTTGGAGCACCTGGTCACAACGGGAAAGCTGGAGGGAAAGAGAGCACCAGGTAGACCCAGGGAAGAATGCTGGACGGACTTGCAGAGTGGCTGGGGATGGGGAGGGTGGGAGAGATACTGGGGGCAACGAGAGATAGAGATGGTTGGAAGTCCATGGTCGCCAATGCCATGCGGCAGGGCATCTGATGATGATGATGATGATGATGATGAATTCTGTCGGTGGATGACAGATAAATTGAATATGATCGACCGTGTGGCAGAATAATCACAGTGTTGTCAGTTGGAAGGAATGCCTGTCTTTATCAAATATTTTCCATAACTGCCTTCTTTTTTCCTGTTGGTTGATTTCCCTCATATCCACCTCCCACCCCTATTGTAATATGTGTGGCATTTTGTTCAAACTGAGGACAATTTCTAAACGACTGTCTCTGTTACTTACTTTGTCTTTCTAAGCGTGCTCTCTGATTCATTGGAACCCACTGTAATCAACGATAGTATAAACGCAAAAGTACAATTCCATACGCAACTGGACAAATGCTGATAATAATTACATCATGTCCAACATCCTGCTTACATTGATGGACCAAACGACCAATCCAACATGTGTGTTTTAGTATAATGCAAGGGAATTACAAGTAACAAAGATGTTTAATTAATGACAAATTTATAAATACTGGTAATCCATGGCTGACAGGCTTGTTTGCTGTCCTCAGAACATTCTGGCCCTTAAAGCCCTCTACTCAAAGTGTTATTGTCAAGGAAAAGGGGAGGAGAGAGGGGAGGGGGACAGAACAGAGACAGACAGACAGAGACAGTAGACAGAGTGACAGGAGTCGGAGAGACGGAGACAGGAGAAACTAAAACTTTTGTGCGCACGTGACCGTGTGTGTATGTTCTGGGGCGTGTGTGTGTGGTGTTTGTCGTCCTGGTGTGTCGTGGTTCCGTGGTGTGTGTGTGTGATGTGTGTTGTCGGTGTGTGGTGTAGTGTGAGTGTGTGTGAAAGAGAGAGACAGAGACAGAAACAGGGACAGACAGGACAGAGAGAGATGGAGAAAGCACAGAGACGAAGAGAGGTCATTAACAAGTGCATACTGGTAGGATTGTGTGTTTTCCAAATGCATGTTCCCTGGCACTTTCATGACAAAGTCAGTATATTCATAGGGACAAAAGCACAGATGCACAAGAAATCGTTGTATTGCTGTTGGATGAATAGATTCAAGTTATTTGGTAACCTGTGGAAAACATGATAAGCTCATGTGTTTTGTATTATGGAAGGAACGGTTGTAGTATTCATGCACCGTTAGGAAAATGATGTTGTCAGATGAATGGAATGTGTTCATCTGTTTGGAGATGTCGAAATAATTATTCTATTGGTTTCCTTCTTTGTTAATCTTGTTTTGTGACTCGTGTGTGTCCAAATCTTACTTTTCGTCTTTATCAAATAAATGGATGGATTACAGCTTTCCCCACACACGTATCTACACACACAACACATACACACAGCGCGTCTCTCTCTCTCTCTCACCTCTCTCTGGATATAATAATCTCATATCTATATATATATACATAGACACGGTTTGTCTATGTGTCTGTCTGTCTGCTCTCTCTCTATCTCTCTCTCTCTCTTCTTTCTCGTCTCTCTCTGTGGACTGTGATAAGATGTGTCTGAAATTGTATTTTGATGTTTGCTAGCCGTGTAATCACGTTGGCACCTTTGAGCACTTTCCACGCTAAAAAAACAAAAGAAAACCAACAACACACACACACACACACACACACACAGCACACACACACTCACACACAATACACACACACACTACACACACACACCCACACACACACACACACACACACACATACCAACAAAAAACAAACAAAAAAGAAACAAAAACAAAAATAACTAGATAGTAGATGTCCAACTATTGAGATTCTGTGTCCATTGCATCTGGCAGGTTTAAGCTACCAGCAAACGATACACAACATTATGGAATTCCTTGAATTGTAACTGTAACGCTTTCTTCACTAAACTGACCATAATGTAGAACAGGAAAAATGTTAGAATAGCTTGACATCCTTCACCATCTCTACACGCCTTCACATGACATCAGTCGTAAGGGAAAGTATCCTTGTAGACACAATAACAGGCAACAGGTGAGTAACTCCATATCGATATACAAAGTTAGGTGTCAGTCAGTTATCGACCTGGTGCGCATTACCCTTGTTATGTCGTTTGAGTCGTTGTCTGGCTTTTGTGGGTAGGTCTGAGTGACTTGTTAGCTTCCTGGACTTACACTGACAGAGAGAGAAGAGAGACAGACAGACAGACAACAGACACAGGCAGACACACATACATCAGACACACAGACACACAGACACAGAAGACATACATACATACAGACAGACGTTAGACAGACAGAGGAGAGTGAAAGAGAGAGACAGACAGACAGACAGATAGACAGACAGACAGAGAGGAGAGAGACAGACAGACAGAGAGAGACAGACAGACACACACACACAGACATGCGCACACACAGACAGACAGACATACAGACAGACATACAGACAGACAGACAGATAGACAGACAGAGGAGAGTGAAAGAGAGAGACAGACAGACAGATAGACAGACAGATAGAGAGGAGAGAGAGAGAAATGACAGAGACAGAGAGAGATAAAGAGAGAGGGAGACAGAGAGAGACAGAGACAGAGAAATTTACACAAGTGTCTCATGAGCTTCCAGTCGTACTCCTCTTCTTAGTTATTGCTTGGTCCTTCTACCCCTTCATTTGAAAAATATTTCCCCCCAAATCTGGTTTTATTATGGCAAAGAAGACAGAAGAGAAAATGCGATAGAAAACAAAACAACAAGGGAAACACGATGATATAGGAAAAGGTAAATGAGGACATCAGAGGAGGAAGAGGGAGAAAGGGAGATAAACATGAGAACAACAAGATGAAGAAAATAGACATTGAGCTTGATTCAGTTCCACAACGCTGTATCTATACGTCTGTTAGAAAATGCAAAGAAAAATGGAAAATGCCTTTTAAAAAATGAGAAATAGAGGAAACTAGAGAGAGAGAGTGAGAGAGAGAGAATGACAGAGACAGAGACAGAGACAGAGATAGAGACAGAGACAGAGACAGAGACAGACAGACAGACAGAGACACACACACACAGACAGAGAGAAAGAAGACAGAAAGTGAGACAGAGAGAGAGAGAGAGATTACGCCTTTATCCAAAAGCGGTGATAAGCTTTAATGATAATAATAATAACATCCCATCAACAGTTTCAGGCCTTTTTAGTTTTGTTTTAATTTAATGAAAACTCACTACATGTCACAGTAACTTTATTATGTAATTAATCTAAACGTGATGAAACAAAGAGATGTATTTTAAAATCTTCATACATCATTTAAACATGTATAAGGAAATACTATCAAATCAGTGAAAGAGACAGATGCACACAGACACCGACAACCCCTCCCTCCAACACATACACACACACACACACATACACACACACACATAACACACACACACACACACACACACAGACATACACACAGACACACACACACAGACATACACACAGACACACACACACAACATACACACAGACACACACACACACACAAACACAGACACAGACAGACAGACACACACACACACACACACACACACACACACACACACACACACACACACACACACACACACACTGCTGCTTAGAAAGAAAACGTCTCATGGAAAATAGCCTGAGTGTGGTCTGTTCTGTATTGATTGTTCTTGTAATATTTTCTTTCTCTGTGTATAGTCTTGTCCGTTTGTTGTTGTTGTTGTTGTTTGTTTGTTTGTTTTATTTTCTTCTATTTCCTTGTTCATTCCCTTGTGTTTTCCTTTTTTTCTCTGTCATTGTTTATTTTTTTCTTACTAAGATTAACTGTTCATTATTCTGTCCAGAAGTCTGTTTGCATTTACGAGTTTATTTTGTGTTTTTTACTACCCTTTATTTATCTTTCTTTTTTTTTCTCTGTTTTCTCATTCGCTTTCATCACAAAAGAGATAAAGAGAAAAACAATAGATCAACATTGGGTAATGCGATGCACCTATTTTTTTCAGGCTTTGTCGTTTGTTTATGTGAACGTCTTGGCAATTTTGTTTGTCTGTTTGTTTGTTTGTTTGTTTGTCTGTCTGTTTGTTTGTTTGTTTGTTTGTTTGTTTGTTTGTTTGTTTGTCATGGGCCCATGAAGTAGGAAGCTGTGAATGCATAAATTATTTGGGTTTTGTTTTACCATAAAACGATCGAATCTGCTCACAGATTTTGTGACGGTTTAGAGGGCACTTTTTGTTTCTTTGTTTGTTTGTTTTTATTTTATCTTTTTAATATAACCATTTGTTGTTTTGTTTTGTTGATTCATGCTACATGGTGAACATTTGCTGTTGTCGATGTTTAGTAATTCGTATCGATGTATGCCCATGCATTCATTATGATGCCTTTAAATACATCAGCAAGAAAAACTACAAGATGAATAAAGGAGAAGAAAAAGAAAGAAAAAAGAAATAGAAGAACAAAAAGGGTAAAAAAGCAAAACGATAAAAACAAAACAAAACGAAATGAACGTAGAATAAAAACTATCATCATTATCATCATCATCAGGTGCCCTGCCGCATGGCGTTGGCGATCATGGACTTCCATCTGTCTCTATCTCTCGTTGCCCCTAGCATCTCCCCCACCCTCCTCGTCCCCAGCCACTCTGCAAGTCCGTCCAGCATTTTCTCCCTGGGTCTACCTGGTGCTCTCTTTCCCTCCAACTTTCCCGTTGTGACCAGGTGCTCTAAATCCCCCTTCCTCATAAAATGGCCTATAAATGTTGCCTGTCTTTTCCTAATCTTCCTTATGAATGATCTACTATGAAAGGAGGAATAAGAAAGAATAGAATACAACAAGACAGAAGAAAGAAGGCAATGATGACGACGACGAAGAAGAAGAGAAAGAAGGAGAAGATTATATTAAGAAATTTGGTTTGTTCGTGGTCAAGCAGCTAAACTCAGGGAAATTACTTTATCGTAATATAAGTCTATTTTGTTGTTGATTGTTAACCCTAAGATATGCTATCTGATTATTTCATTGTACTTATAAGCACCCTTTCAGTAGGGGCTATGGCATTTCTTGAATAAAATTCTGATGTCTGAAATCTGAAGTCTCTTTCTGTCTGTCTGTCTGTCTGTCTACCTATCTGTCTGTCTGTCTGTCTCTCTCCCCTCTCTCACTCCCTCTCTCTCTTTTTCTCTCTCTCTTTCTCTCACACACATGCACACACACACGCACGCACGCACATGTACAGAATCTAACCAGCACACATACACCAACCAGAAACACATCATAGACTAAATATACAAAATATTCAACATCGCACAAGAATCAAACTCTTACTCTAATAAAAGTCTATCCACCCATTCCTCTCGACTTAACAACGAGAGAGAAAGAGAGAGAGAGAGATGAAACTACACATTTTAACCCAGAGTTGTTTATGTATAAAACGTTAAAATACATTTGTAAACAATTCTTTCATTTTTGTTTGTTTGTTTTTCGTTTCACCATTATTTATAGAAAAGTACTTAATGTCACAATGATTTCATTATGCGAAAAAATCTAAAAGTAAAAAAAAAATGAAGAGACAGTACTTTGTTTTAAAAGTGGTTATATATACTGTTGTTTTAACAAGTGTTAGGAAATCGTATTTACTCCATAAAAGAAACGGATTTGCACGCGCGCGAGTCTGTGTGTGGTTTGTATGTGTTCCTTGATTTAACGTCTTTTCACTATAAGTGATATTAAATGGGTAAAAATGGCATGGAGGATAATTTTTTGTTGGGGGGGGGGGGAGGGGACAGAGGGAAATAGAGTAAGAGACGGGAAAAAATTACAATGAAGCGGCAAGGTCTTAAGAAACAGGATATGGATGAACAGAGAAATGAAAGTAGAACAACGCTAACATCAAATGTAAAAGAAAAATGGTCATAAAAAAACAAAACGAAACAAAATAAAATAATAATGATTAAAATAATAACCTTAAAGTAACGCATTAACAGGACTGTGAACCAATGGTTCTGATATTTTAACTAACAGAACTTGATCTGATATTACTTCTTTAAAATGCTTTCCAAGATAGTTTCCTTGTGTAAACATCTTTGATAAAAAATAACGAAGTGTGTGTGTGTGTGTGTGCGTGCGTGCGTGCGTGCGTGCGTGCGTGCGTGCGTGCGTGTGTGTGTGTGTGTGTGTGTGTGTATGTGTGATGTGTGTTATTACATTTGTTTAAATTGGTTTTGTTTGTGTGTGTGATACTTTGATATCAAAATGATGTCTGAACATCACATCACTGAATTATATACACTGTCTATCGAGACAGTTTTCAGAAAGGTCAGGTTCAGGAGAACAGAACACAGCTTTTTATGTCTTACCCAAACCAAATAAATGGATAAGATACCCTGACTATACAAAATGTAACTGGATTGTTTTCACCAGTTCAGCTATCAGATCACTGTCAGAAACTGTCACCAAGTTTCTATGGCTTGACTGTGGTGTGTTCTGTATTGTTTTTTTCTCATATTGTTTTTCTTTTCTTTGTGTATCATCTAAGTAACCTCAAACCCAACACAGTTTGCGCTACCCATTCAGCTAGCATAGACGCAAACTGTGTTGGGTTTGAGAAATTCTACATGGGAGATAACTCCGTGACTCTCAAGAGTTATGTTACTTAGTTGATGTTTAAAAATTCTCTCCTGCTTCCCTCTTATTTCATTTGGTATTTGTTTCTATAGATTTGTCTCTTCGTTTCTTCGTCTATTTCTTTGCTCATTCTCGTTGTGTTTTCCTTTATTTTTCTTTGCTGTTGTTTTTCTTTATCTTAACTTTTCATCACTGTCCAGAAGATTGTTTCAATTGATGCCTTTATTTTGTGTCGCTGTTTTTGCTATCATTTTTTTAGCCTTCCTTTTTGTTTTTCTACCTGTGTTTTCTCATTCGCTTTTCATCGCAAGAAGGAAAAGGAAATATGTATAGATCAACAATGGGTAAAACGATGCGCATGTTTGTTCAGGCTTTCTCTCTTGTTTATGTGAGCGTCGTGGCCATGTTTTTGTCAGGGAGCCACGAAATAGGAAGCTGTAAACGTATAAATTACTTAGATTGCATTTGACGACGTTATGACGTCCGAATTTGTACAAAGATTTTGTGATTATTGAGTGGGCAGGGCTTTATTTTTGCTTATGCACGATGCCTGGCGAATACGTGCTGCTGAAGATTTCCATTAATTCGTATTAATGTACGCTCGTGGCTTGTTTATGATGGCTTTCAATACACCAGAAAGGAAACCTAGAGGATGCTCGAGGAAGAAAAGAAGACAAAGAAAAATTAGAAGAAAAAGTAGTAAAAAAAAAAGAAAGGAAACAAAACAAAAATAAGATGAAAAGGAATGCAAAAGAAACAAAAAAAAGAAGGAAAGACGATGACAAAGAAGAAAACAACAACAACCATAAGAAAAACAAAAGCAATGTAGCTGAGCACGTCTGTTCATGATACAAAAATACAACACAAAAGAACACAAAAGAACACATCACAAAACACAATGCCCAACACAACACTCCACATCTCTCTCTCTCTCTCTCTCTCTCTCTCTCTCTCTCTCTCACCACACACACACACACACACACACACACACACACACATACACACACACTCACACACACACACACACACACACACACACACACACACACACACACACACACACACACACTGCTGCTTAGAAAGAAAACGTCTCATGGAAAATAGCCTGAGCACGGTCTGTTCTGTATTGATTATTCTTGTAATATTTTCTTTCTCTATGTAGTCTTGTCCGTTTGTTTGTTTGTTTGTTCCTTTGTTTGTTTGTTTTTTTTCTTCTATTTTCTTGTTCACTCCCCCTGTGTTTTCCTTTTTTTCTCTGTCACTGTTTATCTTTTCCTTTCTAAGATTAACTGTTCATTATTCTGTCCAGAAGAGTTTATTTTGTGTTTTTTAATTACCCTTTATTTATCTTTCTTTTTTTGTTGTTGTTGTTGCTACCTTTGTTTTCTCATTCGCTTTCGTCACATAAGAGAGAAAGAGAAAAACAATAGATCAACATTGGGTAAGACGATGCACATATTTTTTTCAGGCTTTGTCGTGTGTTTATGTGAACGTCTTGGCAATTTTGTTTGTCTGTTTGTTTGTTTGTTTGTTTGTTTGTTTGTTTGTTTGTTTGTTTGTTTGTTTGTTTGTTTGTTTGTCATGGGCCCATGAAGTAGGAAGCTGTGAATGCATAAATTATTTGGGTTTTGTTTTACCATGATAAAACGATCGAATCTGCTCACAGATTTTGTGACGGTTTAGAGGGCACTTTTTGTTTCTTTGTTTGTTTGTTTTTTATTTTATCTTTTTAATATAATCATTTGTTGTTTTGTTTTGTTGATTCATGCTACATGGTGAACATTTGCTGTTGTCGATGTTTAGTAAATCGTATCGATGTATGTCCATGCATTCATTATGATGCCTTTAAATACATCGGCAAGAAAAACTACAAGATGAATAAAGGAGAAGAAAAGACAAAAAAGAAGAAAAAAAAAAGAAGTTGAAGAACAAAAATGGTAAAAAAGCAAAAAGGATAAAAACAAAACAAAACGAAATGAACGTAGAATAAAAACTATCATCATTATCATCATCATCAGGTGCCCTGCCGCATGGCGTTGGCGATCATGGACTTCCATCTGTCTCTATCTCTCGTTGCCCCTAGCATCTCCCCCACCCTCCTCGTCCCCAGCCACTCTGCAAGTCCGTCCAGCATTTTCTCTCTGGGTCTACCTGGTGCTCTCTTTCCCTCCAACTTTCCCGTTGTGACCAGGTGCTCCAAATCCCCCTTCCTCATAAAATGGCCTATAAATGTTGCCTGTCTTTTCCTAATCTTCCTTATGAGTGATCTACTATGAAAGGAGGAATAAGAAAGAATAGAATACAATAAGAAGACAGAAGAAAGAAGGCAATGATGATGACGATGAAGAACAAGAGAAAGAAGAACAAGAAGGGGAAGATTATATTAAGAAATTTGGTTTGTTCGTGCTCAAAGCAGCTAAACTCAGGGAAATTGCTTTATGGTAATATAAGTCTATTTTGTAGCTGATTATTAATCCTACGATATGCCATGTGATTATTTCATTGTACTTATAAGCACCCCTTCAGTAGGGACTATGACATTTCTTGAATAAAATTCTGAAGTCTGAAGTATGAAGTCTGAAGTCTCTTTCTGTCTGTCTGTCTGTCTGTCTGACTGTCTGTCTCTCTCTCTCTCTCCTCTCTCTCTCCCTCTCTCTCTCCTCTCTCTCTCTCCCTCTCTCTCTCTCTTTCCCTCTTTCTCTCACACACATGCACACACACACACACGCACGCACATGTTATAGAATCTAATCAGCACGCATACACCAACCAGAAACACATCATAGACAAAATATAGAAAATATTCAACATCGCACAAGAATCAAACTCTTACTCTAATAAGAGTCCACCCATCCCTCTCGACTTAACAACGTACAACTTCACTTCTTCACTAAACCCACCCTCAGTTTCTCTCTACCCTACGTGAATACACCTAATGAGAGAACGATGAGAATTGAAAACAATGTAAGCTCTTTCCAAAATATCAAAAGAGGAGTCAGACAAGGTTGTATTTTGTCACTAGATCTGTTTTCACTTTACAGCGAAAACATCATGAGAAACCTAGAAGAAGACCCTGGATTAAAGGTTGGAGGGAAAATGATAAACAACATTCGATACGCAGATGACACCGCGCTAATTGCAGAAAATGAAAGAGACCTACAAAACCTTGTGAATATACTAGAAATAGAAAGCAAAGGTAAGGGGCTGGAACTAAACAGCAGGAAGACTGAAGTCATGGTGATCAGTAAAAAACATGAAATCCTGTCATGCAAAATAACAGCAAATGGCACAACCTTGACACAGGTTGATA
>CM060310.1:94777042-94779542 GCA_030674185.1 Monoplex corrugatus | reverse complement strand
GTTGTGTCACCGGTAGTCTCAATCCAAGATGAAAGTCCATAACATCATGATCATCATTCAGATTGTCAAGAAGTCATTTATCATTGTTACGTCTTGAACATTGTCTCAGATTATAAACCGCTTCATGCCTTGATTTTGTGCTGACTTAAGTTTTGGTTTTCTCCACTGCTTCCATGCTTGAGGTAACTCATGTTGGGGTCTAGAGTGTTGGTCGTTCATGGCAGTTGTCATTGGAAGACCACGGTTGTGGCATCTTTTTAAATGGAGGGGGTGAAGGGTGGAGGGGGGGGGGCTCTTACTCCATCTGACTCTTAAATAGGCAGTGTCCTCAGAAAGCTGGACCAGAACAGACATTGTTGAACTCCACCAAGTGACTCAGCAGCAGTGTATCTCCTTTGGTGGGTGATCCCATGTCAGCTTGACATCTTTGGCTCCTGTTGGCTTCCTGGCACTGAGACTTCAACTGGACTAACTTGGGGCTGATGGTGTCTTTAGCAGCTGGAATGAACAGAATGCAGTCAACATCAATTAATTGATACAGATGTTTAGACAAAATAGTAAACAAAGCAAAACAAACAAAACCCCAACAACATAGTACTCGTAGCAATAAGATATAGAAAATTGAATCAATGAAAAATGAATGAATGATTAACAAAATGAGTGAATGAATGAATGAATGAATGAATGAATGAATGAATGAATGAATGAATGAAACCTAAAATAGTGCTTCCTTTCCAAAAATTAAAAAAATGGAACAATGTAATATATTTAGTCAGTTTTCCTTGCCATATGTTGCTAAAATGTACTTGGTATTTAGACTCACAAAGTAAATCAACCATAAGAGTCAAAAATGAAACGTTTATCATTGTTAGAATAACCTAGTGCGTCTAAATGTAATCATGCTGATGATTATCATCATGGTGACAATGACATGGTAGCAGTTATTCTATTCTATATATGAGATATGTGTCGTATTTATTGTGGCATAAAAGTGAGGTATTTTGTATAGGATTTCATTGCTACAGTTTGTTTAGAGCGCATTACGTGTATCTATTACACCATAACTCTAGTTTATCATCAATCTATAACAGAGCGTGATAATTGTGCCTCTCAAAACGATTTCCAAGTATCTGCTTAACAGAAATTCTTGCATATTTTAATCACTGCATGGATTTTAAACAACTCCTAATTGTATGTCTGAACAATATACATTCACACACGATCTCTCCCCTCTCAAATACACGCATGCACAAAAGCGCAACACAGACAGCGCATGTTGCTTATCTTCTAAATAAGACAGAATCATTTTCCTGATCAAAAAACACTTGAAAAATAGCAAATAAAAATATCAAATAAATGGAAAGAAACCCATGAAAATTACCAGCCGACAATGTTGAATTTAAATGGAATGATTGTGCATTAATTCATTGTTAGGGCGCCCATCTGCGCATCAAATAACCCGTCTTTTTACTTCATTTTACCCCAAGCAGCTCTCGCTATAAAAGTGATCGGCATTGCGGACACGTGAACTGTTATTCAAAGAACAGACGTCGAAGGTGTGTAAGAATACTAAACAGCATTTTCCCGCCATTGAAAATCAATGTGGCCGACTTCCTTGTCTGGAAACGAAATTTTATTAAATGCATTAAATGCGCGCCATTCCATCCCTGTTGTCATTTTCTTTGTGGTCTGTGCACGAACTCGTACCCACTTCTGTCAGTAAGAATTTGACAATTACAAAATAAAGATCAGACAGAATATATGCTATTTAATATGTCTTCTAAGAACACAAGGTCCTCCATTGCCAGTTGCATGATGAATGTGGAGAATGATGTCTAAGTTACAGACCTGATTGTTTTTAGGGAGCTAGCCTTGGTTTCTCCATTCTGTGTCATTTCTATTCATTGGATTGAGACCACCGTGGAGTTAGTTATATCCTTTTTTCGCTCTGAGTGGAATTTTAAACAGCATGGTGATTTAAATTTTGAGAGAGAAAGAAGGAATCAGAGAGAAAGACAGAGAGAGAGAGAGAGAGAGAGAGAGAGAGAGAGAGAGAGAGAGAGAGAGAGAGAGAGAGAGATGGTTTTCAAGACATAGAAAGCGTTGCATAGGAAGAGTAAAGAAACTGAAAGCAGAAAAGGGGAAGGACAAGGGGTGCAGTAGGAGAAGAGGGTTACATTTGGTAGATGTGTGACAATGACAGTATTATTTCATTTTCAGTAGTAAAAATATTAACAAAACCTCTTATTTTAAGTTTAGTTTGCCTTTGCTGATCTGGGAACATAATTGTGTGTGTGTGTGTGTGTGTGTGTGTGTGTGTGTGTGTGGTGTGTGTGTGTGTGTGTGTGTGTGTGTGTGTGTGTGTGTGTTGTTGTTGTGTGTGTGTGTGTGTGTGTGTTGTTGGTGTGTGTGTGTGTGTTGTGTGTGTGTGTGTGTGTTGTGTGTGTGTGTGTGTGTTGTGTGTGTGTGTGTGTGTGTGTGTGTGTGTGTGGTGTGTGTT
>CM060310.1:94764542-94772042 GCA_030674185.1 Monoplex corrugatus | reverse complement strand
TGTTTATGACAAGCTGGTGACTGCACAAATGAATTTTCATGTGGATTAATAAAATGATATTTAATTGAATTGGACTCAACTATCTCTTTCCTTGTGAGTTCATATATGAATTTTCATGTGGATTGATAAAGTTATATTTGATTGAATTGAACTCAACTATCTGTTTCCTTGTGAGCTCACATATGAATTTTCGTGTGGATTAATAAAGTGATATTTGATTGAATTGGACTCAACTATCTCTTTCCTTGTGAGTTCACATTATTATCTAAAAGAAGTCAGTTCATTCTCACATTCTGTCAACCATATGACAGATTTGGTTAGTTTTCTTTTAGACTGTGCATGTTTGTTTTTCTTTGTTTGATGGATTTTTCTTTACTTCTTTCTTTCTTTTTTCTTTCTCTTTTCTTTCTTTCTTTTTTCCTTTTTACTTATTTATTTATTCCTTTATCTATTCATTTTTTAGCTTGAGATTAGTCTGGTGTTTTTTAGTCTAGTTGTCTCTTTCCTTGATTTTCTCGTCTTTTTATCTTCCCTTGCATCTTATTACCAATTTGAGGATAAAAAAACTATAGAAACAGCACAAAACATTGAAAAGTACCTTGATTGTGAAAGATCATTTGGAATAATAGAAGCACGACGTTTCGAGCCCAGGCCTTGATAAAGGGCCTGGGCTCGAAGAATCGTGCTTATATTACTCCAAAGGATCTTTCACAAACAAGGTACATTTCAATGTTTTGTGTTTTACACTAAAGATCCAGCTGTCATATTTTGTTTTTACCTATAGAAACAGCAGTTTACCACTCTATAGAACAATACGTGTATGTCAAAAAGGATTTGATATATTTATATCATTGTTATCACTGTCATTGTTGTTGCTATTGCTTTTGCTAATATAGTTGCTTATCATGGTAATCTCAGTGTTGCTATCGTCGTTATTGTTCACATCGTTGTTGTCAATGCTGTAGTTCGTCTCTTCACAATCTAGACCAATCCATGATCCAACATTATGCAGACGTGAGAATGCCAAATGACACAAACATGTCTAAACAGAAACAGAAATGGTGAAAAGAGAGAAAGAGAAAGAGAGAGAGAGAGACGGACAGACAGACAGACAGACAGAGACAAATAGAGAAGAGGATGGAGGTAAATGGAGGAAGGAAGAAAAAGGGAAAACAGAGATGAAAGTAGAAAGAAGGTAGGCCAGAGAGACAGAGAGACAGAGAAGAGAAGAGAGAGTGAGAGAGAGAGAGAGAGAGAGACGACACAGACACACAGACACACAGACAGAGAGTGCGAGAGTGAGTGACCAAGTGAGTGAGAGAACGAGCAAGACAGAACAGAGAGAGACAAAAATAGACAGAGACAGACAGAGACAGAGACAGAGATTGAGAGAGAGAGACAGACAGACAGACAGAGAGTGAGAGAGAGAGAGAGGGACAGAGACAGAGAGAGGGACAAAGAGAGAGAGAGAAAGAGACAAAGAGACAGAGAGACAGAGAGACAGAGACAGACAGATGGAGAGCGATCAACAAGAAAGCCATCAACATACAATGCATGTTTTTGTTTTTGTTTTTGTTGTTGTTGTTGTTTGTTTGTTTTTTTTGACAATGCACGTAAATTGCTTTCACCAGCAGCTGACTTTCCCCATCCAATCCTCTCTCCTTCTCTGGTCTCACTCCACCAACCCCACACTGTGGAGTCTGGATGTTGCTGCTTGTGTATTTGTAGCTTATGCTATTGACTTTTTGACGTATGTATTGTTAGTGTTTGAAGTTATAGGCAAACACACCACACACACACCACACCACACACACACACACACACACACACACACACACACACACACACACACACACACACCACACACACACACACACACACACACACACACACACACACACACAAACACACACACACACACACACAACAAACACACACACAGAGTTATGTTCCCAGGTTAGCAATGGCAAAAATTGAAATACAAGGTTTCGAGAATAACTGTACCACTGAAAATCAAATAATACTGTCATTGCCATACTTCATCATCGAAATGTAACCCTCTTCTCGTACTGCACACCTTGTCCTCCTCCTCTAGTGCTTTCAGTTTCTTTCCACTTCCTGTACAACGCTTTCTATGTCTTGAAAACCATCTCTCTCTCTCTCTCTCTCTCTCTCTCTCTCTCTCTCTCTCTCTCTCTCTCTCTTTCTCTCTCTCTCTCTCTCCATCTCTCTCTCTCTCCCGCTCGCTCGCTCCTCTCTCTCTCTTTTCTCTCTTCTCTCTCTCTCTCTCTCTCTCTCATCCCCTCTTTCTCTCTCAAAATTTAAATCACCAAGTTGTTTAAAATTCCACTCAGAGCCAAAAAAGGATATAACTAATCCCACAGTGGGCTAAATCCAATGAATAGAAATGACACAGAATGGAGAAACAAAGGACAGCTCCCTAAAACAAAACCCATTCAGTTTTGTAACTTAGAAACAACCCTCCTCATTCCTCATCTGAGAAGACATGTTGAATACAGATGTTCTGTCTAATCTTTATTTTGTAATTGTCAAACTCTTGTTTAAAGAACTGGGTATGGGTTTGTGCACAGACCATACAGAAAGATGGCAACAGGGATGGAATGGCTCGCATTTAATCAAATTTCGTTTCCAGACAAGAAAGTCGGCCACATCGATTTTCAATGGCGAGAAAATGCTGTTTAGTATTCTTTGCATTTTTTCGACGTCTGTTCTTTGAATAACAGTTCACGTGTCCGCAATGCCGATCACTTTTATAGCGAGAGATGCTTGGGGTGAAATGAGGTAAAAAGACGGGTTATTTGATGCCCAGATGGGCGCCTTTACAACGAATTAATACACAATCACTCCATTTAAATTCAACATTGCCGACTCTCTTAGAAAACGTAATCTTCGTGGGCTTTTTCCCATTTATTTGATCTTTTTATTTAGTATTTTCCAAGTTTTGTTTTATCAGGAAAATAATTCAATCTCATTAGGAAGAAAAGCAACATGTGCTGTCTGTGATGCGCATTGGTGCATACGTGTATATGAGAGGGGAGAGATTGCGTGTGGATATATACGTTCAGATACACAATCAGGAGTTGTTTAAATATATGCAGTGATTACAACGTTGTGGGAATTACTGTTAAGCAGATATTTGGAAATCTTTTTGAGTGGCATTTTTATCATGCTTCACTATTAAAAATATAGCATAGAGATTGATGATGAAACTAAAGTTATCCTGTAATGGATGAAAAAATTGCGTTCTAAACAACCTGTAGCAAATGAAACTATTTACAAATACGTCACTTTCGTCTACATCTCACAAGAAATACGACATATACCTTGTATGTAATCAAATAACAGGTATCATGTCATTATCATGATGATTATCATCATCAGCATTATTACATTTAGACACAGTAGGTTATTCTAGCAGTGATAAACATTACATTTTTCACTCTTATGATTGATCTATTTCGTGGTTCTAAATATATTTCAGCAGCATTTGACATGGAAAAATGACTAAATACATTACATTTTCCATTGTTTTTAGTTTCTAAAAGGAACCACTATTTTATGCTTTATTCATTCATTCAATTTCATTCATTCATATTTCATTCATTCATATTTCATTCATTCATTCAATTGTTTATGTTGTTGCTGCTATGTTGTTGGGTTTTTTGTTTGTTTTGCTTTGTTTTGTATTTTGTCTAAACGTCTGTATCACTTAAGTGATGTTGACCCCATTCTGTTCATTCCAGCTCCAGAACATACCATCAACCCCAAGTTAGTCCAGTTGAAGTCTCAGTGCCAGAAAGCAAACAGGAGCCACAAATGTCAAGCTGTCATTGGGTCACCCACCAAAGGAGACTACGCTGCTGCTGAGTCACTTGGAGTTCAACCGTGTCTGTTCTGGTCCAGCTTTCTGAGGACACTGCCTATTAAGCTTCTACAAAGTAGAATATGGTAGGCTGATAAAATACCAGTGCAAATATAGACTAGTAAAATAGTATGGTTGTGCCTCAGGATCTGGTCCAGCTCATTGGTTTATGTTCAGGCTTAAGACTTGTGCCATGATCACTATACACAAGGCACCTGTGACGTTAGTGCATATAGAATTCGTTCCTAGTGCGGAGACGTCATCTTGAAAAACTGAAACTGAAACTTCTACAAACGACAGTTATACTAAGTTATGAGCCAAATGGAGTGAGAACCATCTCCCCTCCCCATTTAAAAGGATGTTACCACCGTTGTCTTCAATGACAGCTGTTATGAACGATTGACACTCTATACCCCAACAAGAGGTACTCAAGCATGGAAGCAGTGGAGAAAACCAAAATTTAAGTCAGCACAAATCAAGATATGAAGGGTATTAGAAATCTGAGATAATTTTCACGACGTTATAATGATTAATGTTTTCTTGACAAGCTGAATGATGATCATGATGCTATGGACTTTTATCTTGGACAGAGACTTGGTGACACATTTATTGCTGCTTACTTCCATAACATATGTTGGTGTCTGCTATGTCCAGGAGATACTGTCATTTGCAGTGTGGTCAGGAAATTTGAACAACACTTCATGGTGTGTCTATGAAGTAGATGGAACTCAGCTGCAGTCCCAATTATGTCCAACAAACCCATAGCACGTTCAACTCTGAGTAAGAGCTAGTTGGATCCAGAGAATCCTATTTTTTTTTTGGACTGCTGGTTGTTTGAACTGATAACTTTCCAGTCAGAAGACCATCGCTGTGATACTCCTCAAGGGAGGTTTAGCGATTACAGAACAGAACAGAACCAGAACCATTGCAATAATGACTGGTTTGCTGACATGGTTCTTGTTATCAGCGTTACTTTTGCTTTTTTCTCATTAATGTTATTGTGGAACCAGAAGAACAAGAAAACCAATGTAAGCGCGTATTTAACAAAACAAGACAAAACAAGCGCAAATTTTCGGCAACCGCCTTTGTCAAGCGCGAACACCTTTTTTATCCACTGGACGAGGCAGCAGGAAAGTTTTTAGTCATGTTTTTATTATCTGTTGTTTGGTGTTTGTGACCGTGCGTTCGCGCTTGACAAAGGCCGGTTGGCCGAAAATTTGCGCTTGTTTTGTCTTGTTTTGTTAAATACGCGCTTACATTGGTTTTTTGTTCTTCTGGTTCCTGTTTGCTTTGGCGCAGGCAGTCGCACTTGTTTTGGATCTAATGATATTGTGGTTGTTGATATTGTTGCAGCGAGCGTTTTTGAAGCTGGTGTGCTGTCATGGCTCTTGCTGTCAGTATTTTTCCTGTTTTTGTTGCTGCTACTGGTGGTGGTGCTTATTTTGCTTTTGTCATTAATATGGCTATTGCTTTTGTCATTAATATATTTATTGTTCTTTTCATAACACAACGAAAGTACGACCCGTGATAAAACAAACATAATGAAGGCTAAATGACACAGACATGTCTGAACAGAAAACAAAATGGAGGAGAGTGATAAAATAGAGGGGGAAGCCATCAACGTAATGTTCATCGATTTTTGACACTGCACGTCTTTCTCTCACCTTTAGATGACCTTTCTCGTCAGAGACCCCCTGGTCCCCATCCCCCACCCTAGACCACCTCTTTCTCCTCCATCCCTCTCCCAACTCTCCCTCTGAACCCTTCTCCTTTCCTTTCTTCCAGCTATCCAGGGGCAGGGTTCTGTGTTTGGCTGACACAATGCCCACAGTTCACTCCCTTTTCTCAGGAAGACATCTCTCTCTTCCTCTCTCTCTCTCTTTTCTCTCTCCTTCCCCCTCACTCTCCCCCTGTCTCTCTCTCTTTCTATATTTCATGCAACATGGTCCGTAAACATCTGCTCTTCTTCTTCTCCCTTAACTACACGAAGAGTCACTGTTCAGGACGTTTGTGCAGCTCTGGCAGTGGTGTGCCAATGCCTGGGTCTCTACAAATGATACCTCTGTCCATTGGACAATGTTGTCACTTCAGCTATTTTTCTGTCTTCTCTTGCATCTTCCTTCCACAGCAGGTCACTAAAGGACTGATTTAGTATTGCCATTAGGTCTTGCTATTACATGGCCATTTCAACGTACTTTATGATGTGAATATATTTTAAAACGTCTCTCTTCTTGTTTCTTTCTGTCAATCTCTGTCTGTCTGTCTGTCTGTCTGCCTGTGTTTCCCTCTGCCTGCATGTCTCTCCGTCTGTCTATATGTCTGTCTTTCCATCTGTCTGTATGTCTCTCGCTTTCTTCACTCCCTTTCTGTCTGTCTGTTTGTCTGTCTCTGTCTCCTTGTCTCTGTCTCTTTATATCTTTATGCCTTTCTGTCCCTGTCCCTGTCTCTCTCTTTGTCTGTCTGTCTCTCTCTCTGTCTCTGTCTCTCTGTCTCTGTTTCTCTGTCTCTGTCTCGGTCTCTCTCTCTCTGTCTCTCTCTGTGTCACTCTGTCTGTCTCTCTCTGTCTCTGTCTCTCTCTGTCTCTGTCTCTCTGTCTCTGCCTCTGTCATTATCTCTTTCTGTCTGTCTCTCTGTCTCTCTTTCTCTTTGTCTCTCTGTCTCTGTCTGTCTGTCTGTCTCTCTGTCTGTCTCTCTCTGTCTCTCTCTGTCTCTCTCTCTCTCTCTTTCTTTCTTTCTTTCATTGCCTTTGTCCCTTCTCTTACTCGACACCATTGACCTTTCAGATGGGTCTTTTATATTGGTGCTTTGAGGAGTCCGTGATCATTTCGGGGTAGTGTCAGCGTGCTGCCCACACGTGCGTCATATCTCTTGGGACTGGCCTTCTCACTGGGGTATGTCACGTAGGGTAGAGGGAAACTGAGGGTGGGTTTAGGAGAGAAGTGAAGTTGTACGTTGCTAAGTTGAGAGGGATGGGTGGGATCTGAGTAAGAATTTGGTTCTTGTGGGATGTTGAATATTTCAAGGTGTATCATGAGTTGGAGGTGCGTGTATCATTGGTACAATTTGCGTGCACGCGAATGTGTATGTGTGTGAGTGTGAGTGTGAGTGCATGTGTGAGTGTATGTGTGTGTGTGTGTGTGTGTGTGTGTGTGAGTGTGTGTGTGTGTGTGTGTGTGTGTGCGTGTGTATGAGTTGTGTGTGCGTGTGTGTGTGTGTGTGTGTGTGTGTGTGTGTGTGTGAGTTGTGTGTGTGTGTGTGTGTGTGTGTGTACGTGCGTGCGTATGTGTGCGTATCTGTGTGTATGTAAGTGTGTATATAAGTGTGTGTGTGTGTGTGTGTTTGTTTGTGTGTGTGTGTGTGTGTGTGTGTGTGTGTGTGTGTGTGTGTGTGTGTGTGTGTGTGTGTGTGTGTGTATGTGTTGTGTTTTTGTATCATGAACAAACATGCTCACATATTTTTTTGTTATTGTTATACTTGCTGTTGTTATTTTCTTCTTCTTCTTCTTCTTCTTCTTCTTCTTCTTCTTCTTCTTCTTTGTCTTCTTCTTCATCTTTTTTGTTGTCGTCTTCTTCTTTCTTTCTTTCTTTTTAGTGTCTTTTCTTCTTTCGTTTTCCTTT
>CM060310.1:94709542-94759542 GCA_030674185.1 Monoplex corrugatus | reverse complement strand
TCTCTCTGATTTCCTCTATCTCTCATTTCTTTAAAAAAAAAAAAAAGACATTTTGCTTTTTTTTTCTAACAGATGTACAACGACAACGTTGTCAAACCGAATCTAGCTCAATGTCTGTTTTCTTCATCTTGTTATTCACCTGTTTATCTTCCTGTCTCCGTCTGCCTCTTTCTCCTCCTTCGCTCTCTATTATCATTATATTTCCCTTGTTGTTGTTTTTCCTATCTCATTTTCACTTGTCTGCTGCCCTCCTCTTCTGTCTTCTTCGTCCTAATTAAACCAGATTTGGGGAAAACGATTTTTTTAAATGGAGTGTAGGGGAACAACCAACAACGGAGAAGAGGAGTATGACTGGAAGCTAACGAGACACTTGTGTAGATTTCTCTGACTTCCTGTCCCTGTCTCTGTCTGTCTGTCTGTCTGTCTGTCCGTCTGTCTGCCTGCCTGTCCGTCTGTCTGCCTGCCTGTCTGTCTGCCTGTCTGTCTGTTTGTTTGTCTGTCTCTCTCTGTCTCTCTGTTTGTTTGTCTCTGTCTCTTTCTCTCTGTCTCTTTCTCTGATCTGTCTGTTTCTCTCTCTTCTGTCTCTGTCTCTCTCTTTCTCTCCCACTCTCTCTCCCTCTCTGTTTCTCTCTCTTTTTCCTCTGTCTGTCTGTCTGTCTCTATCTCTGTCTCTATGTGTCTGTCTGTCTGTCTGTCTCTCTCTCTCTCTCTCTCCCATGTAAGTCCAGGAAGCTAACAAGTCACTCAGACCTACCCACAATAAGCCAGACAACGACTCAAACGACATAACAAGCGGGTAAATGGCGCCACCAGGGTCGATAACTGACTGACACCTAACTTTGTGTGATCGATATGGAGTTACTCACCCCTCGTCTGCCTGCTTATTGTTGTCTACAAGGATACTTTCCCTTTACGACTGATGTCATGTGGAAGGTGTGGGGGGAGATGGGGAAGGGATGGTCAAGCCATTCTAACACTTTTCCAGTTCATACATTATAGGTCAGTTTAAAAAAAAGAAAGCGTTACAATTACAATTATGGATGATTCCATAATGTTATAAAATCGTTTGTTGGTTGTATAAACTGCCAGGATGCATGAAGACAGAATCTCAGATCGCTGAACGAGATTCCTCTTTTTTTTTTCTTTCGTTTTTTTGTATTTGTGAAGAAGTGCCCAAAGGGTATCAAAGTGATTAAACAATAGCAAAACTGACATACAATTTCAGACATATTTTACCACATCAAGAGAGAGAGAGAGGCAAACAGACAGACTGGACAGACAGACAGAGACAAAGAGACAGACAGACAGACAGACAAAGACAGAGTGTGTCTGTCGTGTGTGTGGTGTGTGTGTGTGTGTGTGTGTGTGTGTGTGTCTGTGTGTCTGTGCGTGTGTACATGTGTGCGCGCGCGAGCATGTTATGTTGTGTGTGTGTGTGTATGTGTGTGTGTGTGTATATATAAAATTATATATATGTGTGTGTGTATGTGTGTGGTGCGTGCGTGTGTGTGTGTGTGTGTGTGTGTGTTTTGTGTGTGTGTGTGTGTGTGTAGTGTGTGTGTGTGTGTGTATATATAAAATTATATATATGTGTGCTGTTAGGTGTGCTGGGGTTGTTATGTGTGTGTGTGGTGTGTGTGCGTGTGTGTGTGTGTGTGTGTGTGTGTGTGTGTGTGTGTGTTGGAAAACGATAACACTCGTTACGCAGATGACACCGTGCTAGTTGCAGAAAACAAAAAAGATCTACATTACATCGTGAATACAATAGAAATAGAATCTATATAGCAAGAAACGTGAATAGCAAGAAAACTGAAGTCATGGTAATCAGTAAAAAAAAAAAGCAAGAAATATCCCCATGCAAAATAACAACAAATGGCACAACCATGAGACATATATGTGAGAACGGTCATCTCACAAGACGGCAGATGCACATCAAAAATAGTAAGCACAATAGACCAAGCCAAAACAGCATTCAGGAAGATGAAAAACATTCTTAACAACAAAGGCCTATCAATTAACACCAGGAAGAGAGTTCTTGAATATTATATAGAACCGATGCTGTTATACGGTTGTGAGGCGTGGACAGTCAACACCCAAAGTCAGAACAAAATTGCGGCAACTGAAATGTGGTTTTAAAGAAGAATTTGAGAGTTCCATGGACAGCACAAAAACAAATGAGACAGTCTTGAAGGAGGCAGACACAAGAAGACCAGTAATAACGAAGATTAGGAAAGGACAATCAACATTTAGAGGACATTTCACACAATGTGATACATCACCATATTAGTATTTTGCAGGAAAGGGGAATTAGAGCATCTGGTCACAACAGGAAATCTGGAGGAAAAGAGAACACCAGGTAGACCCAGGCAGAAAATATGGACAGGATTTGCAAGATGGCCGATGAAAGAGAGAGTGGGAGATGTACTTGCAGCGACAAGGATAGATTCGTACGGAGGGCCATGATGATTGATGATGATGATGATGATGATGATGATGATGATGATGATGATGATGTCACATTCATATTCACAGTATCTTTTTTATTTATCTTTTTTCAATCAAGACTTAAGAAAGGCAAGAAGTCTAATTCGTTTTTAAGGGGTGGGACCTGTGAAATCAACCTATCTCTCTAATGTTTTTATACCAAGGCAGCCGGGCAATGCCCTGCTCTTCACGATTTTCAACTGTCGTGGGATCTTTAGCGTGCGCAGCAAAAGACACACGGGTCTGACTCGTTTTTCATCTCTTTCTGAAGGACTAGACTTTCAGTTCGATTTTCTAGTCAAGCTGAGGAACCTCGAGTTTAGTTATTGGCAGGTGAACGTCTGAACCATTGTGCCACTCTTCTCCTCTCATTTCAGCAGACAAGTTGGTACCTAGATAAACAATTTTAAACATCTGATGGAGGGCAAGGTGTGGGGGAGGGGGAGGAGGTATCTGTCCAATGCGAGAATGGACCCCCTATTTTTTGCGTCCTATGAAGGTGTTTTTGACCACTGAGCCACAGGGTTCACTATTATCAAACAGCAAACGACAGATTTAACCCTTTGACTCCCGCACCCTATCAACCAACTGGAAAGACAACTCTTTGAATCCCTTACCCTATCCACCAGCATTCTGAAGCTGGTGGATTGGATGAATGAGTCAGAGGGTTAAGTTTTTGCTTTGCTAGCATGGTTGACAACGCAGGACGCTGGTGGACAGATTGTGGGAATCGAAAGGTTAATTCAAAGCGATGGGAAGACGCAGACGATAGCATTTTTTTTCACGGTTTGTGCGTGCAAAGATATAGCATTTTTTTCACGGTTTGTGCGTACAAAGAGTATTTTTCGCCGGTCACGTGAAAATTGTGTTTTTACAACTGAACAACACCTCCTGTAGACGACGAATGTCATTGGATGCACCACAAAAAGTGTTCACCTCGTTGGCCAATAGAAACGTTGGTTACACGTGATCTACATTTTTCGGTAAAATGAGATACTGTCAAATTGCATTTTTCGTTTGGAGAGGACAGGCGAGGTGGACTGGCTGCGAATCTTTCACCGGCACCTGGTGAGTTCTTTGCAGATGATAAACGGTTTCACTCGTTAGGCTAGTTGTGTTCTGACGAAAGAATGAATGATAGCGTTTATTTAGTAGACAAGACAGCCTACGATTTAAATGTTCACTCGTTCTGTCTGCTAGTATGACAGGTAAAAATTTGGCATATACTATAGATAATAGAATTAGAAACTTAACGACCCCATTTTTCTGCACATCGGAAATTGGGCTGTTATTGCTACCTTCTGCAAAGACTACGCACAATCATTGTAACGATGACTTAGAACGGTAGTCCTACCCCTGCCTCTCATCCTTATCCTGGCTTTTTTTAACCAAACTTATCGGTGAATTCTTGAGATGGGAGTTAACAATGGAACGACCATATCATGAGAAAGATACTTAAGGTCAAAACAAGGTGGTAATGTTCACATTTGCCTCTTAGTCTGGGGAAGAGGCTGTTCCTATCATTTTCTGCCTCACTGGTTCATTCACCTCGTTTTCCGTTAAGCTTCCATACTTTCTCCTAAGACTGGTAATTGGGCACATTTATAATATTGGACTGCATTTTTGGCTCCAACGAAATCATTTCGGAAATGTGCCGTTTTTGTAGGCCAGGTTTTGTATGGGTTGGCGTAATTTATATTTATATTCAGGATTCTTTTAAAATCACGTGATAAATGGGACGGAATGGTCAGGGGAACATCGTTAAGAATATGTGCGCAAATCCATTGTGCCCCGAAGTTCCTCTTTAAAAGGGGTTGATTGTTGTAGCCCTTACATAGAATTTCACAATCGGCAAGGCTTTAAAATACGAGAATAATAAGCACGTCTTCACACACATACGTACTCGCATACAATGATACACGCGCACACGCACAGACGTAATTGCGAGACGGTCAAGACTGGAAGCAATTAGGTCATGCATATCCGCAAAATTCCAGATAACTGAACTGTACCTTTGCCGAAATTACTAATCCTTAAGTAAAACTGCTCAATTTGACCCACTTTTCGAGGTCGTTGGTGTAGAGATAGTCTAGTAGAAACCTTGCTATTATCAGGTCATTTTTTTTTCAGACGGATCGTAACTGTCACCCTGGCGATCAGGCACCCGTTATTTTTGTTTAAAGCCCAGCCGACTGCGTAGTCATATCAGGGCTATCACTTTTTCAAAACAACGCATGATATTCAACAGGAAAAAGAATCTATTAACACATATCGATGCATTCGCGCACGTAATCTAAGATGCCCCTGAGCCTGACGTTGTCCAGTCTGTCCAATCTATCGCACAGGGGATTTAAAAAACATACTTGAATACAAATTTAAAGATAACTAAGGACACTAAAACGTATATAAGAATGGGCCTTAATTACCTAAAATTGCTTTCCTAAAGCCCAAAATGCACACTTGATACGTGTACCCAATTATCAATCTTAAAAGTGCATGACTTTATCGAACACACACAGGTGAATGGACCAACAACTTGAACAAGGCAGAAAATAAGACAGCAAAGCCAAAGGAGAAAAACGACATTAAAGAGGAAATGTGTAGCACAGAATGTGGGGATACTACATGATATACTGAAAGCGCCGCCGGCATCCCCACATCGGTAGGTACCCGTTTATAACTGGTTAGACTGGTGGTTTAACTTTAAGCTGTAATAACCAGGTGAGCTACAGAATCGCAGGATTTAAGAGTGCACGGTTTAAGTGATTACACGCTGATAAAGCCATTTATGATTTTTTTTATATTGTCCTGTTCGTTGAAATGCGTGACAGTGTCTTTTCGATTATTTCATTTTTTCTTGTCGAGCATGATTACACTTCGAATAATCTCTCAGTACGTTTTCAGAAACGGCCTTTGATATCTCAATTGGATGAGAATTGAATTTAGAAAGGTCTTTGCTACTAAATATTTTGCTCCCTCCCTCCCTCCCCCCACCCCCTCAATTGGGCGGGGCTTATTGTGCGCCAAACCGTTTCTCTGTGGAAATGCTGAAAAAGCGGTATGACAATGGTTAAAGAGGGAGGGGGAGAAAAATACCGCGGAAAAGAAAAATCGGACGTGGTTCAAAATCCAACAAATTTATGATCAAAATTTATCTGAACATAAGGATGTATTTATTGGAAAAGATTTCCATGAAGACCGAGCGCCTTGATCAACTCGTAACACTGGCTTAGTTTCAAAAGAATGTTCACCTAAAATCCATGCTTCCTGTCTGCTGTAGGCCTATATTTTTTTCATACAAACAACACTGCGTTCAGAATTCCGTAGACACAGTGCTTGCTTTGGTTGTTCTGGTGCCATGTTTTAAATAAAAACACGCTAATTTGGTGTCAAGACAGTTCCTCTTTCTAAGCACTTGTATTTCGCTTTTTAAAATTTTATTTTCATTTCGTGTGTGGAAGAACAACCCAAACGGTTGAAACGGTTGCGGATACGAACCATGAGGTGCGCTAGGTGAAGACTGGCCTTAGTTGCTGCCCATTTTAACAATGTGCTGATGTCAGTGTAAGATAGATAAGATCCTCATTCCCCCACTTCCCTGGAATGGTTATTCCTGTCGAACATATCACCCGGTATGGGTGCTGACGTAAACGGAATCAAATCGATCAATATTGTCAAAGGTTAAGTCAAGTGTTACCATTTCGAGTCATGCCCTTTTAAAATGTAATTATTCAAATCTCTCTCTCCCCTCTGTGGCCTGGAAAGGGTAGTAGTATTAAGAAAATTAAGGTGGAGATTAATAGAAACCAAGCAATGGCATGTTTGGGTCACCCGTACATGGGTCTCTGACGTATAGGGTGATAGTGCAATGCAGAAGTACTTTATTTTGACATGGAAGATGAAGAAATGCATTTCACAACAATGCAAATTGTTTCAGTGACTGATATAAAGAAAACAAGACAGAGCGCCAAGACCTCTCCAGGGCTTGTGTGCAGGTATACGGCTTATGTCATTATGGATTTCACAAGTTACATATCTACAGTGTCAGCGTAAATGGAATTTATTTAAAGCGCTTAGACGCCATCTTGAGAAGCGAATTATTTTCTTCCGTGGGGATGGCGGGGGCTCTTTCAGTATAGTATCCCCACCTTCTGTGCTAGAAAATTCCTCTTCTTTGCTTTGTCATTTCTATCATTTTTATGCCTTAATGGTCCATTCACCTGTGTAAGTCTAGCATACTTTTTCTTAGAATTGATTATTGGGTACATGTATTAACAGAGTCTGGAATTCGTCGCGGAAACGATTTCCGCGGAAATCAAAATCGAAAATCGCGCAAAAAGATATTTTTCGCGTTAAAAAAAAATCGTCGTTCTGACTTGGATAAGCCTTCTAGCTAGTTTTGATGAATATGTCTGTATGAACACACTGAAACGATCTGCTGTGTATGATGGATCCTGATCTTGTGCCCAATGTTTATTAAATACTCTTTTGACTGATATTCATTGTGATTTTCAGTGTGTTAGATGCCTTTAAATTTGTCTCCAGAATGCCTCTGAATGCACAGATTTTAGTCTTGATTTTAACAATTTTCCGGAGGAGCATGCCCCCGGACCCCCCTAGAAGTTTCCTCTTTTTTTTCTTAGCAATTCCAGGCTCTGATTAACTATTAAGCGCATTTTTGGCTCTAGGGAGATGATATGCGAAAGTAATTTCAGGTAATTTATGCCTGTTTTTATGGTCATGTATGCTTGTATTTGTATTCAGGTGTATTTTTTAAATCTCCCCTGTGCGATAAATTGGGCGGAGTGTTCAACGCCGGGGGCATGCCCTTGGATTATGTGCGCGAATGTATTGTGTGTACTTTTCGTTTTTCCCGTCGCTGTTTTGTATGTTTTGAAGCGGTTATACACACCTCTTCGCAGTCGGCTGAGCTTTTGAACAATAACAATAATTTTTATGAAAATATATGTATTGTCCAGAGCAGGTTTTCCAGCCAAGAAATAAAACGTGACGATGACCACTCAAAGAAATGAAAGCAGCACGAAGACAATGGAGATTCCAAAGTCGGGTTCAGGTCCTATTTTCTGAATCTGCTGTATCCAGGAGGACGTCTGCTGGCATCACGTACCAGTCCTGCTTCTACAGAAGGATACCACTAGAGGTGTGGTCACATTCAGTGGAGGTAAGTTTTGTATTGCTGCTATATCTGTCATGTTCTGTTCCTCGACTTTTCTCTTCAGTTTGACTGGGAAATCAAACTTATGGTTGTGCATGCTGAAGATCCCACGTCAGTTGAAAATCATGAAGAGCAGGGCATTGCCCGGCTGCCTTGGTATAAAACATTGGGGAGAGAGGTTGATTTCCCAGGTCCCACCCCTTGAAGACCAGTTAGCCTTCTTGCCTTGCTGCAGTCTTGGTAAATGTACCATTATTGTCCGTCTCCACTCTTGTGTTCCCTCCTACCTTTCCCACCCTCTTTATGGCTATGCATGCATGTGTATTTGTGTATGCGTGGAGGTAATGTATAGTACGCCAAATGTAAAGAATGGGGTTTATAAGGGTTAATCAATTGCAATTTAGACTTGCAAGGTTAACGGTGAGCATGGTTTTTGACTTATCTTTTGACGGGTGGTTGTTGACGTATTGTTCGCCCTGATATAGCTCTCGTAGTCGGCTGGGCTGTAAGCAATATGAACTGAACTGAACTTCCCTCCGCCCTCTTTCTCAGTCTTTCTGGCTACATATATATGCATATGTATGTGTGTATGCACGGAGGAGAGTAAATGTGTAGTATGCCATATGTAAATAACAGGGTTTTAAGGATTAATCGCACGCGGACAATTCCACAGGTGATCTACCAATATCGGCCAGATAAATATCCAGCAGACGTCTTAATCTTGTGCAAAAGTTTATGCGTTGGCAGGGTTTGAAATGGAAATGGACGAGGGGAACTTTGGACGTCGCCGGAATTCAGTTAAGTTCATACTGCATGTAGCTCGGCCGATCACAAGAACCATATCGGTCCAGTACAGAGATCAGTATACACACACCTCAAATATTAACACCGCGTTGAAAAGTCCATGTTTAATTAAGGTACTTAGAACCACCCACTGGGGTCAGGGAAGGTAACGCCGAGAGATTGGTACCACTGTCACTATGCTGTCTCCTCTCCGACATTTGAATTTTAAACAAATTTTGGTTTCCAGGACTAATAGTTGCAAAAGATTTAAAACGACCTTTTGCACAGAATCGCAAAGCATTCCAGTAAAAGTGAGATCAAATTTAATCGTTATCATTGCAACGTGATTCCGACATGTTGACCGATTTGTACACTTTTGTCCATTGATTCCTAGACGTTTGTATGTGTTCATAATGGAATGCATGCGTGGTGTATATGCATGTCTGCATGCATGCGTGTGCGTGCCTGCAGTGTGGTTTTGTTCAATAATTGACTATTTTTGCAGGTGAAATCGCCAGTAGCCCGGTATTTTAAACTTACCTCCCTTTTCTTTTTCCCTCCATCTCACTCCTCCTTCCCCGACGTCGCACTTCTATATCCTCCTTTTCTCTCCCCTCCCTCCCTTTACCCCCTCCCTCTCCTTGCATCTCTCATTATTCAGTCCTGCCAGTCGCTATTTTACTATGTCACTGATCAGATCATTTCTAAGTTCAAAACGAAGGATGGCGTCTGAGGAACCTGGCCTGCAGGCGCCCTCTAACAACTGTGGTTACAAACGCTGCTTTGGTTTTGCTTCTTTTGATCTTGCTTCTGTTGGATAGCAGCTGTTGTATGTTGAAATGTATTCTCTACGTGCACGGTCACCAGCTTACGTCGTTGTGGGCATTATTGTTTCCATTTGGTGTTGCCTCGTCTGAGGTCACCCCCCCCCCACCCCTGTAGTGATGCCGGGGGCTGTATTAGTATATAAAATATCCCCAACTTCTGGAAATTCTGTGCTAGAAATGTCCTTTTCTGTCACTTTTTTCTGCCTCGTTTCTTTGCTTTGTCATTTCTACCTATCATTTTTTGCCTTAATGGTCCATTCACCTGTGCGTATTTGATAAAATCTTGGGTACTTTTTCTTAGGATTGATAATTGGGTACATGTATTACGTGCATTTTTCCCCGTTGGGTTCCGGGGCCTCTTTCAGTATAAATATATCCCCACCTTCTGGAAATTCTGTTCTAGAAATTTCCTCTTTTCTGTCAGTTTCTGCCTTGTTGCTTTGTCATTTCTACTTGTCATTTTCTACCTTAATGGTCCATTCACCTGTCTTTGTTCGGTAAGAAGACTACAGAGCGGCATTTCTGCAGTGGATCGAGCAAATGTGGAAGTGTGTGGCAGCAGGAGGTGAATACTTCGAACAGATGAAATAATCACTTTTTTTGCCGGTGAGTGTTTGACGTATAAGTTCGTTGGTCTCATTCTACTGGAAAGTACCCTGGTAAATTTATATTCAGGCGTTTTTTAAAATCCCCTGAGTGATGAACTGGACGGAGTGGTCAACGCCGGGATGGTGTCTTTAGCTTATGTGCGCGAATGCATTGTGTACTTTTTTCCTGTTAAAGTTTTGTATGTTTTAAAGCGGTTATAACCCTGATATGGCTCTACGCAGTCGGCTGGGCTTTAAACAATAAACAGAAGTAGGTGTATTCCCTATTTTTTGTTCATAATGGTATTTGTTCTTTGGTTTGGGGTTGGTCCAAAGGCCGGGTGGTGGTAGTTTTTTGTTTTGAGCTGGAATTCGACAGTGTCTTCAGTGGTTATCTGCCGTTGTCCAGGCCAAAGGAGGGTTGATAAGCTTCTTGAGCCAGATGCATTTTCTGTAGTTGCTTGGTCTACTTTTTACGTACACCTGTACCGGTAACTGTGGCATGGGGAAATTAAACTGGCGTTCAGCAGCTAGAGGGAAAAGTAGCGTAGTCTTAGTGTGGATGTAGTGTTCTGCTACTCCATCTGGCGCTGCTGTGGTCTTTCACATGACTTGGAGGATCAGTGCAAGTTGGAAAGGGCTTGCTGGTGACAGACATCCAGGTCAGGTGGCCTGACTGACTGAGTCACTCTCGTGTAATGTTCAGTACTAGTTGTTTATCCGACTGCCAACGGTGATTCACCGTTAGAAATGATATAGGCGCGTAAACGAAACAAGACATGCGCAAATTTTTGGCCAAATTACCTGTCGAGAGTAGAAAAAAATCGGTTTCAGATTCTGACCAGCCTTCGTCACGAACTCAAAAAGACAATTTCAGTAAATTCATGTCAAGACTGACAACAGCAACAGGATCAGTTGGGTTCCATGAATAAACTTAGTACTGATGGCACATGTATTCGTGTAACTGTATTGTTATAAGACATTAAACTGATCGATAAATCAAGTCCTACACTAGAACTAAAACTTAAGCCAGAACTGAAACTTAAGCCAGAACTAAACTGAACTTAAGCCAGAACTAAACTGAACTTAAGCCAGAACTAAACTGAACTTAAGCCAGAACTGAACGATAAGCCAATCAGTAAATCAATACGTCAACAAAGACTGCGCTTCGCGGACTGCTGGCGAGCAAAGAACTGGTGAGGGGGGGGGGTTTCTATATGGAGACCAGCCATGGCAAGACCAGGACGTCCAAAGACTCATCGACAACTGATGGATGATACGGGCTGTCAGTATAATGAACTACCTACTGCAATGTCTGACAGAAGGATGGAAGAAACGTGTCTGGATAGCCGAGCAAGCTCGACTGATGATGATGAAATGAGTTATCAGAAAAACTGAATTTAAGCCAGAACTAATCTGAACTTAAGCCAGAACTAAACTAACTTAAGCCAGAATTAAACTTAAACTGGAGTCAAACGTAAACCAGAGGTAAACTTAAACCAGAACTAAACTTAAACCAGAACTAAATTCAAAACAGATAAAATTGAAGCTACAAATGAACTTAAGGTATGAACTTAAAAGCCAAACTAAACTTGTAATAATCTTGAACACAAACAGAACTCAAACTGAACTTGAAACTCAAACTGAACTTGAAACTCAAACCGAACTTGAAACTCAAACCGAACTTGAAACTCAACCGAACTTGAAACTCTAACCTGAACTTGAAACTCTAACCTGAACTTGAAACTCGAACCTGAACTTGAAACTCCGAACCTGAAATTTTAAATCCAACTGAACTTGAACTCAAACTGAACTTGAAACTCAAACTAAACTTGAAACTCAAACCTCAACTTGAAATTCAAACTTAAACTTGAAACTCAAAGCTAAACTCGAAACAAAAAGCTAAACTTAAACCGAAACAAAACTTAAGCCGAACTTGACCCAAACTGAAACTGAACTCCAGTATAAACTATCCTTAAACTGAGCTAAACATTAAAACCGAATCTAAACGTTAACAAAAAACAGTCTAAAGATTCTTAACAATAGAACGAAATCTGCACATTATAAACATAAAACGAAATCTAAAGATTTTAAATAAGAAAACATTGAAGCGAAGTTTTAAAACCACAAAACTGAAGCAACAATAAAACCTGTTATCAATAAACCAAACGTAATCTGAAAACATAAAAAAACCTTAAACTAATGCGAACATTCAACAAATGCCTTAAAACAAATACCCAAACCAATTGAAAAGTAAAACTGAACCACACTTTAAAAAAATGCCCGGTGTAGAAATCACGCGTTGGAAGAAACATCAAATTGAAATCCAAATCCAAACTCTAACTGAAAGTAAATGAAAAAGAAACAAAAAAGTAACTAAAAAAATAATGAAAGCAAGAAGCCTCAAACAAAATAATTCAAAACATAACGTAAAATAAGGAAAACCCTAGGAAAAAAGAAAAAACGGAACACAACGTAAACCTGTATGATTTACGCTTACGTAACATTTTTAGATAAATAAAATTAAAGGACAGTTTTATATAGAAACAGTAACATGGAACCCAACTGATATTGTGGTTATCATGCCATTCCATAAAAAATATCTACATTTTAGTTCAGAGTACTTGGACATTTTGGCTTAAATTCTTCTGGAAGTTCAGTTCTACATTTGTTTTCTGTCCGTTTCTGCCTTGTTCCTTTGCTTCTATTTCTTCCTGGTTTCTGGCTTGCTGGTGCATTCACTTGGGTGTTCGGTGGGGTCTTGCGTGCTTTTTCTTGGGATTGGTGGTTGGCGTATGTTTTGGTGTCCTTAGTTATGCTTAAATTTGTGTTCAAGTGTTTTTTGAAAACCTCTGTGCGATAAATTAGTGGTCTGCGCCAGGGGTAAATCTTTAGATCATCAGGTGCCTTGCAGCATGGCGTTGGCGATTATGCATATGGACTTCATCTGTCTCTCTTGTTGCCTCAAGCATCTCTTCCACCCTCCCTGTCTTCAGCCACTGCAAGTCCGTCCAGTATTTTCTCCCTGGGTCTACCCAGTGCTCTCCTTCCCTCCAGCTTTCCCGTTGTAACCAGGTGTTCCAATTCCCCTTTCCACATGAAATGGCCTATGAATGTTGCCTGCATTTTCCTAATCTTATGAATGATTTACTTGTCTGTCTCCAAGACTGTCGTTTTTCTTTGCTGTCCATGGAACTCTCAACATCCTTTTTAGAAACCACATCTCGGCTGCCTCAATCTTGTTCTGGCTTTGCTTGTTGACTGTCCACGCCTCGCAACCGTACAACAGTATTGTTCTATATAACATTCCAGAACCCTCTTCCTGATAATTGATAGGCATTTGTTCCGTCTTGAATGTTGTTTTGGCTTTGCCGATTCTGCTGGCTATTTCTGATGTGCATCTGCCGTCTGGTGAAATGATCGTAACCAGGTATTTAAACTTAACCTGTCTCAAGGTTGTGCCGTTTGCTGTTATTTTGCATGAGGGGATTTCATGGTTTTTTTTACTGATCACCATGACTTCAGTCTTCCTGCTGTTCAGTTCCAACCATTTAGCTTTGCTTTCTATTTCTAGTATATTCACATCATTTTGTAGGCCCCTTTCACTTTCTGCAATTTGCACGGTGTCATCTGCGTATCGAATGTTTATAATTTTTCCTCCAACCTTTAATCCAGGGTCTTCCTCTAGGTTTCATGTTTTTGCTGTAAAGTGAAAACATCTGGTGACAAAACACAACCCTATCTGACTCCTTTTGGTGTTTTGGAAAGAGCTTATATCTATTTTTATTCTCATTGCAGCTGTTTGTTCCCAATACATATTTCTGATTATTCGTAGATCTTTTCCATCAATATTGAGTCTTTCTAGTTGATCAGTTGTTCATGTCTTACCCGATCGAAAGCTTTGGTATAATCAACAAAGCATAAATATATATCATTGTTCACCTCGATTGACCTCTCTGATAGTTCTTAGGGTGTTTATGGCATTAATAGTTCCTTTCCCTTCCACAAATCGACGCTGTTCATCTGCTATTTCTCTTGATTCTATTCCTTGCCCTGGTATGTCAACGCAGTCGGCTGGGCTTTTTAAACTGAGCTGTAACTGCTTTGTTTCGAAAGTATTACATTCTCTGAGGTGGATGGTTGGTGCTTTTAATGGTCTTCGCTTCGTTTTCTCGTGCTATTTTACATCAGATTATCTTCAGTTTTTATATGTAGATTATGTCCCTTTTTCTTTCATCAATTCGTCAGATGGACCATCCTTACTATTATCCCGTTGGCATATGAGGCAGCGGCAGTTTCTTCATATCTGTTGTGGACCAGCTACATAGTGCGTGTTTAAGGGCCTTAAGGTAGGGTCTGTTGTTGGTCAACAGGTGTTCTTTCCTACTGGTGTTCAGAGAAAGGCAATTTGGGTGATACTCTAGTAGTCGGCTGGGCTGTAAGCAATATGAAACAGTATAAGAACCAAATCCGGATGGTAGCCTGCTCTCTTGGAATGATGTGCCCAGTCCATCTTTGTCTTTTCATGATGGTGACATGATGGTGACCCTGTTTTCCTGATAGTTGTAATGCGGTTTTTTTTCCTATTCATTTTCATGCGTTTTTGTTAGATTAGTAAGTCGCTCCAGTATTCAGAACAGTAAAATGAGTTTTCTTTTTCTTTCCGTTCATCCCTTCTATTCATCTGTTTCTTTACTGAAGTCTTGTCCTTCCAGCCCACTCAGCCCCTCCCTTAAATCCTCCCGACCCCTCCCAAAAGACAAGTCAATAGTAAGACGACGAAAACGCCACAGCAAACAAAAAGATCGGCAGACCAAGCATCTCCCTGTCTCCAAAGACTGAAGCAGTACAGGACGCAAAACATTTGGGGAAAAACAGACTGGGATTTATGGAATATCTGAAGCTGGATCCCCACTCCCCAGTCCATCCTCCGTCCTGACCCACCTCACCCTCACTTGATCCTGCCTGCGCCCAACTTGCCGCTCCCCCGCCCCCTTCCTTTTCACATCCAGCCCCACTGATCTTGTACAGTCCCATCCCATGTTCATCATCCTCTCCAGACTAAAACCCACTGCCCCATCTCGGTGTCTACCAGCAGTGTTGCCTGACCCTGTATGCAGACTTGGACACGACGCTACAACTAACACCCCCCCCCCCCCAAAAAAAAAACAAACAAAAAAAACCAAGATTATTGTAGTCCTGAACTGAACCAATCTGAACGACCATCGAGGACGTCGATGTTTCGTTATCGAGACAAGGACAAGAGTATGGATCTTAGTCTACAAGTGTCGGGATATTTCAGCCTTCTAGAACTACAAGAACTACGGTTCGGAGCAAAAGACATGGTGGAACACTTTTGAAGGGAGAACAATTTCAGGTAACTAGAACCACACCAAGGACCACACTGAGATCCACGTCATCAAGGATCACATCACCAGGGACCACGTCTGGTTCGTCGTCGATGACGACGTCATGACATCAGGACGTCACATGAAGGACGCCGTCACGTCATGTCAATTGCATGTCTTCGAGACACCTGAATTTTGAGACAGGTAAGTGGTTCAGATGATTACACTGAAGCTGTAGGCTTGCCCAGATAAGTTTTAAAACGTGACATACCAGTAGGTGTTGAAAAGGCAAATACCGTAGGAGTTGTTAAAATGTAAATATTGTATGTATTGTGTGAAATGATATTGCAGGTGTAGATGGTAACGAGTGTAGTATTCTGTTAAATGGCAGACCTGCTAGTACCGAAATCACCTTCATTTGTATGATCGAATATGCTCCTTAAATTAAAAACGCGTATTAAAGGATAGTATCATTGGGTCCCATTGGATGTTTACAGATGGTCCTATCTTTTCTACACATATACCATTTATATTAGAAAGATGCACAAATATACAAGGCACTCCAACCGAGGGAGGAGTGAAACGGATTAACTGTCACAATGATGAACGGAGATGAACCGTAACACGGTGACAAAGGGAACATTGTAATAAAACACTGATTTCTGTGTGCTAGTTGGTTAGGCGTTTCCCTGTTACATATGTAAAGCAAGTACACGTCAGCCCTTAACAACGGCCCTGTGGAGATACCAGGGGCTCTTTCAGTATGTTAAATCCCCACCTTCTGGAAATTATGTGCTAGAAATTTTCATCTTTTGTCGCTCTTGTTCCTTTCCTTTTTCATTTAATTTCTGCCTTTGGTCCATTCACCTGTATGTGTTAAAAGTCTTACGTACTTTCTGTAAGGATTGATAATTGTGTACATATATATAAAGTGGGTTTTTCACTGTAGGTTAATGCGATACGCAAAAGCAATTTAGGTAATGTAGGGCCGTTTTTATGTTTAAGTGCCATCGGTAATGTTCAATGTGTTAAGGTATGTTTTCCATATCCCCTGTGCGATAAATTGGAATGGTCGATGATTCCAGGGACATAATCCTTATATTGTGTGCTCGAATGCATTGTGTACTTTACCCCCTTGTTGTATGTTTTGAAATGGGTTATAGCCCTGATATGGCTCTACGCAGTCGGTTGGCTCTAAAGAAAAAATAACAATAAAAGATTGAAAATCCCAACAGTAGGGTAAAAATGTACATATATTCTATAGTCATAGAATCAAATTCTAATTCCAAGTCCTCAAGATGACGTCTTCGTGCTCGGAATGAATTTCACATGCACTAACGTCACAGGTGCCATGTGATGGAAGATCCAAAATGATCACGGCACAAGTCTTAAGCCTGCACACAAACCCATGAGCTGGCCAGGTCCTGAGGTTCTACCTAGATAGTGCCATAACCCTGGGGTTCTAGGGGAGTGAGATGGTAGAGACTTTAACTTTCTCTTTTTTTAAGGATCAAAGAAAAGAAAGGAAGAATGAACAAACGAGGAAAGGGCATATCAACTAACGTTATGATCAAAACAGATGAACCACAAGTGCTTTACAAAAGATGAGACAACAGGCAGACACATGAAAAGCAAATATGTTCATCCTTAAATATACTAGTCACAACAAGTTAAGCACAGGTCCTTGGACACAGGGGGCTGATCCATTCCTTCAGAAAACATTATTTTCTTTTTGTTATGCGGCAACCAGTGATGGAATCTCAAACAGCAGTGTTTGGGCGAGCCTGTGGCAACTTGTAGTGCGCATGGGGGTCTTGGTGACCTCGTTGCCGCGCGGGATAAAAAGTGCAAAGTTGCGGTAAATGTGCCTGTTTTGCAGTGAGCTTGCTGGCGACACAAGATGTGTAAAATGAAAAATTCGTTATACCCGTGCAAGAGCAGTCTTTCGAGTGAGTTTTATGCCCCTTCCTTATGCTTTATAAGCGCGGGCTTGGTTACTGTCAGCCCGTTTCTCACCATGCCACCAAGAAGAAAACTTAGCACCTTTGACAAAACCAGGGCGATTGCGTGGATGCAAGATGGCATTGCCAAGGCTGAAGTGGCGCGACGACTTGATGTGCATCATTCAGTTATTGTTAGACTGAACCAGCGTTTTAGGGCGACCAACAGCGTTGAAGAGAGGCCACGGTCAGGTCGGCCTAGGCAGACGACTCCAAGAGAAGATCGGTTCATCGAGAGGCAGGTCCTACTGCAGCGGGATGCCACCTCAACCAGCATCAAACGGCAGCTTCGTAGGGCAACTAACACCATCCTCAGCCGTCAAGCCATACGAAACCGTCTTCACCACTTTGGCCTCAGATCACGTCGTCCAGCTGTGCGACCACGACTGCTAGCAGCCCATAAGCTGGCTCGCCGAGCTTTCTGCCAACGTCATGCGAGATGGAACCAACAACAGTGGTCTCAGGTCCTCTTTTCGGATGAGTCGCGGTTTTGTCTTGAACACAATGATGGCCGAACTAGAGTTTGGAGGCGTGTTGGTGAACGTTACATTGATGCAGCTGTTCGTGAGACCCGGGCCTTCAGGGGAGGATCTGTTATGGTATGGGGTGCCATCAGCCTCCACCACAAGACACCACTCTACCACATTGACGGAAACCTCACAGGCCTCCGCTATCGGGATGAAATACTGGCGCCTTTCGTTGTTCCGACCATGCAACGAATCGGACCCATGGCAGTCTTCCAATACGACAATGCTCGGCCACATAGAGCCCGGGTGGCCTTAGAATTCCTTGTGCAGGCCGGTATCAACAGGATGATCTTCCCGGCGTATAGTCCCGACCTCAATCCCATCGAGCATCTTTGGGATGAGTTGGGGAGACGTGTAAAGGAGAACCATCCACCTCCCAGGGACCGTCAGGATCTCTTCCGAATGCTGCAACTGGAATGGCAGGGAATCCCACAGAGGGTCATCAGAACACTGGTCTACTCGATGAGGAGACGCTGCATGGAATGTCTCGCCAATCGGGGTGGTCACACCCATTATTGAAATGATTTGGTGAACTGGACAGATTTGGCAAACTTTGATTTCGACCCCTCCTCTGTTTAATTGTCTGTATATCCCAAACCGTTTGTGCGATCACAATGAAATTCAATGTACGTTTGAACAAGATTATGAAATAAATCTGTTCCCAATTGGAAAGTCATGGCTTTGATATTTGTTGAAAATATGCGGGTACATGTAAACTGTGCTTAACTTGTTGTGACTAGTTTATAATGTTAAAGATCCTGTAAACTATGTCGGCCATCGTGGCTTATATATTATAATGCTTATGCAAACGTAAAATCATTAAGCATTCACACCTCGAAAACTGATTAGTCTTAATGGTTGGGTTTAAAATTAGCTGTGCACGTAAAGGGCCCCTGAATTATTAAAGTTCTAATGAAAGGTGCAGCCCACAAACTATTTGTATATGTACTGCAGGGAAATGGCGACTCTGAGGAAATGGCGGCGACGGCGACTCTGGGGAAATGGCGACTACGGCAGCGCGGGAAAACGGCGACTGTGGGTGAACGGCGACTACGACTCCAGGTTAACGACTACGACTCCAGGTTAACGACTACGACTCCAGGTTAACGACGACTACGACTCGAGGTAAACGGCGACTACGACTCTGGGAAAATGACTCCAGGAAAATGGCGACTACCACGACTCTAGGTTAAGGTGACTGACTCAGGTTAACGGCGACTACGACTCCAGGAAAATGGAGGATTGAGGAAAAGGGAGACTCCAGGAAAATGGCGACTAGACGACTCCAGGTAAATGGCGACTACGACGACGCCAGGAAAAATGGCGGCTCCAGGAAAATGGCTACAGTGACTCCAGGAAAATGGCGACTACGACGACTTCAGGAAAATGGCGACTCCAGGAAGATGGCAACTACGGCGACTCCGGGAAAATGGCGGCTCCAGCAAAGTGGAGACTCTAGGAAAATGGCGACTACGGCGACTCCAGGGAAATGGCGACTACGGCGACTCCAGGAAAATGGCGACTACGGCGACTCCAGGGAAATGGCGACTACGGCGACTCCAGGGAAATGGCGACTACGACCACTCCAGGAAAATGGCGACTACAGCCACTCCAGGGAAATGGCGACTACGACCACTCCAGGAAAATGGCGACTACGACTCCAGCCTTTAGGAAAATAGAGACCACGACTCCATAAAAATGACAACTCCAGGAAAATGACGACTCCAGGAAAATGGCGACTATGATGACTCCAGGTAAATGGAAGACTATGCCGACTCCAGGGAAATGGAAGACTATGCCGACTCCAGGGAAATGGAAGACTACGCCGACTCCAGGGAAATGGAGAGACTACGCAGACTCCAGGGAAATGGAGAGACTACGACGACTCCAGGGAAATGGAAGACTACGAAGACTCCAGGGAAATGGAAGACTACGACTCCAGGATTACAGCAACTCCAGGGAAATGTGCATCGAGTGACTTAAGAAAACGGCGACTCCAAGGAATCCAGCAAACGGCAACTCTCGGGAAAGGCGCATGCATAGGTAGATCTAGTTCCCTAGACTTGATTATAAGAGTTTGGATCACAAGAACAGGAATTCGTGGTACTGGAACCAGGATGACAAAACCAGAATGTTTGTGGGCCAGAACTCGTGCCTGCCTGATTCTTGGGTATGTGTGGCTGTTTTTGTTTGTGTGTTGAGTTAATGTTGACGGTTGACAGAGCGTTGGACAAGGTAATACGTGCAAACACTAAAGTATATAAAAAGAAAACATAACAGCCCTGGGATGCAAAACTTGCTCAGTGCTGTCAACCTTTACTCTCTTGTAATATGTCCAATTAATACGTGCAAACACTGAAGTACACACACACACTGGGATGTAAACTATCCCCTGTTGGGTTGCCGGGGGCTCTGCGCAGTCGGTTGGGCTTTAAACAAAAGTAAGGTACCAAAAATCGGCACTAATGGAATTATTAGTGGTGGTGGTGTTATTTTAGCTGTTCTATTATTCGCTTTTGTATCATGTTCATATTTAGTCAACTGATTTTGCGTTTGTAATTTGGGATACCTTTCCCAAAGGTAGCATGTATTAAGGTTTTGAGAGAAAGGGACAAATGGTTTCAGAAAAGATGGACCAACTGTGTATAGATCTTTTACATGTCTAAGGTGTCTTGCCTAACGGAAATTTACAGACATGTGGGCGTAACCATTTGTGACCTCCCAGCACGAAATCGGTCTTACCTAGCATTTTGGGTATTTTGAGATACATATCACTGGAAAGTGTACATTCTGCTGATTATTTTGGTGCCTGAATAAAGCTTGTACTAGAATGTAGTTACATGTATGTATGTTTAAAGTCATTTAAATTGTATGACGGCCATTTTGAAAAAACGGCCTCTGAAGTTTTTATGTACTCTCCTACACATTTTCCTTAAATTTATTTGGCTTTGGCCCGGTTTGTTTCTAATTTTAGCTGTCATTATCTGAAAGGTGCACCAAAGAGCTTTCTGTCAGTATATTACATGTAAGGTTCGTACAGGTTACAGTTCGCAATTAAGGACAAATATACTTTTGGTAAGAAATTGCATTCTTTCTGCTGCGATCAGTCCATTAAAATGCCATTTCAAATTATTTTTTCAAGAAAAATTCTGTGGGGGATAGATTACATGTATAATCCACAGAAATCCATTTTGAGAAATTCAAAACACCCCAGATAGTCACTCAGTCACCCTTTCTAGTCTTAGCGCTGTTCGACTGACTGAGAGTTAAGACTGAATTGGTGGTGGGAGGTCACATTTCTCTTTTTTTAAACTGTTACTGGGTATATAGATGTTCCAACATGGATGTCTTGGTCATTTATCATTTTTTCATTTAAATAGATTTAAATACGTGTGTATTGTGTTGGGGCTTGGGTGGGGGATGTGATAAGCGAGTAAATATAGGGGCTTTTTAGGGCCAAAAATTAACAAAATAAGGGCCACCAGTCGCACCATAAAAGAAAAAAAGTCACCAATGTGCACCAATCACCAACTGTTTTCACGAATCTGGCTGTCCCAAGCAGCAGGCAATGATGAATTAGGAAAGTGTCACTGTCTGTACCATACACAACTTCAGTTTTTCAACTCAACCCCACCTAATGAATCCGAGGTGATGCATATTTTCTGTAGCCTTTAAACTTGCAAGGTCAGTCACACAAATGATCACAATCAACATGATATGGAAACGCTGTAGATTGAACATATATACATATAAAAGTGAGTGGTATGTACACGAGTCCACCATGCGGTGTTCAGGGAGGAATGGGCTCTACTGGTCTTTGATACTTTCTAATTCAGCATCAATTTCCTTCTGCAGGACCAGCAAGGCACTCTGTTTCTCTCTTGACTTGGAGCGAAGAGCGTTGGCCTGGCAAAGAAGTGTGAGTTCCCTTTTCCTCTGCGTCTTCACACAACTTGTCTGCTTTCTTCACAAGGTTGCTGATGTCCTCCTCAAAGCGCGCTTTCTTAGTTCTCAAATCAGCAACTTTGTCTAGTGTCTGCTTTCGCTTCTGTGCGCTCTGTCTGGCAGCTTTCTTCTTCCTCTCCTCCTCAAGGTACTCATGATACTTGCTCCTTGCAGATGAAGCTGACAAGATGAGCTCTTTCGTGATGGGAACTTTGGGGACACCCCCACATCTCATGACATGCTCGCTGATCTGCCTGCGGGCAATGATGGTGTTGGCTCCAATGTTGTGTGCTGTCACCCCTTATTTACTGAAAAACCTCGCTCCACAGACGCTTGGCCATGTGACAGCAGCAGCAGCTGCTTGACCAGTCCCCACAGTTCAGCATACTGTTTGTCAGAGGCCAGGACAGAGTGCAAGAGACTGTCGATGCGGCTGGATTCTTGACCAGGAGAGAAACTGTTGGAACTGGGACCTCGTGTCTTCTTGGCACTGAACATTCTCTACTAAGAGAATACTCTTTGAGAATTGTGTCACACTTCCCCTCGACCACCCGCTTTGCATCCACCATAATGCTGAGAATTCTTGTCATCTTCGTTCTGTTGGCCTCTTTCTTACTCAACGTTGCTATCTGCCTTGGATCCAGACAGGGCATAAGCCGTACAAGTGGGTACATGATCGGTGACTTTTCCAGCAGCTTGTCGACCAGGGCAACAAGGAAGTTCCGACAATCCATCCGAAACTCTTTTCTGTCGATCTGAGGCCAGGTTTGTTTTCAACAGCTGTCGTTGGGCAGCAAATCCTGTCTTCACTTGGCACACATCAACCCAGTGCTCCTTCTTTTACATCTAATCTTGATCATTCCAGAGAGGGAACTGGCCTTCTCTTCTATCACCTCTGGCTTGATGAACATTTCCATCAGCTCCTTCAACATGATGCCAAGGTCCTGTGCAATGAAGGGCAACATAGGCTTGTCTGTTTGGTACATCCAAAGGAACGGTTCCACTTGCCTCGCAACTGTTAGAAAGAACTGCAGCTGAGCGGTAATCAAGGGGTTCTTGATGGCCTTCTGTACCACAGCAAAGGAGGCGTTTGTAGGACAGGTGACAGTTTTTGACTTTGCGCTGCAGTATTCCACAACCTGGGGTAGAAGAAAAATTGCACGTTCAGCTGCTTTGATGTTTTCCACCCATCTGTGCTTGCAAAACTTCAATGGGAGACTCAGAGTGGAAGAGCCTGTCACAGCCTGAAAGTCATCACATCTGGCAGCAGCGTCATGAAAAAGTGTATGCAGACTGGATAGAAACCCATCAACATTCCATCCTGCAGCCTCAGACCCGTTACGGAATGCATTGTGCACCACATGTAATCCACAACTCCCTGTCTCCAACATCTTCATAGTACAGTGCCTTTCCACCTCATCTTGCATGGATCTGTACAATTTCCAATTGACGCTTGGTCCATCCATAGAGAGCTGCAGTAACTTTCTGTACCCAAAGTCACACACAAGCGGATCCAGGCATTCCTGGAGGTCTGTGGCTGTTGCATGGCCCAAGAACTCCGAGTTCAGGTAGCTTGTTTTCCACATTGTCCTCCCATATTCTGACATGGATGTCAACCTGCTTTCGCTGCATGTCATGATTTAAAGTTTCATCAAATAGTAGAACGTAGCTGTCTTCATTTTTCACTTTCAATTTCAACAAAGTGAGGGGCAATCCCATATGTTGCCAGGTATGAGGTTTTGCTTTCACCTGAACTGTACGACCTTGCGATCTTGCTGTCAGGAAACATCTCAGAGAAAACTTCATTGATTCCTTCACAGGACCTGAAGCTGTAATGCGATGTGACAACCTTGAGTGTCCATATTATTTCCGCCTTCAACACATCTGACTGGCTGTGAGTGAAAGACGTAATTGAACAGACTGATGCAGAGCCAGATGCACATGCAGTCTGCTCACTGTTCGAATGACTTGTTGTACTAGTCCTTGATGACGGTAGTTCCTTGGACCTATTCAAGAATGCTCCAATCGGCACGGCAGGTTTGCTAGCTTTCAGCAGTTCCATGTGTTTCTTACTCTTTGAATGAGAAGAAAGTGCAGCCTCACCCATCTTCCCCAACTCGATCGACTTTTTGCACAATGTGCAGTAGGCCCTAAACTTGTCACCAGGCCTGACCCAAGCCTTGAAAGAATTATGGCTCAACCAACTTTCACAGAAGGTACACTTCCCCATAACAGTTTTTCTTTCACACTGATGTGTCGTCTCGGTGTTTTCAACCACAAGTCCACGAGTGAAACAATTTCAAAATGGCAGACTGAATCCGGATATTGCCAAGGGACATCACCGAAACGAAGGTATGGTAATCTCCCTTGACAGAAGCTTAGCACAAGCAGACGACGCATTGCTTCCCACCTGGCCAATATCACGTTTTGAACTTCGATTTTTATTCTTCTTTCTTTCTTTTTCTTTTTGTATTCATTTCAACATCCTCTTCCCAGTTTTACTAGCCTGTCAGTGTCAGTTCCATTTTTAGGGGCTTTAAGGGCTCTAGGGTCTTTTTTCTGAAAATTAGGGCTTTTAGGGGCCCTAAAAAAGGTCACAAAAATTAGGGGTTTTTAGGGATGCGTACGAACCCTGCGAATTATTCGCAGTGGAATATGAATCGACGTCGTGTATGGCATTTACTGTCGAGGGCGCTTTCAGTATAACTAGTATCCCCACTTTCTGGAAATTCTGCGCTAGAAATTTCTTCCGTCACCGTTTCTCAATGCTGTGTGTGTTGGGGAAGGAGAGGCTATATGCGTGCGTGACTCGGTTATATTTTTTTAAATTTTTTGTTAGGTGGCTTATACTGTAAACTGTAAGGCAACGTTTAACACTAAACGCTCGTTATTACGTTAATACGCTGAGGCTACATTTAAAGCGGTCTTACAATTTGCGCCTCAAAATTACACGACCATCAGATAGTACGAATCTGATATACACGTTAAGGTTGTACGAATGTAATATGCATTATACACATTAAGGAATCAGGAAAAAATTGAAAATAGAATGGAAATGTGTATTCAGTATAACGGACAAGACGAACACAAATTTGTGACCAACCGACCTTTGTCAAACATAAACGTAAGACGGAGAACAGATATCAAACAAAATAATAAAATAAGGAACAAACAGCATAATTTCCATGTCTAGTATCAAACAACAAAATAAGGAACAAACAGCATAATTTCCATGTCTAGTATCAAACAACAAAATAAGGAACAAACAGCATAATTTCCATGTCTAGTATCAAACAACAAAATAAGGAACAAACAGCATAATTTCCATGTCTAGTATCAAACAACAAAATAAACAAACGGCATAATTTCCATGTCTAGTATCAAACAACAAAATAAGGAACAAACAGCATAATTTCCATGTCTAGTATCAAACAACAAAATAAGGAACAAACAGCATAATTTCCATGTCTAGTATCAAACAACAAAATAAGGAACAAACAGCATAATTTCCATGTCTAGTATCAAACAACAAAATAAGGAACAAAACAGCATAATTTCCATGTCTAGTATCAAACAACAAAATAAGGAACAAACAGCATAATTTCCATGTCTAGTATCAAACAACAAAATAAGGAACAAACAGCATAATCTCCATGTCTAGTATCAAACAACAAAATAAGGAACAAACAGCATAATTTCCATGTCTAGTATCAAACAACAAAATAAGGAACAAACGGCATAATTTCCATGTCTCGTTTAATCTGAGAAAATGACCGATATGAAGTCAGTCTTTATGAACAGCGATAACTGGGGAACAAGGGAGGCAAATCGATGTCTTGGGAAAAAGCGAGAACTCCACAAAAAGTGGCCATGCCATGCGTTAAGGTTACAAAAACATCAGTTAGAGCAAATGTAGGCGCTTTGTGTACACAATTAGCATTTGATACGAAAGACCCAAAGTCGTTCTTAGAGTTGACTGGCATTAGTGATTTGTACAAGGTCGTTCTTAGAGTTAATTAGCATTAGTGATTTGTACAAGGTCGTCCTTAGATTTAATTGGCGTTAGTGATTTTTACAAGGTCGTCCTTAGATTTAATTGGCGTTAGTGATTTGTACAAGGTCGTCCTTAGATTTAATTGGCGTTAGTGATTTGTACAAGGTCGTTCTTAGTTAATTAGCATTAGTGATTTGTATAGGGTCATTCTTAAGAGTTGATTGGCATGAAAGATTTGTATAAGACTGTTCTTACAGTTGATTGGCATTGGTCATTTTGTTCAAGGCCGTTCTTAAAGTTAATTGGCATTGGTGATTGTTTTGTACAAACATTATTTGGCTTTTTTCAGGCTGTATCTAGCATAGCATGGAAAAAGATAAAATATTAGGTAGATGGGGAGAGTACATTAAAGACATTTTTGAAGATGACAGAAACGTAGAACACAAAACAGAACTTTGAAGGACCACCCATAATGAAAGATGAAGTTAGAGCAGCATTGAAAAAGACGAAACCAAGAAAAGCCCCAGGACCAGACAACATTACCACAGAGATGATTGAAGCCCTGGAGGAATTCGGTATAGAAAAAATAAGTCCTTCTAAATGAAATTTACGACACTGGAAAAATCCCCAAAGATATGTCAAAATCAATTTTCATTGCACTTCCAAAGAAGACAGGGGCTACAGAATGCGAACTCCATCGCACAATCAGTTTGAGTCATGTAACCAAGATCCTATTAAAAATCATGATAAGGAATAGAATCAAAAGAGAAATAGCAGATGAACAGTGTGGATTTGTGGAAGGGAAAGGAACTATTAATGCCATATACATCCTAAAAACTATCAGGTCAGTCGAGGTGAACAAGGATTTATATTTATGCTTTGTTGACTATACCAAGGCTTTCGATCAGGTCAGACATGAAGAATTGATTCACCAACTAGAAAGACCCAATAGTGATGGAAAAGATCTACGAATAATCAGAAATATGTACTGGGAACAAATAGCTGCAATAAGAATACAAAATATAAACTCTTTCCAAAACATCAAAAGAGGAGTCAGGCAGGGTTGTTTCATCACCAAATCTGTTTTCACTTTACAGCGAAAACATGAGAAACCTAGAGGAAGACCATGGATTAAAGGTTGGAGGAAAAATGATAAAACATTCGATACGCAGATGACACTGTGCAAATTGCAGAAAGTGAAAGGAACCTACAAAACCTGTGAATATACTTTAAATAGAAAGCAAAGGTAAGGGGTTGGAACTAAACAGCAGGAAGACTGAAGTCATGGTGATCTGTAAAAAACATGAAATCCCCTCATCCAAAATAACAGCAAACGGCACAACCTTGAGACAGGTTGATGAGTTTAAATACCTGGGAACGATCGGCAGATGCACATCAGAAATAGCTGGCAGAATCGGCCAAGCCAAAACATTCAAGATGGAAAGCATTCTTACCAACAAATGCCTATCAATTAACATCAGGAAGAGGGTTCTGGAATGTTATATAGAACCAATACTGTTGTACGGTTGCGAGGCGTGGACAGTCAACAAGCAAAGCCAGAACAAGATTGAGGCAGCCGAGATGTTTAATTCTAAGAAGAATGTTGAGAGTTCCATGGACAGCAAAGAAAAACGAGACAGTCTTGATGGAGGCAGACAAGTAGATCACTCATAAGGAAGATTAGGAAAAGACAGTCAACATTTATAGGCGATTTTTATGAGGAAGAGGGATTTGGAACACCTGGTTACAACGGGAAAGCTGGAGGGAAAGAGCACCAGGTAGACCCAGGGAGAAAATGCTGGACGGACTTGCAGAGTGGCTGGGGACGAGGAGGGTGGGGGAGATGCTTGGGGCAACGAGAGATGGCTGGAGGTCCATGGTCGCCAACGCCATGCGGTAGGGCACCTGATGATGATGAATATATTGTTCGCCAGCAAGTTTTGAAAAACAGTATGTATGACCTTCCCATTATCATATAAATTTTCTCAGTGCCGTTCTGATAACGTCAGGTGAATGGCGTTTGTGGTTCCGACAACTGTGCCCGAACAAATGTCGCGCCGAATCTAACGTGAAAAAAGTAATAATAACCACTACTAACCTTAACCCCGTTCTAACCTTAACATAATTATTGTGTTAAAGGGGCTGATGTTTGGTCATGACACAATTGTTGGAACAGTGAAAAAAAGTTTGCAAAACTTCTCGCTTGTTTAAAAAAAATAACCGCGAATGCCGTATATTATCCTTAATCATCATCAGGTGCCTTGCAGCATGGCGTTGGCGATTATGGACTTCCATCTGTCTGTCTTGTTACCTCAAGCATCTCTTCCACCCTCCCTGCCTTCAGCCACACTGCAAGTCCGTCTAGTATCTTCTCCCCAGGTCCACCCGGTGCTCTCCTTCCCATCTTTCCCGTTGTGACCAGGTGTTCCAATTCCCTTTTCCTCATGAAATGGCCTATGGATGTTGCCTGCATTTTCATAATATTCCTTATGAATGATCTACTTGTGTCTGCCTCCATCAAGACTGTCTCGTTTTTCTTTGCTGTCCATGGAACTCTCAACATTCTTCTTAGAATTAAACATCTCGGCTGCCTCAATCTTGTTCTGGCTTTGCTTGTTGACTGTCCACGCCTCGCAACCGTACAACAGTATTGGTTCTATATAACATTCCAGAACTCTCTTCCTGATAATTGATAGGCATTTGTTGGTAAGAATGCTTTCCATCTTCTTGAACGTTGTTTCGGCTTGGCCGATTCTGCCAGCTATTTCTGATGTGCATCTGCCGTCTGGTGAAATGATCGTTCCCAGGTATTTAAACGTATGAACCGGTCTCAAGGTTGTGCCATTTGCTGTTATTTTGGATGAGGGAATTTCATGTTTTTTACAGATCACCATGCCTTAAGTATTCCTGCTGTTTAGTTGCAACCCCTTACCTTTGCTTTCTATTTAAAGTATAATGCTACCAATTTTGAAGAACAAGGTCTCCCAACAGTGTAAAAATCGCTACTCACAGTTCCGTAGCTTTCGATGGCGTTCTCGCCATCTTCGTCAGCGCTCTAATGCTGTCTGCGTGAATCTCTACTCAGATCTCGCGAACATGGGATGAACCCAGTTCACGAGATCGAATCAGAGAATGGTACACCGGGGGCAGGGTGTAACGGCCCCGGTCCCTGTTGAGCGGGGGTTGGTGGCTGCGATGTAGATGGCCTCCTTGACTCCTCGCTGGGACCACTTATTTTCTCTGTCCAGGATGTTGACATTGTCCGCACTGAATTGATGTTTTTCGGCGTGTAGGTGAGCTCCTACTGGAGAAGAGTCCCTCTTGTGTTCTGTTAGTCTCTTCTGAAGGGGCGTTCAGTTTCACCGACATAATGTTGGTTACAGTCCTGGCAGTCTATTCTGTATATAATGCCAGCTTTGTCGAGTTTGCTGGTTTTGTCCTTGGGGGTGACCAGCTGGCTGCGTATGGTGTTGGAAGGTTTGGAATGTACAGCCACCCCCAGTTTTCTGATCTTTCTGGACAGAGCGTCACTCACACCTCCTACGTATGGGATGGTGATGTGTCCCTTGCGCTGGTGTTGTTTCACTGGCTGTTGGGATGCGGTGTTGGATTTCCTGCCTCCCGGGCTGTTCCAGGCCCACTTTTTGTAGCCCGAGATGGTGAGCACTTTTTTCAGGTGGTTTGTCTCCTTGTCTTTTGCCTCTTGGGTACTGCATATGGTGTTAGCTCTGTGGGTAAGGGTTCGAATCACTCCCAGTTTGTGTTCAAGGGGCTGGTGGCTGTCGAACTGTAAATATTGGTCCGTATGAGTTGGTTTACGGTAGACCGAGAAGGATAGAATGCCATCAGTTCTGGTGATGAGGGTGTCCAGCATGGCTATGGAGTTGTTCTGTTCCACTTCCCTCGTGAATTTGATGGCTGGGTGTTGGTTGTTCAGATGTTCTGTGAACTGTTCGACCAGTTGCTGGGGGAGGATAGTCATGGTGTCGTCTACGTAGCGCCCCCAGTATCGTGGTGGGGAGTGGAAAGAAGCCAATGCTTTCTCTTCAAAATCCTCCATGAACAGGTTGGCTACTATTGGGCTTACTGGGGAGCCCATGGCTGCTCCTTCTTTTTGTTGGTAGAATTCACCTTGGAAGGTGAAGTAGGTGGTGGTGAGGCAGCAGGACAAGAGTTCACATACGTCGTCCACTGTGAGAGATGTACGTTGGTGGAGGGTTTGGTCGTTTTGTAACCTTCGGCGTATGATCTCTATGCTTTCTTTCACTGGTACGCTGGTAAATAGGGCAGAGACATATGACACAAGGAGTTCATCATGAGCGAGGGTGTAGTTACTCAGTTTTTCCACTAGGTCAGCACTGTTGTGGATGTGATGATCTGTGTGTCCTACGAGAGGTGATAGGATGTCCGCCACAAATCTAGCCGTCTCATACATGATGGAACCTCTGGATGCGACTATGGGACGGAGGGGGACTTCTTTCTTGTGGACTTTGGGTAGACCATAGAACTTGGGGACGTCGGACACAGTTGGGTATAATTTCCTGTACTGTTCTAATGACAGGCGGTCCGTCTCTTTCAGGCGTTTCAGTGTGTCTTTCAGTTTGTTGGAAAACTTGGAAGTAGGATCTTTCTTGAGGCGTTCATATGTTGTAGTATCTTCCAGAAGTTTGCTTGCCTTCTCATAGTACATGGGTCTAGGCATGATGACTGTGGCACGACCTTTGTCAGCTGGTAGGATCATCGTGGCGTGTTCGTTCTTTAAATCCGCCAGAGCCCGTCTTTGGTCCGGTGTTAAGTTGGATTTCGGTAGTTTGGCCTGTTTCATGATTCTGACACAGTCTGATCTTAAGTGTGTGGCTTCTTCTGAATTAGGGCCAATATACCTGCAAGCTGTTTCAATGCTTGTGATGAGGTCTACCACTGGAAGCTTTAAAGTATATTCACAAGGTTTTGTAGGTCCCTTTCACTTTCCGCAATTAGCACGGTGTCATCTGTTTTTTGGTATTATCTCCTGGACTCATCCAAGTGCATTTTCTTCTATTAGGCTGCTCAGACCAGGTGTTTCCTACTATGAACTCATTCATCTGTGCCCATTCTACGTTTCCCTCCCCTTTCATTTTGTGTACCAAGGCCATGAGGTCCAACTATATCCTCTACCCTATCCTTTCCCACTTTGCTGGGTAGAAAATCGTAAACTTATAACATGACGTATGGATTTTATGTATAACACGCACTTTTTTTTAACCCACGCAATTCAATTTTAGTTTCAGTTTCGCAGATGACGTCTCTGCGCTCGGAGCGAATTCCATGTGCACTAACGTCACAGGTGCTACGTGTATTGTGACCGTGGCACAGGCCTTAAGCCTGCACGTAAACCCATGAGCTGGCCAGGCCCTGAGGCCCTACTTACTGTTTTAACTAGTCTATATTTTACGCTAAAAAGTTGCTCGTCTCTGGTTCCCTACGCAACAAAGTCGGTACAACGTAGATGTAAATATAACCTGTTTTTGTTTTGTTTTTTAGTCGGCTTATGTTTACCATGTAGTGTGGGTTTTGTCGTATGCTTATGATTACTGTATAAATGTAGGTTTTGTGGTCAGCTTATTACCTCATAAATGTAGGTTTTGTGGTTGGTTTATGATTACCATATAGTGTTTTGTGGTTGATTTGATTACCATATAAGTGTTTTGTGGTTGATTTGATTACCGTAAGTGTTTTGTGGTTGGTTTATGATTACTGTATAAGTGTAGGTTTTGTGGTTGGTTTATGATTACTGTATAAGTAGGTATTCCAAAGTGATTTTCAAATTTGAACTTATCTGTATAAAAATCAGCTGGGAAAATATTTTCATTCTGAACACATACATACTTTATTTTTTAATGTGGGATAAAAAATAAATTTGATTTTTTTCTTTCTTTTTGGACTTGGAAAAATTTCGCACGGTATTTTAGGCCACATTCAGACATGCCTTGAACACACATAAAATCACAAGTCCAGAAAATCATTTCTGAGGAGGTTTTTACTTAAGTTCATGTGCAAAAAACATGGACAGAAATGCATATCAATAAAAATACAGACCTATGAAAATGACAAAAAATAGCAAAATTGGACGCCGCCGTCCCAAACTGGGCAAGGGACCCATTTTCATTAATTTCAAACTCCATTATCTTTAAGAAATACAATACAGTGACACTGAAATGAATCATTATGATAAACATATTAAGGAATTTAACCCTAATTTTTTCCAGCTTCATCTGAAAGCTGGTTGAAAAGATATCAGATGTCAAAAATGCGAAATATGCCGATTTGTCAGTGAAAAAAATGGCGAATTTTACACATATTTGGTGCACCATAACTTTTTTCACTTTAAAGTTACAAAAATGGTTTTGATATCAAATTGCTCAGCATGACAAACTCAATGTAAAACAACCCCAGACATCTGTATGTTTAATCAAACCATATTTGGGTAAGGATAAAATACCTATTTTGTAAAAAATGTGTATTTTAGCTTTTTGCAAGACTCCGTAACTTCTGTCACATTCATCCTACTGCAAAGTACCATATACCAAAATGATCAGTTTTTTATGATCTGTCAGTATAACAAACAAGACATTAGGTTTCAATCTTTCTGTAAACAAAAATCAGATGACAAAATTATAACAAATGTCAGATGATAATAGTAACAAATAATGCGTTTTGTTTACATATCGAATCAAGACATGTACATCAACATTCATTCAAAGTCATCTTCATAGTTTTTACATGCTAATTTGTTGTTGTTTTTCATTAAACAATGATTAAAACATGTCTTGACCTTTAACTGTTCCTTAACTGTGTGTAGAACGTTATCAAAAGCTTTCACATCATTGTCTTGACCTTTCACTGTTGCTTAATCACAGTAGATAACTGTCCTGGCCTTCAACTTAAACTGGAAGCACAAAAGATAGAAATCATCTTTTTACAAAAAACATGTAATGAAATGTAAAAAAATACTTGTCTATGATCAGTGATTCCCCTTCACAAGTGACAGGAAATTAAAACATGTTAAGATGCAGTTCATCATCATTGCTGTCAAAGTTGTCCAAAAGACTAGGTCTCCACCCTCTGCCAGTCTTAAGAAATCGCTCCTTCATCCTCATGAAGAGATCTGAGAAAAATAGTGTAGAGGGAAAGTATTAGTACATCTATCTGTTCTATCCTGTAGCGTAATGTGAAAATCCCATTTGTAGGGACAAACAGGCCTATACATACAGAGCAAGAGGCAAATACTGACCAAAACAAATCCAAAAAAACGAACATAAAACATGCAGGAACACAAGGACTTTTGTACCCCTGCTCAATTAACTTCCCTGCCTGTCAAAGAGAGAAAGGATCAAGAGAGAGATTGGTGTGGAGCTGTAAGAAGCCTACCAGTATTATTGTCAGCTTTGAAAATAAAATTATAACACCTTACCCTAACTCACAAAGCGGTGGGCAAAATAAAATGTCCCATATATTTAGGCCTACTCAAATCGACACAACAAAATTTATCTCATAAACACTAAAGGCCTAGTTAGGAAGGTTCGTAGTGTCCAACCCATTAACCTGCTAGGCCTACTTTATTTTGTTTAAATATTATTTTTGATGACAATAATAGTAATGATAATAAATAGTAATGAATGATAGTAAACTAATGAAATGATAAATAATAATGAATAATGATAGTAAAATAATAACAAAAATATAATATTAATAACAAACTTTTAAAGCTGTTGAACTAGGTGATAATAATATTGGGCCTAAAAATAATAGGATTGATAAACATGCAGATTTGTTTCAATGGTACCATTCAGGAAGTTTACACAAAGGCAGAAAAGAAAAAGGTGTAACATTGTGAAATTATTGAACGACACTGAACCAGATCGAGTGAAGTCAACAAGAAGCTCGGCCGATTCGACTATCGATCGATCAAAGCGTTGGTCACGTGACCACAATAAATCGCTAATCTCTCATTAACATAAATAAATATAATAAAGGCATGGATTAGATTTTGTAAACATTTTACTTTAATCATATGCCTGATCTCACTCTCTGTAAAATTACCGCACCCCAAACCATCACCTACCCCTACCTTCTAACATATTCATGATACTGTGGGTGCTGCAGCTGTGCGCTTTCCAAACAATTATATTCTAAAATCGGGAAACAAAATGTCGAAAAGTAATAGTAAACAAACTGCAAGATATTTCACTTACCCTCTAGATAAGTTGGATCGCTTGATTCGTCGTGGCTGGAGCGGTAGACGTATCCATGTGCTCGCCCGAAAGGTCTTCGCTCGTGTCCTCCATTGCGCGTCAGACGCTAAGAGAAAGCGAAAATAGGTCGCGTTGTTCTCAGTCCTCGAGGAAAATAGCCAGTGGTTGAAAGTTGAAACCTTGACCTTTTGCACAGTGGAAAATATGGCGAGATTGGTTTTGAGTAAGGTCGCGAAATCATCGACGGAAGTTTTTAACGCACGAAACGACTGACTAAATGGAAGCCTTATCAGTTCACTTTTTATATGGGATGAAAGCAAATTTAGTCGTCTTTTTGGCTGTTAAATGGTTTGTTGATATCTGACCCAGCGAATCTCATCGAGGCGAGTTTTCAAGGTAGGGGTCAAAACCGCGTTCAGATTTCGTCGTTCCAGCAGCAGCAAAATCGCAATTTAGTACCCATCATCAAAAGCATATTTCAAACGGTAAATGTTACACTTATTTATTTTGACTTTAAACAAAGCTTAAAGGATCACAGATCAACATGATCTATGTTTTTTATTTATGACACTGCAATTTGTTGAGAACGAGCAAGTTGAAAACCAGTGAAAAACCGCACTTTGCCGTACTTTTCGCCGCCCGCGAAGAGCACTTTGGAATACCTAATATAAGTATAGGTTTTGTGGTTGGTTTATGATTACCATATAGTGTAGGTTTTGTGGTTGGTTTATGATTACCGTATAGTGTAGGCTTTGTGGTTGGTTTATGATTACCGTATAGTGTAGGCTTTGTGGTTGGTTTATGATTACTGTATAGTGTAGGTTTTGTAGTCAGCTTATGGTTACCGTATAGTGTAGGTTTTGTGGTTGGCTTATGGTTACCGTATAGTGTAGGTTTTGTGGTTGGCTTATGGTTACCGTGTAGTGTAGGTTTTGTGGTTGGCTTATGGTTACCGTATAGTGTAGGTTTTGTGGTTGGCTTATGGTTACCGTATAGTGTAGGTTTTGTGGTTGGCTTATGGTTACCGTATAGTGTAGGTTTTGTGGTTGGCTTATGGTTACCGTATAAATGCAGGTTTTGTGGTTGGCTTATGATTACCGTATAAATGCAGGTTTTGTGATCGGCTTATGCTTATACCGATATAGCATGGCCACTTCTCAAAATTGCAGAACTCATCTCACTTCCCTTTTGACATAGTTGCCTCCCCTCTCCCCATTTCTTACTACTGCTCATGACGACATGGGCATTCCATTTCTTACCCACTGGACGAGGCGGCAGGGAAGTTTTTAGTCCCGTTTTTATTATCCATCATTTGGTGTCTGACCGTGCGTTCGCGCTTGACAAAGGCTAGTTGGCCGAAAGTTTGCGCTTGTTTTTTGTCTCGGATACGCGCTTATATTGGTTTTCTTGTTCTTCTGGTTTGGGTACATGTGTTAAGTGCATTTTTGGCATTACGCATATGGGATTTGCGGAAGCACTTTTAAGTAATTTAGGCCCGTTTTATGTTTTAGTGTCCTTACTTATATTTGACTTTGTATTCAGGTTTTCTTTTTAAAGCCCACGTGTGATGAATTGGACAGGATTGGTCAACGCCAGAGACATTTCCTTAGATTATGTATGTGAAAGCATTGGTATGTGTACTTAATATTTCTTTTACCTGTTTTTTCCCTGTTGAAGCATTATTTTTGGAAATGGTTGTAACCTTGATATGACTACACAGTCGGCGGGGCTGTAAACAAAAAATATTGATTGGGTACATGTATTAAGTGCATTTTTTGCTGTAAGGATGATTGGGTACATGTATTAAGTGCATTTTTTGCTGTAAGGAAATGTGATGTGCCGAAATTATAGGTAATTTTGGGCCCACGTTATGATTTAGTGTTTGTTTAAATTTGTAATCAGATTTTTTTAAACCCTTGGAATAAATTCGGAGTGGTAAATGCATAGATCATATCCTAAGATTATGTGCGCGAATGCATTGACGAGTAATTTGTTTCCAGTTTTTTTCCTCCATTGAGTTGTGTACGTTTTGAGACGATTATAACCCTGAGCCCCCCGTTGGGTTGCCTGGTTCTTTTCAGTATAAATATCTCCACCTTCTGGAAATTCTGTGCTAGAATTTCCTCTTTTCTGTCACTCTTTCTGCCCTGTTGCCTTGCTTTCTGTCCGTACTTTTTTCTTCGGATTGATAATTGGTACATGTATTAAGTGCATTTTTGGCTCTAAGCAGATGAGATATGCGGAAGAAATTTTAGGTAATTTATGCCTTTTTATGTTTTGGTGTCCTTATGTATGCTTATATTTGTATTCAGATGTTTTTAAAATCTCCCCTGTGCGATAAATCGGACGGAATGGTCCTACGCCGGGGGCATGTCCTTAGATTATGTGCGCGAATGCATTGATATGTGTACTTCTTTTTTTTTTTTCTTGTTGAAGTTTTGTTTTGAAGTGGTTATAGCCCTGATATGGCTCTGCGCAGTCGGCTGGGCTTTAAACAACAATAAAAGGGGGGGGAAAGGCTCCGTGCAGTAGGCTGGGCATTAAAACACAAATAGTGAAAAATGTATGGTGGTGATTACCCTAGGTTTTTTTTCTTCTGATGAAAACCGTCCAATGGTGGTGGTGGTGGTGTTTTTCTTTTTGAATTTTACATGAACATTATTGTATGGTAGTGTTTATTACCATAGTTTCTTTCACATTAAAGGAAAAGTGGCTCTGATTACCAGGCTATTTTTTCTTAAACCTTTCGGTGGCAACTGTATCGTAGCATAGATTAATATCAATACTTTAATTTCCGTTGTATGGTAGCATTGATTATAAAAATATTTAAATTTCCGATGAAAATTTAACTTGGGAAATACAGCATTTTTGTCTTATTTTGATTACTGTAACATATAAAGTGTGTGTGTTGGGGGGGGGGGGGAGGAGGTTACAGACAGGGGGTGTGTGTGTAAGGCAATGCGCGAGGTGTGTGCTTTTTTGTTTTTTGGGGTGGTGGTTACAGTGGGATATGGACGGCGGTTACGTGTCTGCGTTGTGGTTTCTGTGTATGCGTGTTTCCGTCGTGATAGTTTTTTTTTCCCCGTGGGTGTGGTGGGGTATAGCGGATGTTTAGGTCATTTGGCCTTGGGGGTGGTGATGGGCGAGTACGTTGTGTGTGCGTTTTCTAATGAAGACTGTGTTGTGTGTGCTTGTGGATGTACAGCTGTGTGGTAAAGACAGACTGCTTGATGATTTAAAATTTATTCGTTAAAATGCGAAAAAATGATTATTTTACTGTGTGCCTGTATTTCGTCAATTATGGGTTATTTATGAAGCTATTTTTATGATAGTATTTTTGAAAGTTGTAATGGTCCTTTTGTCACGTGAACAATTCATACTGCATTTTCTAACACTCAAGAACCTTTTCAAGATATTGTGCAATTCTTACGTTTTGACAAGATTTCTTATAATGGGATTTCACGTCGTATGACCATACGTATGGGAAAATATTTAAATTGAGACTTGGATTGTTCTGTTTTTCTTTTCTTTTTTTTTTCGTTTTTTTTTCAATTGTCTTTTTAATCCTTTGACCCCCGCACATATCCACCAATTGCAAAAACGTATACCTTTGACTCACCCTGTGCACCAGCTTCCTGCAGGAAGCTGGTGGTTAGGGTGAGGGAGTCACAGGGTTAAGTTTTTGCTTTGCTAGCATGGTTGACGGTGAAGGACGCAGGTGGACAGGCGGTGGTATTCAAAGGGTTAAACGTGGAGCATTGTGGGAATTTTAAAAAAAATTGAAACTTGAAAGGATGTACGTTTTTTCCAATTGTCGTTTTGAATAAAAGTGAGGTAATTTGTAGAGTGCTGTTGGCTATGCTTTAGGCAATATGAAACTCTTAACTGCATTTTCCTGCCTTTTGCCATTGTAAAGAAAACATTTTACCCTCTGTTGGAGAGTGTGTGTGTATATATTTGTCTGTGTTTATATTGTCTGGTATGTGTGTGTGTGCGCTCACGCGCGCATGTGTGGTGCGTGTGTGTGTGGTGTGCTTGTGCGTGTGTGTGTGTGTGTGTGTACATGTAGTTTGTGTGTGTGTAAGACAATGTGCGAGGTGTGCGGTTTTTTGGGGGGGTTTTGTTTTTTTTTGGAGGAGGGTGTTGGGGGGACGGTTGTTACAGTGGGATATGGACGGTTTGTGGTTTCTGTGTATGCATGTTTTCATCGTGTTTTTTTGTTGTTGTTTTTTTTGTAGTGGGGTTTAATGGATGTTTAGGTACGTTGGCCTTGGGGATGGTTGTGGGTGAGGACGCTGTGTGTTTATTTTTATAGTGAAAGCTGTGTATGGCTGGGTGATAAAGATTGCTGTTGATTTAAAAATTATTCGTTAAAATAAATGATTGTATTATTGTGCCTGTATTTCATCAATTATGGGTTATTTATAAAGTTATTTTTATGACTTTCTGAAAATTGTAATGAAGCTCCTGTCAAGTGAACAATTCGTACTGCATTTTCTAACTCTTTAAAGAACCTTTTCCAAGATAACATAGTTTTTATGTTTTGACAAGATACAATGGGATTTCACCTCGTATGACCATACGTATGAGGAAATATTTAAATTGAGACTTGGAAGGATTGTTCCGGGGTTTTTTTTGTTTTTTAAAATTCTTTTTAACCCTTTAACTCCTGCACCATACCCACCAATTGCAAAATCTTATCCCTCACCCTGCAGGAAGCTGGACGTTAGGGTGAGGGAGTCAAAGGGTTGAGTTTGTACTTTGATAGATTGGTTGACAATGAAGGATGCAGGTGGACAGGTGATGGAGTGTTGTGGGAATATGTTTTAAATAAATTGAAACTTGAAAGGATGGGTTTATTGTTTTTGGTCTGTTTAATTAAACGTGAGTTAATTTGTAGTGTGCTGTTGGCCATGATGATCTAGATGTCGGCTGAGCTATAAGCAATATGAAACTCTTTACTGTATCATCCTGCCTTTTGCGTTCTAAGGAAAACATTTTACCCTCTGTTGCGGAGTGTTTCGTTGTGTGTGTATGTGTTTATATTATCTGGTATGTGTGTGATTGTGTGTATTTATATTGTGTGTCTATGTGTGTGTGGCGCACGCACGCGTGTGGTGCATGCGTGTGTGGGTAAGACAGTGTGAGAGGTGTGTGCTTTTTTTATTTAATTTTGTGGGGAATGGGGCGGTTGTTACAGTGGAAGGATTGGTCTTTTTTTTCTGCTTTTTCAATTTTTTAACCCTTTGACTCCCGCACACTATCCACCAATTGCAAAAATGTATCCCTTTGATTCCCTCACCGTATCAGCTTCCTGCAGGAAGCTGGAGGTTAGGGTGAGGGAATCATGGTCAAGTTTTTGCTTTGCTAGCATGGTTAACAATGCAGGATTCTGGTGGACAGGCAGTGGTAGTCAACGGGCTAAACAGTGTTGTGGGAATTTTTTTTAAAAACTAAATTGAAACTTGAAAGGATGGTTGTACATTTTTTTTCCAATTGTTTAATTAAATGAGTTAATTTGTTAGTTGTGTGCTGTCGGCCATTATAATGTTATCTAGATGTCGGCTGTTCTATAAGCAATATCAAAATCTAACTGCATTTTCCTGCCTTTTGCTATTTAATTTTAATGTTAACCCTCAGAGGCTCATTGGGTCACCTGTGACCCAAACAAATGAATTACAAACTGTCCTGTTATTTAACCCTCAGAGGCCTGAGTCTTTCAGTTGAAAGAAAAATTACCAACTGACCTAGCAGTATTTTTCTTTCAACTGAAAGACTCCTTGGGCCTCTAGGGTAAAATAACAGGACAGTATGTAATTCATTTGTTTGGGTCACAGGTGACACGGTGGGCCTCTGAGGGTTTTTAAGGAAAATGTTACCCTCTTTTGTGGAGTGTCTGTGTTTATATTGTCTGACTAGTGTGTGTGTGCATGTGTGTGTAATACCAGAGCCTGGAATTCGTTGCGGAAACGAGGATTTCCGCGGAAATCAAAATCGAAAATCGCGCAAAAAAATATTTTTCGCGTTAAAAAAAAATCGACGACCATACTTAAAAAAAAGAAGAAGAAAAAAGGAGCATGCAGAAATGGTCATTTGTGAGGCAGACACAGAGGGCAAGGACACCACAGAAGGAAAGGACATCACAGAGGATGAATACACCACAGAGAGCATACCTGATCAAGCACAGACAGAAACCAAACGAAAAAAAAAGCAAACATCTCTGGCAAGATTCTTTCGTCGTTCTGACTTGGATAAGCCTTCTAGCTAGTTTTGATGAATATGTCTGTATGAACACACTGAAACGATCTGCTGTGTATGATGGATCCTGATCTTGTGCCCAATGTTTATTAAATACTCTTTTGACTGATATTGTGATTTTCAGTGTGTTAGATGCCTTTAAATTTGTCTCCAGAATGCCTCAGAATGCACAGATTTTAGTCTTGATTTTAAACATTTTCCGGGGGAGCATGCCCCGGACCCCCCTAGAAGTTTCCTCTTTTTTTCTTAGCAATTCCAGGCTCTGAAGACATATGCAAGGTGCGTGCTTTGTTTAGATTTTTTTTTTGGGGGGGGGGGAATATGGTTTGTGGTTTCTGTCGATGGATGTTTCCGTCGTGGTAGTTTTTGTTTTTCTTAGGTGTGGTGGGGTGTGGCAGATGTTTAGGTCATTTGGCCTTGGGGGTGGTGGTGGGTGAGTAGGGTGTTTGTGCATTTTCTAATGAAGGCTCTATTGTGTGTGGTTGTGGATGTATGGTTGCGTGGAAAAGACATACTGCTATTGATTTAAAATTCATTCGTTAATATATACAATGATTATTTTATTGTGACTTTATTTCAATTATTGGTTTATTTATGAAGCTATTTTTATGACTTATTTCTCTGAAAGTTGTAATTAAGTTCCTTTCTGTCAAGTGAGAAATTCGTACTGCATTTAACTCTTTAAAGAACCTTTTCAAGATATCGTGCAACGTTTACGTTTTGACAAGATGTAATGGGATTTCACGTCGTATGACCATGCGTATGGGAAAATGTTTAAATTGAGACTTGGAAGGATTGGTCTGTTTTTTGTGGGTTTTTTCCTGCTTTTTTCAATTCTTTTTAACCCTTTGACTCCCGCACACTATCCACCAATTGCAAAAACGTATCCCTTTGACTCCCTCACCGTATCCATAAGCTTCCTGCAGGAAGCTGGAGGTTAGGGTGAGGGAATCATGGTCAAGTTTTTGCTTTGCTAGCATGGTTAACAATGCAGGATTCTGGTGGACAGGTGGTGGTAGTCAACGGGCTAAACGGAGTGTTATGGGAATTTTTTTAAAAACGGAATTGAAACTTGAAAGGATGGTTGTACATTTTTTTCAGTTTTTTTGTGTAAATTGTAGTGAGCGTGCTGTTGGCCATGATATCTAGATGTCGGCTGTTCTATAAGCAATATGAAAATCTAACTGCATTTTCCTGCCTTTCGCTATTTAAGGAAAACATTTTACCCTCTTTTGTGGAGTGTGTGTGTTTATATTGTATGTGTATAGTGTGTGTGTGTGTGTGTGTAAGACATGTGCGAGGTGCGTTTTTTGTTTTGATTTTTTTGGGGGGGTGGGGGGCGGTTGTTATTGTGTGTCTGTGTATTTATATTATCTGTGTCTAGTGTGTGTGTGTGTGTAACGCTCTTTAAAGAATCTTTTCAAGACATCCAATTTTACGTTTTTAGAAGTTATATTGGAATTTCAGCTCGTATGATGCGTATGGGAAAATGTTTAAATAAATTCAGACTTGTATGGATTTTTTTTTAAAAGTTGACCCTTTGACTCCCTTACCCTATTCGTCAATTGCGAAAGCGTATCCCTGTGACTCCCTCACCCTATCCACCAGCTTCCTACAGGAAGCTGGAGGTTAGGGTGAGGGAGTGACAGGGTTAAGCTTTTGCTTTGCTGGCATGGTTGACAGTGAAGGACGCAGGTGGACAGGCGGTGGTAGTCAAAGGGTGGTAGTTAAACGTGGAGTATTGTGGGAATTACTTAAAATAAATTGAAACTTGAAAAGATTGTATGTTTGTTTTTTTAATTTTTTTTTGATTAAACCCATGATATGGCTGAAGTAGTCGGCTGGGCTATAAGCAATATGAAGTGAAATGAAATTTTTAATTAAACGTGGGGTAGTTTTCAGTGTGATGTTGGCCATGATAATGTTGGCCATGATAATGTTGGAGACGTCGGCTGTGCTATGAGCAATATGAATTCCAACTGCATTTTCCTGCCTTTTGCAACTTACGGAAAACATTGTCCCGTCTGTTGAGTGTTTTTGTGTTGTGTGTGTTTGTCTTGTTTTTGTGTCAGGTGTGTGCGCGAGCATGCATGTTTTGGGTGCGTACGTGTTGGGTGCGTGCGCGAGCGAGCGTGTGTGTGTGTGGGTGGGTGGAAGAGCATGTGTAAGGTGTGTGCTTTTGGGAGTTTGTGTGTGTGTGCGTGGTGTGGGGGACGGTTAACGAGGTATGGACGGCGAATGTGTTAAAGTTATTTGTGTGTATGCATGTTTTCTTTGCGGGTTTTTTGTTTTTGTTTCTAAGTTCATGGGTGAGGTATTGCGAATGTTTAGGTCAGTTGGGGCCGGCGAGTACGCTGTGTGTGCATTTTCTAATGAAGGCTCTATTGTGTGTTAATGTAGATTTACGGTTGCTTGGCAAGGACAGACTTGTTTAACATTTATTCGTTAAAAATAAACAAAAATGCCCTTTGGAGGATGCTGGGGGTTTCTTTCAGTATAAATAGTATACCCACCTTCTGGAAATTGTGTGCTAGAAATGCCCTCTTGTCTGTCGCTGTTTTTGTCTTCCACCTTTGCTTTCTGTCATTTCTTCCCATCATTTACTGCCTTGCAGGTCCATTCATCTGTATGCGTTCGATCAAGTCTCCTGTACTTTATCTTAGAATTGATTATTGGGTACATGTATTAAATTCATGTTTTGGCTCTGGTACAATGAGCTATGCGGAAGCAATTTCAAGTAGAGTAGCGTGGGGCAAACGCCCCCCTTAAGCATGAAATGCTCTATCTTCTGAAACAAGCACTGAAGAGCCACAAATGCGTTTATAGCTTGGGATGTAGTAAAGGTTTGTACACACAAACATTCTTACTGATAATGATGAAATTACACAGTAAATAAAAGAAAGAAAAAAAATTATTGGCCGTTTTGCCCCACCTGGGGGGTCAAACGCCTTGGGGGGTGGGGCTAAATGCCGAGACTGGGCGTTTTACCCCACCTTGACAGGCGTTTGGCCCCATGACCTGGAAAAGTTAGAAAACAAAAACACAAAGAAGCTTTCTGTATAATAAACATTCGGAATAATCAATGTCCATTCTGACTGTTCAAGGTTTATTTTGGGAAAGGCGGATTGGTGTCATTTTAGGCATGTCTATTCCGACTCTGCCTCAGATTCACAATTAGGGCAGATGAAGTAGGGAAGCCCTGGGGTGCACTCGTCATGAGCCCAGAGTAAACACATTTGACACTGGACCCATGTCTCACGAGATCTGGAGTTGCAGAATAGTTCGCCACAAACAATACACGACCATTCTTCATCTTCATCACTTGACTCCTCGTCAGATTCTGGACGTCGCCTTTTGCCTATTCTGGCTTTGGATTTGCTTTTTGATTCTGCATCTTTCTTGTTTGTTTGTGCCCTTTTTTTCTTTTCTTTCTTTTCTTCTGCTGCTTTTTTCTTGGTTTGTCTTTCCACAAGTTTGGCCTTGTAAGGTGATGAGGTCAGCACTTTTGCCACCTCTCTTTCTTCCAGCTGATTTTCTTTTAGGCTGCATCTTTGGAATAGGAGACAGATTTATTGATCATCTCCCTGATGCTCTCATTGGGATTGGAGGTTGTGCTGATAGTCTCAGTAGGTGCAGTGTTTTTAATAATACAGTCATAATGACCAACATCATCACCGACACGTAAATCGCACGATTAAGGGACTGTCCTCTCCTTGGCCATAGCGCTGGATCACTACATTGTTGCTGTTGATCACAATGATCTGTTTGTCAACCTTGCTAGTGGCACAGATTTCTAGCTCGCCTGGCAGAGACTTCGGATCTGCCATTGCTTCAATGCGTTTCTCAACTGTCGGGAAGTGGATCCATGGTGGCAGATCTGCATTCAACGTGTGTTCATCTAGATCTGCGTAATCACTGAAGTGATTACACATGTAGGTGACGACCTGCGCCCGAAGCCCATCAGCCTGGCTTGTTTCCTTGAGCTTCATGACCACTGATGTGAGCTCCCCATGCTCATCCCGCGCTGCACTTTGGAGGTTTACATCAAAACCAGTGACAAGTCTCCTGAAGAAACATCTGCCATCCCCAGATGTCTTAATGACTCATTTCAGACATGCATTCTGCAGCTGTTGAAGATGGCATGGGGGATGCTGGTTCTTCCAATGTTGTCGAGCATGTCGAAGGTTGACGTTGATCTGACGAATCAATAAGGGGCGGTATGCAGGATGGCGTGGGTTCATTTTGCGCTTGGTGAACTTGTTTCTTCTTGCAGGGTTTCCTCTCTGACATCTGGAGCTCCTGCATTTCTTGCAGGCATCCCATCAGTGGTCAGAAGATCTACGTCTCTCGGTTCATCTGTCTCTAGAACCCCTTCAAAGTCAGTGTCCGTGAACACGTTTGGATCAAAGGGTTCCAGACCGCATGTCTTAAAGCCATTCACAGCTTTCTCAGGAAGGGCTGCCCTTAGGAAAGCTTTCCCTGAAAGGGCAGCCATGTTGTGCACAGTGATCCGCTGACCTGGGTTGGAAACCATCCAGTTGTCTGCTTCAACATTGAAACTGGCTTTCAAGGCTTTGAAGAATGTCCGGTCAAGGGGCTGAATTTTGAGGGTACAGTGTGGAGGAAACGATATCAGTTCAATGCCTTTTTCGCGGCAAAATTCTACTGCTTCCAAAGTTTTATGGCTGTGGTGACCATCCAGTAAAATCAGCTGCGGGTTGTCTGGAGAGGCATTTGTGAAGTCCGCAAAGTGTGCAAGCCACTTCATGAACAGCTGTGCATCAGTCCAGCCACTTTGACTTGCATACCCGACAGATTGTGGAGGAGCACCATTCATCAGAGACTCTACCATCCTCTTGCGAGGGAAGATGAACATTGGCGGCAAGAAGACACCGGCCGCACTGCAGGCGCATACAAGTCACAAGTGTACCCCTTTCATCACTTGTAGCTTTGCCCACCTGTCTTGCCCCCTTTGCTGCCAAAATCTTTCCTGGTTTTTGGACAGTGGACAGACCTGTTTCATCCATGTTCCAAAGTCTTGCTGGAGTGTAGGCTTTGGATGTCAAGCTTTCCTTGAATATTTCAAAGAAGCGTTCAACTTGGTTCCTATTGAAACCAGAAAAGCGTGCTACTCGTATACTTGTAGATACAGGCTGCCGCACAGTAAGATTATGTCGAGCTATAAAGTTCCTCACCCAGTCCTTTCCTGCCATTTTGGTTTTCTTGTTGAAGGGGTGACTAATTTTAGCCTTCTCACACAAATCGAAGGCCAGGTGCCTGAGGTCGTGAAATCGCAAACCATAAAAACGCCTCTGCATATTGATCACATGTTCTTTCAAGTGAAGTTCAATTTCAAGCGGCAGAAATGATTTGCCTCGTCCGAAAATTTGCTTCCCTGGATGAACAACTTGTTTGTCCCTGTGTCTTCTCAAAGTCCTCTGAGGAACACCAAACTCTTCACTTGCACAGTTAATCGAAAGTCCGTTGTTAATGGCCTGCAAAGCATCGGCCAAGTTTGTTGCACCATAGCTGCCTCTGTCAGTCTTCCTTTTGTACACTCGCACCATTATCTGTTGATAAGAACGAATAAACAAACTTTTAATAACAGAAAAACTCGATTTAATGTCATTTAAAAGTAAACAGACAGTCAATAAAGCAAACATTTTAGTGATGGGGCTAAACGCCCTTGAGTGGGGCTAAATGCCCGGTATGGGCATTTGGCCCCATCAGTGCAGTGGCGTTTAGCCCCACACTACCCACCATACAAGCACATTGTTTTGCAATGCCATTCAAGGGAAATCACCCAGTCAAACATGTATCACTGTTTGCACACTTCATCCTTGTAACACAAAATGTAGACATTGATTTGATGTGTCTGTGTTTAGCCTACAGGCACTAAATAAACTAACACCCTAAATTTACAAGTATTTGGCTAAAATCAAAGAAAATTTGACAGTTTACTTACCACAAGCTTGAGAGAGCTACAACTTCCTATCAACAACGACTGCCACTTGCCTTGTCATGCGCAAAGCTTTCTGGGAAGGTGACACGAGTGTGCCGAGAACACAGGGAGGGCGTTTTACCCCACCTCGCCGTTTTGCCCCACACTACTCTACAGGTCTATTTTTGGTTTAGTGCCCTTATAGTTTAAATTTGTGTTCACGTATATTTTTTTAATCCCCTCTGCTCCCCCGTTGGGTTGCCGGGGGCTCTTTCAATATAATATTCCCACCTTCTGGAAATTCTGCGCTAGAAATTTCCTTTTCTGTCACTCTTTGTTTCTGCCCTGTTGCCTTGCTTTCTGTCATTTCTACTTTTCTGCCTTAATGGTCCATTCACCTGTACTTTTTCGATTAAGTTTTACGTACTTTTTCTTCGGATTGCTGATTGGGTATATGTATTAAGTGCATTTTTGGCTCTAAGGAGGTGAGATATGTGGAAGCAATTTTAGGTCATCTATGCCTGTTTTTATGTTTTGGTGTCCTTATGTATGCTTATATTTGTATTCAGGCGTTTTTTAAATCTCCCCTGTGCGATAAATCGGACGGAATGGTCCTACACCGGGGGCATGTACTTAAGATTATGTGCGCGAATGCATTGATATGTGTACTTAATTTTGTTTGTTTTTTTCTTGAAGTTTTGTTTTGAAGCGGTTATAGCTCTGACACGGCTCTGCGCAGTCGGCTGGGCTTTAAACAATAAAGTGCATTTTTGGCTCTAGGGAGGTGAGATATGCGGAAGCAATTTTAGGTAATTTATGCCTGTTTTTGTTTTGGTGCCCTTAAGTATGCTAATATTTGTATTCAGGTGTTTTTTAAATCTCCCCTGTGCGATAAATCGACGGAGTGGTCAACGCCGGGGGCATGTCCTTAGATTATGTGCGCGAATGCATTGATATGTGCACTTAGATGTTTGTATTTCCTGTTGAATGTTTTGAAACGGTTATAGCTCTGATATGCTCTATTGAATCAGCTGGACTTTTAACCCTTTGACTCCCGCACCCTGTACACCAGAATCGTGCATTGCCAACCATGCTAGCAAAACAAAAACTTAAAACCCTTTGATTCTCACCCTATCCACTAGCTTCCTGCAAGAAGCAGGGTTGGATGGAGTCACAAAGTTTTTGCAGCTAGTGGATAGGGTAAGGGGAGCCAAAGGTTTAAACGATAAGTGTGTGAGGGAGAGTCCTGTCCAAGTCGAGATGAATTATTGTTTGGGGGAAGATAATTGTGTGTACATGTATTGACGGTAGTAATAAAAGTATTTTGTCGAGTGAAGATTCAGACTGCGTGTTGTCTTTAGAGTTTTATCCGTAAGATACCCCTACCCTCGTGTTTCTTGCTATTAATGCAAATGTGTTCTTGTTCTTTTTTCTAATGTGCGTTTACAACATGGCGTGTGCCTGCGTGCGTGTGTGTGTGCGTTGATCTAATCAATTTCCTGGTTGTTAATAGGCTGACCTTTAAACAAATTGGATGAGTGGTCCAACTGGAGTTTGAATGGGCCTGTCCAGTATTCTGGGGCGTGTGTTGGAGATTGGAGGCGTGTGTTGGAGATTGGAGGCGTGTGTTGGAGATTGGAGGCGTGTGATGGAGATTGGAGGCGTGTAGATATAAACGTGAGAAACTTTATGCATGATTTCATGATCGTATTGTGATCAGCTTTCATTAAGTTTTACAAGAAGTAGGCTTACAAGTATATAGATTTTAACCAATCCTTTGTCAGAAGTCCAAAAGCGTGACCGCCCGCGTTCAAAGAGGAACCAGAAAAAAAAACTGGGAAAAAAATCAGAACGCGAACATGCAACCAGACAAGACAGAAACGGATATAAATTAAGTTAAATTTAATTGAATAATTTGAAGGGTCACAATTATAGAAAATGTGTATCATAGCGGTAAGATAGATTTTTTAAGTTTAAATGTGGTTTCTAAGAACGATATTGAGTTCCATGGACAGCAAAGAAAACAAACGAGACAGTCTTGAAGGAGGCAGACACAAGACGAACATTAATGAAGATAAGGAAAGGACGAGCAACATTTATAACACATTCTATGAGGCAAGAGAGATTAGAGCACTTGGTCACAATAGGGAAGTTGTAGGGATAGAGAACGCCTGGTAGACCCAGGGTGGAAATTGGACGGACTTGCAGAGTGGCTGAAGAGAGAGAGGGTGGGAGATATACTTGCAGCGCAAAGGGATAGAGTCGTATGGAGGGCCATAATCGCCAACTCCATGCGGTAGGGCACATGATAATGATAGGAGGGATTCGTCAGGCAATTCCATACGCGCTCCATCCAAATCTGCACGACCTTGGAATCTGCACAATTTACCCTCTGCATTGGTCGGATCCAGAGCAACGGCGTATCTCTTTGTGCTGCCACGCGATATCCGTCAGGCACCGTAACTTTTGGATGCTGCATGGATACATCCAGGGTAGTTGTTTGTCCTTAAAACTTACAGGTCTTTATGGTCTTAAAACTTACAGGTCTTCATGGTCTTACAAAACAACAGTGTAGTGCTATTTGTTGTAACGCTGGTAAAAAAAAATAACGTGGGGATTTTATGAAGACAGACGGGACCATCTGTGTCGAGAAGACTGCTCCCTGTCTTACCTTAACGCCCCCGTCAAACTGGTCACGTCAGTCTTCTAAACTCGGTGACGTGAAATATATATGCTTGTCTGCACGTACCTTCTATTTAATACACGTCATTTACATGTAACAAGATAGTCTGATACAATCATCATGTACCCTGCGCATGGCTTTGTCGATCATGGCCCCGCATACCAGTAAAACATACAGACTAGGTAAAACAGTCTAGGTAAGTCCTCAGGACCTGGCCAAATCATGGGTTTATGTGCAGGCTTAAGGCTTGTGCCATGATCACCATACACATGGCACAAGTGACGGTAAGTGCATATGGAATTAGTTCCGAGCGCGGAGATGTGTTCTTGAGAAACTAAAACTAAAAACACACACCGTCCTATCTGAAAAGGTAATAATAGATCGATCTCGGATTCTGGTATAATAAAATCTAGAAATCAATATTCCACGCTTCCGGATTCAGTGATGTGCCATATGCGGTTTTGTTTTACAATATGACCATTGTTTCGTTTACACATGAGCAACTAGCTGCAATTTATCCCTTTGACTACCGCACCGTATCCACCAAGTGAAAAAATTCACCCTTTGACTCCCTTACCCTATCCACCAGCTCCTGCAGGATAGGGTAAGGGAATCAAAGGGTGAAGTTAATGCTTTGGTGGCATGGTTGCATGCAGGATGCTGGTGGCCAGGGTGCAGGAATCAAAGGGTTAAATCATAGTGGCTGTCCGCATTCAAGCAAATAGCAATCATAAGTACACAATATCAGAATGCGTATTCGTTGGGCAGAAAATTTATTTGTACTTGTTTGTTTTGTTATAACAAATACGCCTTCAGTTTGTATTTGTTTTTTGTGTGTGTGTGTGTGTTCGTTATTTCTTTTAACGTCTATTCACATATATGCTTTCAGACGAAAGAAAATGAAAATGAAATAAATGAATAAATAAATGCAGAACTAACCAACTCTGTGTGTGTGTTCTTTTAACGTCTATTCACATATGTGCTTTTAGACGAAAAAATGTTTAAAAAATGGAACTGAAAATGAATAAATGAATGAAAAAAATAAATAAGTAAATGAATAAAACAAATAGATAAATATATACATAACTAACCAACTGTGTGTGTGCGTGTATATGTGTGTGTGGGGGGGGGGGGGGTCACTAACTACAAATCGCAGGAAATCTCCACATTGCTCTAAGAGTGTAAAACATGGACACCACTTGCTGACATACAG
>CM060310.1:94697042-94704542 GCA_030674185.1 Monoplex corrugatus | reverse complement strand
TCTGTCTTTTCTTTACATTGACAAAGGCTGAAAACTTGCCACTGTCTTTCTTGTCTTGCCTCATCTGCCTTGTCTTGCCTTGTCTTTTTGTCTTATCTTGTTTTGTCTTGTCAAACATATTCTGATTTACGTTTGTGCATTTCTAATTTCCACTTGCTTGAACGCTGACAGTCACTTTAATTAAAAAAAATATTCATAACAGATTAATGTATTCATTTATCACTGTCATTGATCTTAGTGATAGGAAACAATCTAGGTCAGTACATGGCAAATGTGTGAGTATACATTTTGTTTTTGTTTTGTTTTATTAGAAATGGACTGTCATAATTCCCCTCTTTACGTGTCTTAAATTAACCCATAAAAGAGTTATACGCTCATGTAAACACACACGCACATACACAGGCACACACCACCACACACACACACAGAGCACACTCGCACCACACACACACAACACACTCACATGCACACACACAGACACACACATACACACACTCACATGCACACGCCAATATAAAATACTCCCTCTTTATCTGAATGAACACAAGTCTTGGATAACTGCAGCTGATGATATACCAACATAATGACCAAAAAAAGGAAAGAAAGTATGCATTTCACATCTGGAAAAAAGACAAGGAATTGCTCCAGATGAAAACAGCTGTGATTACCTTGGCATACAATGAATCACCCACCATGTCTGTCTTCTACTTTCCCTGACACCAATTAATTCCAGTTTCCATGGCACAAACCCTTGGCCTACAATCCTCTTGTTCATTCAGAAGAAAGAAGATTGTTTTCACACTTAGCTACGTGTTCCTTCTGTCCACAATGGCGTGTGTAAGCGGATTGGTATCAAGGGCCCAACGTGTCTGTGGAAAGTGAAGAAACCAGGCAAGCCCATGGATTATTAATCACTTGTTACTCTGGTTCCCAACGGGACGTCTTTTATTTGGTTGCAATTGTGTGTGATAAAGACAAACGAAACACTCTCATAGTAAGAGGAGGGGTGGGTATCAATATTGGGGAGAAAGGAAGAAGGGATGACTTGGAAGTGGTGAGAGTGGGCGAGGGGTGGGAATAATTCTTTTTTTTTTTTTCATCAATTGTGTCGTTAGACATATCATCTATCAAGGAGTTGGTGTTTCCTTACTGCTTCAGTATAATGAAAAAGGCACAACCGATCAGTGGTTCAAAACATGAAAATGATCGTTGTTTTATAAAAGTTTGAGGAAGATTCATATCCTGACAAAAAACAAACAAACAACAAAAAACTATGTTAAATACAGTAAAGGCAGTATGAAATAAACACTTGTTGTGTGGTGTAGCTGTGGCATCAGTGTATATGGAATTTACTCCAGGCATGGATACACCATTTTGAGAATCTTGAAAAACTTAAATTATAGAAGCAAATTTCCACTAAAGTTCCTGGTGTTAGCAGAGGTAGGACACCGTGGCAGCAGTAGTATACAGTAGGCATGTATATTGGTAAACACTGGTTTGATGGGTCTTGTCCTCTGAGAGAATTGATGCTGCCCAGCTCTCCAATGATTTCTCGATACTAGAATTGTGTGTGGATGTAAATATGTCTGCGTTTCCAATTTTATTTGGATGCATATTTGTGTATAAGGTGTGTGTGTGTGTGTGTGCGTGTCTGAGAGAGATGGAGAGATAGTGTGTGTTTGTGTGCCGGTATGAGTGTGAGTGTGAGTATATGTGTGTATGTATGTGTGTGTGAGCGAGATGAGTGTATGTGTGTATCTGCTGTGTGCGTGTATTTGTGTGTATGTATGTGTGTGTGTGTGTGTGTGTGTTAGGGTGTGTGTAGATGCGTGCTTCCTTTTATAATTAAGCCCAACCCATAATGACATCGTGATAACCTTCATCACGTACATCATCAATAACGTTTAACATCCTAAATGTTACTGTATCAAAAAAATGATATTTTCTCATTTATAGCCAGCCGTTCAAAAGGAGAGGGAAACGGGTGAAGGAAGAAAAGCAGCGATGTTATGAGCAAACTCTAAGGGAAGAGACAGACAGAAAAGCTCTTGGGTCACTGAAGATCTCTTGTGCATGTCGATTTGTCGGGACACAGCCACACCCTTGAGGGATGGACGGTTTTGACAGACATTGACGGCAGGTCCAACATTCTTTTACACCACATCAGAGGATTAAGAGCAAGGACAGAGTCCCTCATGCGTGAAATCGAAATGCAAATATTGTGTGATGATTTTGAAAAGACAATGAACATGAAATATAAGAGTAGGGTAGGGAATAGGGACTGGACAATTTGGGAGGAAGCCATCATCATCGTAAAACACAAGTTTGTCACTTGGGTCTCAGGAGAGAGAGAGAGGGAGAGAGAGAGAGAGACTGACAGACGGGACAGACAAAACAAACAAACAGTGATAGAGACAGGCAGGCAGACAGAGACAAATAGACATACAAACAGAGGGGTCAGATGAGAAATGAAGAGACTGAAATCGATTTCGTTTGAATGTATATGTGAATGTTGTAGTTTTAGAAGTGTATTGAAGGATGAAATATATAAATAAGCAATTAATGAGACAGACATGGACAGACAATGAGAGCAAGATGCCGGCCAGCCCAAATTCTCTCTTCACCTTTAGTTGTTTTTTGTTGTTTGTTTGTTTGTTTGTTTGCTTGTTTGCATGGGGTTTTTTTTTTTTTGTTGGTTTGTTTTTTTTAACAGCAAGCAACTGTTTGATACCCTCGTTTCTTGTGAATATCTTTTTTTTCCTCACCACCCCCCCTCCTCCTTTTTTTTAACATCTATAATTTGTTAAAGTGGTTCCTGTACATGGAAAGCGTGTGGGCTAATAGTGTTATTAATAATGAATCACCACCATTTTAAAATGTTCGTTTTATGTTCTATTTTCTTAATTTAACCTCTTTCTTTATTCTTATTTCTGTTTCTTTTTTCTATCTCTTGCTTCTTTTATCTTCCTATCCTTTTTTTCCCTGTTTGTTTTGGTTTTGGATCTGGTAAAAAAAAGCCTGTTGGTTGTCTTAATGGGAGCTGTGTGGACACACTCAAAATCATTGGCATGGCTTTATTCCCCCAATGTCAAGCTTACTGTAGTGTGTTTTGGCACCATTTTGTTTGTTTGGTTGTTGTTGTTGTTGTTGGCTTTTGTTTTTGCTCTTTGTTGTTTGCTTGTTGTTTGTGTATTTCTCCAAGGCCCTCTTCAAGAACAGAACAATCATCACTCTATGTTTCGTTACTACAATTTGGAATAATGTAAATTTGTATTATCAATGATTGTACCATATACTGGTAAATAATTACATTATAATGAACACGCACGCAATAAACAAATAAAAATACACAAACAAGTATACAAACAAACAACATAAGCCTCCATGAATTGTGCACCAACCATAGGAATAATGTTTGGTGTCTCGTTGTACTTACGTTGTAAGTGGTTTATGTGTATGGTAACGTAACGGTGGTTGTTATTATTTTTTATGGCTGTGTTTTTCATTGTCTATAGAAGTGATTGTGCGGTACAATGAACATTATAGATGAATTTATTTTTGAATACGTTTAATCCTGATCAGTGTGTATTAAGTGTGTTCGCGTTTATTATGAACCAGTGACTGCACACATGAATTTTCATGTGGATTGTTAAAGTGATATTTAGTTGAATTCACTGAACTGAGAGGGCAGAGAGAGATAAGAATCTAGGCCAGAGACAGACAGACAGACAGACAGAGTGTGTGAGAGCAAGGGAGCGAGTGAGCAACCCTCTCTCCTTCTCTAATCTCACTCCAACAACCCCACACTGTAGAAACTGAATGTTCCTGCTTGTGCGTTTGTGCCTTACGTTATTAACTTACTGACGTATGTACTGCTACTGTGCTTGAAGTTGTTAGTAAACGCGCACACACACACACACACACACACACACACACACACACATACACACACACATACACACACACACACACGCACACACACATACACACACACCACACACACACACATACACACACACACACATACACACACACATACACCACACACACACACACACGCACACACACACACACACACACACACACACACACACACACACACACAACCACACACATGCACACACACACTACAGCACACACACACCACACACACACAACACACACACAATTATGTTCCAGATTAGCAATGCCAAACTTGAAATATGAGGTTTTGTGAATAACTTTACCACTAAAAATAAAATGATATTGTTATTGTCATACTTCATCTACCGAATGCAATCCTCCTCTGCTACTGCACCCCTTGTCCTCCCCCTCTACTGCTTTCAGTTTCTTTCTATTTCCTATGCAACACTTTCTATGTCTTCAAAATCATGTACCATCTCTCTCTCTCTCTCTCTCTCTCTCTCTCTCTCTCTCTCTCTCTCTCTCACACACACACACACACACACACACACACACACACACAACACACACACACACACACATATTCCACTCAGAGCCAGTAAAGGATATAACTAACCCCACAGTGGACTAAATCCAATTATCAGAAATGACACAGAATGGAGAAACCAAGGACAGCTTCCTAAAAAACAATCAGGTCTGCAACTTGGCACCACCCTCCACATTCATCATACGGCTGGCAACAGTGGACCTTGTCTTCCTAGAAGACGTATTAAATAGCTGATGTGCTGTCTGATCTTTATTTTGTAATTGTCAAACTTTTGTTTAAAGAACTGGGTATGGGTTCGTGCACAGACCATAGAAAAAGATGGCAACAGGGATGGAATGGCGCGCATTTAATCAAATTTCGTTACCAAGACAAAAAGTCGGCCACACCGATTTTCAGTGGCGGGCAAATGCTGTTTAGTATTCTTACACTTCTTCGACGTCTGTTCTTTGAATAACAGTTCACGTGTCTGCAATGCCGATCACTTTTATAGCGAGAGATGTTGGGAAGAAATGAGGTAAAAAGATGGGTTTTTGATGCGCAGATGGGAGCCTTAACAACGAATTAATGCACAATCATTCCATTTCAATTCAGCATTGCCGACTGGCTCAGAAAATGTAATCTTCGTGGCTTTTTCCCATTTATTTTATCTTTTTATTTAGTATTTTCCAAGTTTGTTTTATCAGGAAAATAATTCAATCTCATTAGGAAGAAAAAGCAACATGTGCTGTCTGTGATGCGCATGGGTGCATATGTGTATATGAGAGGGGAGAGATTGCGTGTGGATATATACGTTCAGATACACAATCAGGAGTTGTTTAAATATATGCAGTGATTACAACGTTGTGGGAATTAATGTTAAGCAGATATTTGGAAATCGTTTTGAGTGGCACGTTTATGATGCTGTTTTTAAATATAGCATAGAGATTGATGATTAACTAAAGTTATGGTGTAATGGATACACGTAATGCACTCTAAACAACATTGCAAATGAAATGTTATACAAAATACGTCACTTTCGTCTACATCTCACAAGAAGTGCGACATATATATCGTATATAATAAAATAACTGATACCGTGTCATTATCACGACGATGATGATCGTCAACATTATTGCATTTAGACATAGTAGTTATTCTCACAGTGATAAACATATCATGTTTGATTCTTATGGTTGATATATGTCGTTATTCTAAATAGTGAGTACATTTTAGCAGCATATGAAACGGAAAACTGACTAAACATGTTACACTGTTCCATTGTTTTTAATGTTTGAAAAAGGAGCACTATTTTCTGTTTCATTCATTGATTCATTCATTCATTGATTCATTCATTCATTGATTCATTCATTCATTCATTCATTCATTCATTCATCATTCATTCATTCTTTCTTTCTGTCTTTATTTTTTCATTCATTCATTCAAACTTCGTTATGTTATTGCTGCTATGTTTTTGGGGGGTTGTTTGTTTTGCTGTGTGTGTTTTTGTTTAAACATCTGTACCAATTAAGTGATGTTGGCTCCTGTCTTTCCATTCCGTCTCCTGAACACACCACAAACCTAAGTTAGTCCAGTTGAAGTCTTAGTGCCAGGAAGCCAAAAGGAGCCAAAGATGTCAAACTGTCCTGGGGTCACCCACCAAAGGAGACTACGCTGCTGCTGAGTCACTTGGTAGAGTTCAACAGTGTTTGTTTCTGAGGACACTGCCTAATTAAGCTTCTACAAACGACAGTAATCGCTAAGTTATGAGCCAAGCAGAGTGAGAGTCCCCCCCCCCCCCACCTTCAAAATGATGCCACCATCGTGGTCTTCCAGTGACAGCTGTCATGAACGACCAACACTCTATACCCCAACATGAGTTACCTCAAGCTTGGAAACAGTGGAGAAAACCAAAACTTAAGTCAGCACAAAATCAAGGTATGAAGAGCTTTAGAATCTGAGACAATTTTCACGACGTTATAATGATTAATGACCTCTTGACAATCTGAATAATGATCATGATGCTATGAATTTTCGTCTTGGATTGAGACTTCCAAGACTTCAGAAAGGCGAGAAGGACCAGGAACCTGGGAAATCAGCATATCTCTCCAATGGTTTTTACCAAGGCAGCCAAGCAATGCCCTGCTCTTCACGATTTTCAACTGCCATGGGATCTTTAGCGTGCGCAGCCAGAGGGCACATGGGTCTGACTCGTTTTTCGTCCCCTTTATTAGGACTAGACATTCAGTTTGATTTTCCAATCAAACTGAGGAGAAAAGTCGAGGCCTCTATGGAAGCGAACCCTGGAACCTCGAGTTTAGTTATTGGCAGGCGAACGTTTGAACCATTCAGTCATTCTCTTCCTTGTGTTGGATTGAGACTGGTGATACAGCTGTAGTGTATGCTACCATCATAATATATCTTGGTGTCAGCTAGGCCCAGGAGATACTGTCACCTGCAGGGTGGTCAGGAAATTTGAACAACACTCGTGGTGTGTCCTTGAAGTTAGACTGCAGTCCCAATCATTTTCATCAAGCCCATAGCATGTCCAACTCTGGGTAAGAACCAGTTAGATCCAAAGACTCCACTAAAAATCTCTTTGGATGCTGGTTATTTGAACTCGAAACCTTCCAGCCGGCAGGCCATTGCAACATTGGCTGGTTTGCTGTTATGGCTGTTGTTATCAGTATTTTCTTTGTTTTTTTCTGTTGATGTTGATGTGGTTGTTGATATTGTTGCAGTGAGCGTTTTTTTGTAGCTGGTGTGCTGTCATGGAAGTCCATAATCGCCAACGCCATGCGACAAGGCACCAGATGATGATGATGATGATGATGATGATGATGATGATGATGATGATGATGATGATGATGATGATGATGATGATGATGATGATGCTATGTCATGGCTCTTGCTGTCAGCATTTTCCTTCATTTGTTGTTGTTGGTGGTGGTGGTGGTTATTTTGCTTTTGTTGTCATAAATATGATTATTGCTTTTGTCATTAATGTAATTATTGCTCTTTAAATAACACAGCGAAAGTACGACCCATGATAAAACAAATATAATGAAGGCTAA
>CM060310.1:94672042-94689542 GCA_030674185.1 Monoplex corrugatus | reverse complement strand
TAAGAGAAAGATCGTTGGCCATAAGTTTTTGTCCTCACAGAGGGGATCTTATTAGAGTAAGAGTTTGATTCTTGTGTGATGCTGAATAGTTTGTATCTTTTGTGTTTGGTGTGTTGCTAGTATGTGTATGTCTGCAGGTCAGATTATGCGCATGTGTGTATGTATGTGTGTGTGAAAGAGAAAGAAAAAAATAGAAAGAAAGAGAGAGTGTGTGTGTGTGTGCGTGTGCGCGCGCGCGTGTGTGTGTGTATGTGTATGTGTATGTGTGTGTGTGTGTGACAGAGAGAGAGAGAGAGAGGATGGAAGAGAGGTAGAGGTGTGTGGTGTGAGTGAGTGTGTGTGTGTGTGCGGTGTGTGGTGTGTGCGTGTGTGTGTGTGTGTGTGTGTGTGTGTGTGTGAAAGAGAGAGAGGGGGGGAGAAAGAGAGAGAGACAGAGACAGAGACAGAGACAGAGAGACACAGAGAGGTATTGCCTCTGAGTGTGTGTGCGAGTGTGTGTGTGTGTGTGTGTGTGTGTGTGTGTGTGTGTGTGTGTGTGTGTGTGTGTGTGTGTGTGTGTGTGTGTGTTTTGTTTTTGTTGGTGTTTTTTCAGGAGTGTTGCGGTGTGTTGTGTTGTGTTGTGTTGTGTTGCGTTGCGTTGCGTTGCGTTGCGTTGCGTTGCGTTGTGTTGCGTTGCGTTGTGTTGCGTCGCGTTGTGCTGCGTTGTGTCGCGTTGTGTTGTGTTGTGCTGTGCTGTGCTGTGTGTTTGTATGTTTGTTGTGTTTGTATGTTTCTGTACTTGTATGTTTGTGTGTTTGTATGTTTGTGTGTTTGTATGTTTGTGTGTTTGTATGTGTGTGCTTGTATGTTGTGTGTTTGTATGTTTCTTTTTTTCTTCATCGTCGTCATCGTTGCCTTGTTTATTTCTTCTAAGTGTGTTCTATTCTTTCTTCTTCCATTCATAGTGCTTGTTCTATGTTCTTTTTTTTTCGTTTTGCTTTTTTACACTTTGTTTTTCAACTTCTTTTTTTGTTGTTGTTCTTCTTCTTTGTCTATTCTTCTTCTTTGTTCATCTTCTAGTTTTTCTTGCTGATATCTTTCAAGACATCAAAAAGAAAGCACGGGCATATATCAATACGAATAACTAAAAATCGACAAAAATTTATGCTCGTCATGTACCATAAATCAACCAAAAGAAATAAATGTATGAGTAAAAAGAAAAGTAAATAAAAATAAAAAATAAAAAACAAACAAACTAAAAGTGCCCACTAAACCCTCACAAAATGGGTGTGCAGATTCGATCATTTTAACGTGGTAAAAGAAAACCCAAATAATTTATGCACTCACAGCTTCCTAGTTCATGGACCCATGACAAACAAACAAACACACAAACAAACACACAAATAAGCAAACAAACAAACAAACAAACAAAGAAACAAACAAACAAAGGTGCCAAGACGTTCACATAAACACACGAAAAAGCCTGAAAAAAATATGCGCATCGCCTTACCCAGTGTTCACCTATGTGTTTTCTCTCTCTCTCTCTCTCTCTCTCTCTCTCTCTCTCTCTCTCTCTCTCTCTCTCTCTCTCTCTCTCTCTCTCTCTCTCTCTCTCTCTCTCTCTCTCTCTCTCTTTCTTGTGATAAAAGGAAATGAGAAAAGAAAGGTGGAATAACAAGAATGAAAGATAAGCAAAGAGCAGTAAAACAAACACAAAATAAACTCATAATGTATACAGCCTCCTGGACAGAATAATGAAAAGTTGATCTTAGAAAGAAAAAGATAAACAATGACACAGAAAAAGAAAGGATAACATATGGAAAATGAGCAAAGAAATGGAAGAAGAAAAAGAGCAGACAAGGCTAGAGACAGAGAAGGAAAATAGTACAAGAAGAATCAATACAAACAGACCATAATCAGGCTATAGGCTATGAGACGTTTTCTGTCTAAGTAGAAGTGTGTGTGTGTGTGTGTGTGTGTGTGTGTGTGTGTGTGTGTGTGTGTGTGTGTGTGTGTGTGTGTGTGTGCGTGCGTGCATGCGTGTGTGTGTGTGCGTGTGTGCGTACATGCGTGTGCGATCGTATCTTTTCACATTTCTAATGATACATGAAGCTTTTTAATGAAATTATCTATTTATTCCATCACTTTTATGTTAATTGCATAATAAAAGTACTGTGATTAACACAAAACGAAAACGGCCAGGAACTGTTGATGGGATATTAATTTTGTTGTTATAAAAAAAAACACCCCATTTCGCTACAGGCGTTCTCTCTCTCTCTCTCTCTTCTCTCTCCTCTCCTCTCTCCTCTCTCTCTCTCTCTCTCTCTGTCTCTCTCTCTGTCTCTCTCTCTGTCTCTCTCTCTGTCTCTCTCTCTCTGTCTCTGTCTCTCTCTCTCTCTCTTTCTCTCTCTATCTGTCTCTGCCTCTATCTCTGTCTCTCTCTCCCTCTTCTCTCTCTCTCTCTCTCTCTCTCTCTCTCTCTCTGATTTCCTCTGTCTCTCATTTCTTTAAAACAAATGAATTTTTCTAACAGACATACAAAGACAGCTTTGTGAAACTGAATCTAGCTAGATGTCTGTTTTCTTCATTTTATTGTTTCCTGTTTCTCTTCCTTTTTTCTCTCCCTCTTCTTCCTCCACCTCCTCCTCTGGTCTCTTCCTTCACCTCTAAATCATCGTATTTCTGTGTGATTTTTTATCTTGTTTTTTTTTCTATCTCATTTTCTCTTTTCCTTTTGTCTTCTCTTCTGTCTTCTCGTCCTAATAAAACCAATTTTGGAGATTTTTTAAATGAAGGTAGGGGGAACAAACTACAACTAAGAAAAGAGTATGACTGGAAGCTAACGAGACTCCTGTGTAGATTTCTCTGTCCTCTGTTTTCTCTGTCTGTCTGTCTGTTCTGTCTCCTCTCTCTCTCTTCTGTCTGTCTCTCTTTCTCTCTCTTTCTCTTTCTTTCTTTCTCTCTCTCTGTCTGTCTCTCTCTCCCATGTAAGTCCAGAAGCTAACAAGTCACTCAGACCTACCCACAATAAGCCAGACAACGACTCAAACGACATAACAAGCGGGTAAATGGCGCCACCAGGGTCGATAACTGACTGACACCTAACTTTGTGTGATCGATATGGAGTTACTCACCCCTCGTCTGCCTGCTTATTATTTTCTACGAGAATACTTTCCCTTTACGATAAATGTGATGTGTGTGGGGTGGGGGGGGGGGGAGCTGGGGAAGGGATGGTCAAGCTATTCCAACACTTTTCCAGTTCATACATTACTGGTCAGTTTTGATGAAGAAAGCGTTAGTTACAATTCGTACAATTCGTGCATGATTTCATAACGTTCCATATCGTTTGATGGTAGCTTAACCTGCAAGGATGTATGGGCCCAGAATGGCAAATAGCTGAATGAGCTACCTCTCTCTCTCTCTCTCTCTCTCTCTCTCTCTCTCTCTCTCTCTCTCTCTCTCTCTCTCTCTCTCTCCTCTCTATCTCTCTCTCTCCCTCTCTTTCTCTCTCTCTCTCTCACTCTCTCTCTCTATCTCTCTTTTCTTTGTAGTTATGGGAAATTGCCCAAAGGGTACTAAAGCAATTACACGACTAGCAAAACTAAAATGCAGTTGAGAGAGACAGAAAGTTAGAGAGAGAGAGAGAGTGCGTGTGTGTGTGGGCAGGGGGGTCTGTCTGTCTGTCCTGTGTTTGTATATGTGTACATGCATATGTGTGTGCGCACGAACGTGTGTGTGTGTGTGTGTGTCTGTCTGTCTGTCCTGTGTTTGTGTACGTGTGTACATGCATATATGTGCGTGCACGAATGTGTGTGTGTGTGTGGTGTGTGTGTGTGTGTGTGTGTGTGTTGTGTGGTGCCTCTTGTGTGTGGAGTGCATGTGTGTGCGTGCGTGCGTGTGCGTGTGTGTGTGTTCGTGTGCGTGTTTGTGTGTGTGTGTGAGAGAGAGACACAGAGAGAGAGAGAGAGAGAGAAGAGAGAGAGAGAGAGTATGATATTGTGTGAGGAAAAGCAATCTAACCATCCATTTATTTGATACTGAAAAAAAATTAGGACACACATGAGTACACAAAGCCAAGGTTAACAAAGAAGGAAAGGAATAAAGCAATTAATCTAACATATCCGAGACACATGAAACATATTCCATTCATCTGACAACATGCTTTTTCCAACAGTGTAAGAAATAATCTACCTGTTCCTTTTATCAATACAAAACACTTACGTGAGCTTATCATCTTTTCCACAGATTACCAAATAACTTGAATTTATTTATCCAACAGACGATACAATGATTTCTCTGTTTATTTGTGCTTTTTACCCCGGATATATATATATATATATATATTTACTAAGCTGAAGTCATGAAAGTGGTAGAAAACGTTTTTGAAAAGCACACATACCTACCAGTTTATGACTTAGTAATGACCTCTCATTCTTTCTATCTTTCGCCATCTCTCTGTCTCTCTCTGTCTCTGTCTGTCTGTCTGTCTCTCTCTCTCTCTCTCTCTTTTCTCTCTTTATCTCTCTTTCCCTCTCTCTCTTTCTCTATGTCTCTTGTCTCTGTCTGTCTGTCTGTCTGTCTGTCTGTCTCTCTCTCTCTCTTTCTCTCTGTCTGTATCTCTCTCTCTCGTTGTTTCTCTCTCTTCTCATCTTACCCCCCTCCCCATCTGTCTTTCTCTCTCTCTCTCTCTACTTCTCCCTCTCTCTCTCTCTCTGTGTGTGCGTGTGTTTGTGTACGCGCGCGCGCGCGCGTGTGTGTGTGTATAGTGTGAATGTGCTGTGTGAATGTGTGTGTGTGATGTGTGTGTGGGGTGTGTGTGTGTGTGTGTGTGTGTGTGTGTGTGTGTGTGTGTGTGTGTGTATGTGTGTGTGAGTGTGTGTGTAAATTAGCAATAGCAAGCACAATAAAGTAATACTTTTGAGCTTACTTCTATTATAAACTAATAAAATATCATGTTCATTGTGATTCACACACGCACACGCACACACGCACACATACGCACACACATTCTGACTTCTCTCTCTGTCTGTCTAACTGTCTATCTGTCTGTCTGTCTGTCTCTGTCTGTCTGTCCCTTTCTCTGTCTCTGTCTGTTCTCTCTGTCTCTGTCTCGTGTCTGTCTGTCTGTCTCGCTCTCTCTCTCTCTGTCTCTCTCTCTCTCTCTTCCTCGACAAATAGCAGTTTGAGTGGATTGGCATTTATGGCCCAGGAATATGTTTAAAGCAAGCAATCTTGGTCAACCTATGTATTACCAGTATTATTACTTTCTTTTCTGTTTCACGGTCAAACATCTGTTGTTTACTTGTAACTCACTGAAATTAATGACGTAAATACAGCAGGGCTGGATGGTGTAATGGTGAAAATTGTTCTTTCAATCAATAGTCAAAGAGGACACTGGTTTATGTTTTGGATATTAAAGCCTAAATCTGCAGTATACCTTAATTCAGTACAGTATATTCACTCAAGAGCTCGTAGCATTAGCTATGACTAATTTCAATGCTCTTTTTGATGCATATTTTTGTCCTCATTAGCCCAGATGCTAGACTCCCACGATGATAACTCAAGGACTGAGGGTTCAATTATCATGTGGGTCACAGCTTATAATATGTTCAATAACTAGCTAGCTAGCTGTCTATCTATTGTATTTGTATATTTGATAGAGTCATGGACTTAAGATATGTTATCTTAAGTTCAGTCCTGATCTTAGCTTTAAAGAACTGGCCTGTTAGCTGCCCATCTTAATGTTTACACACACACACACACACACATACACACACACACACACACACACACACACACACACACACACACACACACACACACACACACACACACAAGCAAACAATCTAAAGCGTTGTCCTTTTACTTAAATGGAAACAATTACTGGACATCTGAAACTGTTGATGTACATAAATATCAACCAAAAAATCGAAGGATGATCTAGTCAAAACAAAAGAATGTGAAACACTCTCATTGTCCTGCCAAACAGTTCTTGTGATGAAATAATCCGCCGATATATGTTAATTCTAGTTTCCATCGCACAGTATTTGACTTTTTTCAGCCAGAAGAAAGAAGAGTTTCCAGTTTTGGTCTCCTCCTTCTACCCCCCCCCCCCCCCCCCCCCCCCTGGCTAACGTGTGTGAGCCGATCAGCATCAAGGTTCCAGGAACCTCTTTCAGAAAAGCAAACAAGCCTGCTGTTTTCCTTGGGATGGTTTTTGTTTGACTGTAATTGCGTGAGATGAAGACAACCGAAAGAGGACATGACAAGTGTTATGTATTGCTGTGAGGAGATTGTAATTGAGGGTCAGGTAGTAATAAGTATTGTTGTCAGTCGTTATTCTTACTGTTGTTGTTGTTGTTGTTGTTGTTGTTGTTGTTGCTGTTGTTGTTGTTGCCAGTGTTGTTGTTTTGTTCCTACTGATGTTCTCGTAATTTTTTAGTCCTTGGTGGTGCTGTAAATGTTGTTTACTACTTTGTTCAATAATTTGTCACAGCAAATAATATTTCTATGTTGACTTAAAAACTACATTCTTTCATCATTCCATTCTTTCTCATTTACATGTTGTTTTGGCCTCAGTTTGTAGGTGGGATGTCATTGCACAGTCTGCATATTCTATCTTCAGTGGTCATACATGCAGGGTGTTTTTTTTTATTTGCAAAAGCCATCCACTGACATGACTGACTGGATCTTTATCGTCATCATCATCATCAGGTGCCCTGCCGCATGGCGTTGGCGACCATGGACTTCCAACTATCTCTATCTCTCATTGCCCCCAGCATCTCCCCCACCCTCCTCATCCCCAGCCACTCTGCAAGTCCGTCCAGCATTCTCTCCCTGGGTCTACCTGGTGCTGTCTTTCCCTCCAGCTTTTCCGTTGTGACCAGGTGCTCCAAATCCCCCTTCCTCATAAAATGGCCTATAAATGTTGCTTGTCTTTTCCTAATCTTCCTTATGAGTGATCTACTTGTGTCTGCCTCCATCAAGACTGTCTCGTTTGTTTTTTTTGCTGTCCATGGAACTCTCAACATTCTTCTGAGAAACCACATCTCGCCTGCCTCAATCTTGCTCTGGCTTTGCTTGCTGACTGTCCACGCCTCGCATCCGTACAACAGTATTGGTTCTATATAACATTCAAGGACTCTCTATCTGATTTTTATCGTCATTGGTTGATATTCTGCATGTGTACAATGAAAAGGGAATTTAGACACTGGCAGATCGTCACGCATGTTGACCTGGAGATGAAAAATCCCCACTTGTTACTGACCAGGCAGAGCTGTAGTTGGATCACATCCAGTGCACTGTAATTATAAGTCTGATGTTCAATCACTTGATTAGTGTGCCTTTAGAGGTTCTCAAAAAAAAGTGTTTTTGTTTTTGGTCAGTTTGTAACAATATATGATGTTATCATTGTTAGCATTTGTCCAGTTGCTATAGAATGGTACTTTTGAGTTTATACTATCGTTGACTTCAGTGGGTTCAAATGAATCAGAGAACACGTTTAGAAAGACAGAGCAAGTAACAGAGGCAGTGTTTGAATAACTGTCCGTCCTTGATTTGAACAAAATGCCATACAAATTGCAATAGGGCTGGAGAATGAGGAATGGCGATATGAGGGAAATCCACCAACAGGTAAAAAGGAGGCAATTATGGAAACTATTTGATAAACACAAGCATTTCCTCCAACTGACAACACTGTGATTGTCATGCCACATGGTGGATCATCCGATTAATCTCGCTTCCACTAAAACAATTCTCTGACATCAAACAAATCCTTGACCTTCATTCTTCTCTTTCAGCCAGAAGGAAGCAAAACGCTTTTCTTCTTAACTACGTTTTCTCTCTCTCTCTCTCTCTCTCTCTCTCTCTCTCTCTCTCTCTCTCTCTCTCTCTCTCTCCTCTCTCTCTCTCTGTTTCCCCCTCTCTCTCTCTCTTTCTTTCTGTCTTTTTTGTCTCTCTGCCTGTCTATCTGTCTGTCTGTTTGTCTCTCTCTCTCTGTCCTTCTCTCTCCCTCTCTCTCTCTCTCTCTCTCTCTCTCTCTCTCTCCTTCTCTCTCCCTCTCTCTTTCTTTCACCATAATAGCATGTGTAAACTGATTGGCATCAAAGCCCCCGGAATGTGTTTGAGGAAAGCAAACAAGCCTGGCCAGCCCACGGTTATTAGTAACTGGTTTTTTTTTTGTTTCCCAGTGGATCTTCTTTTGTTTGTCTGTAATCGCTTTAGATTAACCCTTTCCCTTCATCACATTGTCTGCCTGTTGCAATGCCTTACCCTTTTCACGTCTTCACTCTATCCACCAGCTGGAAGCTGATGGATAGGGTGATGGAGTGAAAGGGTTAAATGTTTGCTGTGCTGTCATGGCTGACAATGTGGGATGATGTCAGACAGGTTGAAGAGTCAAAGAGTTAAAACGAAAAGGGGGAATGCTGAGGGGGGTGGGGGTGGGGTGGTATCAGTATGGAGTTGTGTGATAGCAGGGCAGTGGGGATGTTTGTTTTTTCGATCAATAATTACGTTAAACGTTGTTTATATTCTCCACCTGAGAGCCTGAAGTTTGGTATATCTTAAAGCATCGTGCTACTCCAATGTAACAAAGTATATCACATTAGCTATGATTGATTTGGATGTCCTTCTTCGAACATCTATCTTGTTGTGCATAGTCATTTTTAAAACACTGATGTTTTCCTTAGTAAACTGAAAGTAAATTTCCTGGAAAGTTGTAGTTGTATGGATTTTCATTTTTCAAAGAAAGCTTATATCACCACAAACTTTGTCTCGGTGACAAATGTTCATTGGGAACCAGACATACACTGAAATAAGTCAGAACGTGTATTTGATATTACAAGCCAGGCCAAGACGGGAATATACAAGACAAGACCAGATAAGACGAGACAAGACAGGTGCAAATAATTGGCCAACTAGCGCTCGTAAAGAGTAAATGAAATATTAAGAGTGAAAAAGGCAAAAATCTTATTTAAATTAAAAAAGCACTTTTCTATTAGGTTTTGTACATTAATTCTCTGTCTTTTCTTTACACTTGACAAAGGCTGAAAACTTGCTCCCGTCTTTGTTGTCTCGTTTCCTCTTGCCTTGTCTTGTCTTGTTTTGTTTTGTATTGTCTTGTTTTGTCTTGTCTTGTCAAATACACATTCTGATTTATTTTTGTGTATTTCTAATATCTACTTGCTTGAATTCTGGCAGTCACTTTAAATAAGAAATATTCAATAAGAGATTAATGTGCTCATTTATCTGTGTCATTGGTCTTAGTCAGCGATACAAAACAATCTAGGTCACTACATGGCAAATGTGTGAGTATGCATTTATTTTTGTTTTCTTTTGTATTGTTAGAAATGGACAGGTCGTAATTCCCCTCTTTACGTGTCTTCAATTAACAACAGGGTAAATATACACCTGTACACATAGATACCCCCCCCCCCCACACACACACACACATATATATATATATATATATATATATATATATACACACACACACACACATGTAAGCACGCACACACACACACATACATACACACATACCTGTACGCACGCACACACACACACACACACACACACACGCACACACACACACACACACACACACACACACTCACTCACTCACATGCGCACACCAATATGAAATACTCTCTCTTTATCTGAATTAACACAAGTCTTAAACTGCTGATCCTAGTGATATATCAACATAATGACGATAAAAAGAAAGGACAATATGCATTTCTATATCTGGAAAAAAGAAAAGGAATTGCTCCAGATGAAAACCGCTATAATTACTTTTTCATACAATAAATCACCTAACATGTCTGTCTTCTACTTTCTCTGACACCAATTAATTCCAGTTTCCATGGCACAGACCCTTGGCCTACAATCCTCTTGTTCATTCAGAAGAAAGAAGATTGTTTTCACACTTAGCTACGTGTTCCTTCTGTCCACAATAGCGTGTGTAAGTGGATTGGTGTCAAGGGCCCAACGTGTCTGTGGAAAGTGAAGAAGCCAGGCCAGCCCATGGATTCGTTGATCAGGAAGTATCTCTCTGTCGAAACAACTGCAAAACTCGTTCTCTCCTTCATAATGTCTCGCATTGACTGTTGCAATTCACTCCTGTCTGGTCTTCCTGCCTCCACCATTCACATCCTGCAGCGCATTCAAAACAATGCTGCACGCCTTGTACTCAAAAAGAAAAAAGCTGACCACATATCTCCTCTCCTGGCACAACTTCACTGGCTCCCTGTATCAAAGCGCATACAGTACAAACTAGACACCATGTGCTACAAAAGCCTCAATAACGCAGCCCCCGATTACCTGTCAAGCCTACTTGAGATCTATCTTCTCTCACGTACCCTCCGCTCTGCCTCCGATCCTCTGACTTTTCGCTTTCCGCGCACTAAGCTCAATATCTATGGTCCACGAGCCTTCTCTGTTTCTGGTCCACTTTCCTGGAACAAACTTCCTCTCTCAGTCCGTCAGCAACCTACTTTTGTCTCCTTCAAGTCTGCTCTCAAAACTCACCTTTTCTCCTCTGCATAAAATCCTGACCTCACTCAATCCCCTCTGCAGCCTGTCTCCACTCGGAGGGGAATCACATTGTAATATATAATTGTATATAATATGCTCTCTCTAATTTTCCATTGCTTTTATTCTTTCTCCACATTTTAGCCGTGTGCGTGTGCGTGCGTGTGTGTGTGTGTGTATGTGTGTGTGCGTGTGTGCGTGTGTGCGTGCGTGCGTGTGTGTCTGTTTTAGCGCTTAGATTTGATTTTATCAAGATTTTGTGCTATACAAATAAAGTATTGTATTGTTGTATTGTATCTGTTTTCCAATGTCACGTCTTTTATTGTCTGACAATTATGTGAGACTAAGACAACAAAAGAAACACTGTCATTGTTAGTGGAGGAATGGGTATCAATATTGGGGAAGACAGAGGAAGGGAGCATGTGGCAGGGATGAAGGTGAGTGAGGGGTGGGTGTTCTAATTTTATTTTACCAATTGTATTATTAGAAATAGCATCTATTTTGGTGTTGGTGTTTGCCTTACTGCTGCAGTATAAGGAGAAAGGCACAACCTGTCAGTGGTTCGAAACATGAAAATGATTGTTCTTTTATATAAGTTTAAGAACGATTTACATCCTGACAAAAAGCCTGTATTTCTTCTGTTAAATAAAGCAACTGCGGTATGAAATAAACATTTGATGTATAGTGTAGCTGTGGCATCAGTGTATATGGAATTCCAGGTAAGGTTACACCATTGTGATATACTTGAAAAACTGAAATAGTAGAAGTAAATTTCCCCTGAATATCCTGATATTAGCAGACGTAGGACATGTAGCAGCAATAGTATATAGTAGGCTTGTCCATCGGTAAACACTACCTTGATGGATCTTTTTCTCTGAGGAACTTCTGCTGTCCAGTTCTCGAAAGAATTCTTGATACAACAATCATGTGTGCATGTAAATACATCTATGTGTTTTCACTTGTATCTGGACGCATGTTTGTTTGTTTGTTTGTGTGTATGTATGTATGTATGTATGTGTGTGTGTGTGTGTGTGTGTGTGTGTGTGTGTGTGTGCGCGTGCGCGTATGTGTGTGTGTGTGTAAATTTGTAACTGTTGGTGATTCTGTATCAGTGTGTATATGTGTGTTAGGGGTGTGTGTGGATGCGTGTCTCCCTTTTATAATTAAGCCCAACCCATAATTATCTCACGATAACCTTCGTCACGTACACCATCAATAACTTTTAACATATCAAACTTTGCTATATCAAAAAACAAATCATTTTATTATTAACAGCCAGCCATACAAAAGGAGAGGGGGAAAGGATGAAGAAGAAAAGCAGATGCATTATGGGCAGCCCCTGAGGGAGGGGACAGACAGACAGAAAAGCTCCTGGCTCACTGAAGATCTCTTGTCCAAGACGATTAGTCAGGACACAGCAACACCTTTGAGGGATGGACGGTTTTGACAGACACTGAAGACAGGTCCAACATTCTTTTACACCCCATCAGAGGATTAAGAGCAAATAAGGAGTCACTCACACATGAAATCAAAATGCAAATGTTGTGTGATGATTTTAAAAGACAATAAACATGAAAAATAAGAGTGAGTAGGGTAGGGAATAGGGACTGGACAATTTGGGAGGAAGCCATCATCGTCGTAAAACACAAGTTTGCTGTTTGGGTCTCAGGGGAAGAACTAGGCACAAAAATCAAGAAAATGTTCTGTGGGCTGTTGTGATGGATAGCGTTTCCATTAATGTTTTTTTTTCTTTTATTACAATGTTGACATGATTTTGATGTTTGTTTTTTGTTTGTTTGTTTGTTTTTGTTGTTGTTTTTATATTTTCCTTGTTTGTTTCTTTCCACTTTTATCATTTTTCTTCTTCTTATGCTGTTTTGCTGTTTCTGAAACAAGCATTTTATATTCTCTCTCTCTGTGTTTCTTTCTTTCTTTCTCTCTCTCTTTCTCTCTCTCTCTTTCTCTATCTATCTCTCTCTCCCTCTCTCTCTCTCTCCTTTCTCTCTCTCTCTTTCTCTCTCCCTCTCTCTCTCTTTGCCTCTCTTCCTATCTCTCTCTCCCTCTCTCTCTTTGCCTCTCTCTCTATCTCTCCCATTCTCTCTCTCTCTCTCCATCTCTTCCCACTCTCATAATCCTTCACTCTGTCTCTCTCTCTGTCTGCTATTTACATATTTCCTTTCCTCTCTCTCGCTCTCTGTCTCTCTCTCTGTGTTTCTCTCTCTCTTTCTTTCTGTCTGTCTGTCTGTCTGTCTGTCTCTCTCTCTCTCTCTCTCTCTCTCTCTCGCCAAATAGCAACTTAGGGTGGATTGGCACTGATGGCATGGCCAAGGAATGTGTTTGAGGTCAGCAAACAAGCCTGGCCTGCCCATGGATTATCAGTATTAATTACGTTCTTTTCTGTTTCCTGGTGAAACATTTTTTGTTTACTTGTGACTGCTTACGGAAAACGCAGTGGGGCTGGATGTGGCTATGATGAAGATTGTTCTGTCAATTAACAGTCAAAAAGAACATTGTGTGTTTACTGGACACTGAAGGCTAAATCTGTAAATTTACCTTAAATCAGTGCAGTATCTTTATGCAAGAGCTAGTGCGTTAACTATGCTTAATTTCGATGATCATTTGGATGCGTATGTTCGTCCTCGTTAGTCCTGTTGTTAGACCCCATTATGATAACACAGGGATTGTGGGTTCAATCATCAGGTGGGCCACAGCTTATTGTAGTCTCAAAAAGGCCTATTAGCGCAGTTATCAGAGCGTCAAAAAACATAATGCAGGGGTTGTAAGTTCCAACCCTGTGGTCAGCCACCTTTTTCTGTGGGCTTGTTTATTCATTTACTGAATTATGTATTGAATTATGTATTTATTTATGTACTTATTTCATTTTGTTTTTATTCATTCGTTTATTACATTTATTTATTGTGTTTATTTATTTGTTCATGCATTCGTCTATTTTTATTTATTTATTATTTATTTATTATCTATTTATTTATTTATCTATTCATTTACTTAGGTATTATTTATTCATTATTTATTTATTTATTTGTCTATTTAGTTATTCATGTATTTATTTATATATTTAATACATAGAGCAATGGACTGCAGATCTGTTGCCTCGAGTTCTGTTCTGGCCTTAACTTTATAAAACCTGCCCTGTCAGCTACCATCTTAATGTTTACACACACAAACACACACACTCACACACGCACACAAGCACACACACACACACACACACACACACATTTACACACACAAGCGCACACACACAAACACACACACACATGCACAAACACAATCTAAAGCACTTTCTTTTTATTTAAATGGAAACAATAATTAATTATTGGATATCTGAAGCTGGTGATGCGCATAAATATCGACCAAGAAATCAAAGAATAAACGCATTAGTTTTGGTCTGTAAAAAACAATATGAAATGTTTCGTCTGACAACACTATCACTATCCTGACACACAATAGATTATCCAAGTCACATTTCGTCTAATGATATAATCCTCTGATATCCATTAATTCTCGTTTCCATCGCACAACATTTTACCTTCAGCCTCTTTCAGCCAGAGCAAAGAATTGTTTCCAGTTTTGCTCTCCTCCCCCCCCCCCCCCCCCCCCCCAGGCTAGCGTGTGTGAGCTGATCAATATGAAAGTCCAGAAACGTGTTTCAGAAAAACACAAACAACCTGCTGTTTTCCTCGGGATGGTTTTTGTTTGGCTGTAATTGCTTGAGATGAAGACAGCAAAGGAGGAAAGACATGACAACTGCAATGTATTGGTGTGAGGAGATTGTAATTGAGGGTCAGGTAGTAGTAGGGCCTAGATACTGTTGTCAGTTGTTGTTCTCACTGTTGTTCCCGTTGTTGTTGTTGTTGTTCCTGTCGATGTTCTCGCAATTGTTGTTTTTGGTGGTGCTGCAAATGTGTTTTTTTCAGTTTGTTGATGAATTTGTCACGTCAAACAATTATTCTACGTTGATATAAACACTGCTCTTTTGTGCTTTCCAATTTTTTTCTGTTAAGCATTGGTTTACCCTCATCTTGCAGGTGATATGTTACTGCACACACCAGCATAGTCTATCTTCAGTGGTCATACACCCAGGGTGTCTCCATCTTTGCAGAAGCCATCCACTAACATGGCTGGCTGGGTTTTAATCGTTCATGCTTGATATTCCATATCTGTACACACAAAAGCCAGAACAAGATTGAGGCAGCCGAGATGTTGTTTCAAGAAGAACGTTGAGAGTTCCAAGGACAGCAAAGAAAATAAACGAGACAATCTTGATGGAGGTAGACACAAGAAGATCATTCATAAGGAAGATTAGAAAAAGACAGGCAACATTTCTAGGCCATTTTATGAGGAAAGGGGGATTGGAACACCTGGTCACAACAGGAAAGCTGGAGGGAAAGAGAGCACCAGGTAGACCCAGGGAAAAATATTGGACAGACTTGCAGAGTGGCTGAAGATGGTGAGGGTGGAAGATGTACTTGCGGCAACAAGGGACAGATGCATATGGAGGGCCATGATCGCCAACGCCATGTGGCAAGGACTTGATGATGATGATGATGATGATGATGATGATGATGATGATGATGATGATGATGATGACACACAAAAAGGAGTTTAGGCACTGCCAGATCGTCACATATATTGACCTGGCAAATGAAATATTCCCATTATTTATTGACCAGACAGAGCTGAAGGTGGATCAAACCCAGGGCATTCTAACTAGAAGTGCGATGTTCACCCACTTGACTAGTGCACCTATAGCAGTTATAAAAAATGTGCACACGTTCTATCTTTGGCCAGTCTGTAACAATATGTGGTGTGGTTATTATTGGCAATTTTCCAGTTGCTATAAAATGGTACTTTTGTGTTCATCCTATCGTTGACTACAGTGGTTTGAATGAAGCGGAGAACACGTTTAGAAAGACAGAGAACGAAACAGAGGCAGTCACTGAATACTTGTCCTCAGTTTGAACAAAATGCTGCACATATCACAATAGGGCGGGAGGTGGACGAATGAAGATATAAGGGAAATCAACCAACAGGAAAAACGGAGGCATTATGGAAACTATTTGATAAAGACAAACATTCCGTCCAACTGACAACGCTGTCATGATCCTGCCATACAGTGGATCATTCAACTCATTTGTCTTCTACTGACACAATTCCCTGACATCAAACAAGTCGTCGACCTTCATTTTTCTCTTTCAGCCAGAAGGAAGTAAAACGCTTTTCCATTTAACTACTCTCTCTGTCTCTGTCTCTGTTTCTGTTTCTCTGTCTCTGCCTCTGTCTCTGTTTCTGTCTCTGTCTCTGTCTCTCTGTCTCTGTCTCTGTCTCTCTCTTCATTTTTTCTTTGCTCTATGTAATATTAAGGATAAAACAGTGTATATGTAAGTGATGTATGTTTATTTCACCCCTTCATGAGGGACCATGGCCTTTATTGAATAAATCATCTGAATCTGAAATCTCTCTCTCTCTCTCTTTCTCTATCTCTGTCTGTTCTCTCTCTGTCTCTCTCTGTCTCTCTCTGTCTGTCTGTCTGTCTGTCTCTCTCTCTCTCTCTCGATCTCTCTCTCTCTTGTCATAATAGCACGTGTAAACTGTTTGGCATCAAGAGCCCTGGAATGTGTTTGAGAAAAGCAAACACGCCTGGGCAGCCCACGGTTATTAGTAACTTTATTTTGTTTGTTTGTTTGTTTCCTTGTGGAACTTCTTTTGTTTGTATGTAATTGATTTAGATTAACCCTTTCCCTCCTGCATCCTCAGCTGCAAAAGCTTAACCGTTTTACTTCCTGACCTTATCCACCATCTCCTGCAGGAAACTTGTGGGTAGGGTGAGGGAGTGAAACGATTGGGTTTTTTTGTTTGTTTGTTTCGCTGTCATGGCTGACAATACAAGATGCTGCTAGATAGTGTGAGGGAGTCAAAGGGTTAAATACAAAAAGGAGAAATGCTGGGGCTATCAGAGTGGAGTGTCGATGATAACAGGGCAGCGTGGAAGTTTGTTATTTCGATCAATAGTCAAGGTAAACGATAATTATACAGGGGGGGGGGGGGGGGTGTGCAAAAGTAGGTATACAGCAAGTATCACATCATTATTATAATGCTTAATTCCGTTCTCGATTAGAGGAGTGTGTGAATACCGATGGCAAGCAGTTTGAGTATCTGAGGGATTAAGGCTGTGCTTGTTATTACATGTATATGCAATATTCATTTGTTTGTATAATAAGTGCAATGAGTATTGTACGTCTTTTCTTTTTTCATAACTGTATACCTACTTTTGCACCCCCCTGTATTCTCCATCTGAAAGCCTGAATTATCATATACCTTTAAGTAATACGCTACCTCAGTGCAAGAGTGTGTCACATTAGCTGTGATTGATTTAGATCTCCTTCTTCAAGCATCTGTCTTGTTGTGCACAGACATTTTGATAACACACTTATAGTTTCTTAAATGAAATTAATCTAGATTTCCTGGAAATGTGTAGTTGACTATTACCCATGTTTCAAAGTAACTTATATCACCACGAACGTTGTCCATCCAACAAATGTTCATCAGGAATGAGACATACACAAAAATAAATCAGAACGTGTATTTGATATGACAAGCCAGACCATGACAAGACAAGACAAGACAAGACAATACAAGACCATGACAAGACAAGACAAGACAAGACAGACGGACAGACAGAGTTTCAGCCCACTGGCTCTTGTTAAGTGTAGTAAAAGACATATAAAATAAATGCGTAAAACGTAATACAAATACCCCTATTCTATTAGATTTCGTGCATTTATTCTCTCTCTCTTTCTCTCTCTCTCTCTGTCTCTCTCTCTGTCTCTCTGTTTCTCTCTCTGTCTCTCTCTCTGTCTCTCTCTCTCTCTCTTTGTCTCTCTGTCTCTGTCTCTCTCTCTGTCTCTGTCTCTCTCTGTGTGTGTCTCTCTGTTTCTCTCTATGTGTCTCTCTCTGTGTCTCTCTCTCT
>CM060310.1:94664542-94667042 GCA_030674185.1 Monoplex corrugatus | reverse complement strand
AATAGCACTCATGAAGATGAAAAGCGTTCTTACCAACAAATGCCTATCGTTAACATCAGAGAGAGAATTCTTGAGTGTTATATAGAACCGATATTGTTGTACGGTTATGTGGCGTGTACAGTCAACACGCAAAGTCAGAACAAAATTGAGGCAACTAAGATGTGGATTCTAAGAAGAATGGAGAGAGTTCCATGTGCAGAAAGAAAACAAACGAGACAGTCTTGATGGAGGCAGGCACAAGAAGATTGTTAAAAAGACGATTAGGAAACGACAAACAACATTATTATGACATTTTATGAGGCAAGAGAAATTAGAGCACCTAGTCACAACAGAAAAACTGGAGGTGAAAAGAACACCAGGTAGGCCCAAGGAGAAAATATTGAACGGACTTGCAGGATGGCTGAGGACAGAGAGGGTGGAAGATGTGCTTGCAGCGTCAAGGGATAGATTCGTATGGAGTGCCATGACTGCCAATGCCACGCGGTAGGGCACATGATGATGATGATGATGATGATGATGATGATGATGATGATGATATGATGATTGATATGATGATGTGATGATGTCGATGACGACGACGATGACGACGACGATGATGATGATAATGAACAAGATGAATTTTTGTCTAAAACTGTCAGCATCATGTGAGCATTGTTCACAGTCTCTTAAAAGGTCGGGCTTTTGACATTTTATGTTATTGTTTGGTGCATATTTCAACTATTCTTTCTTATATCGTGATAGCTTGGGGGGTTTCGTTGCAGTTGTTTTTCTGTTTGTTTGGGTCTTTTATGGGAGGGGGGGGGGGGGCATGGGGCGTGTTTATTAATTTGTTATTGTTGTTGTTTTTGTTGTTGTTGTTGTTGTTGTAGGTTTTTTTTTCATGTTGTTTTCCGTTTCATTAGAGAACTTTATAAGTAGTTGAACGAGTTTCAACTGACAAGAACAACGGTTGGTTTAGTTTTCTTTTTGGACAATAAAGAATGTCTAGAAAATCTTGGATCTGTGTCAAAACACGTAATGTTTAGGGATTTGCTCACTTTCATACGAAAGAATGTCTTGGTTCTATGAAACCCTATGGTTTAACTATTGATTAACATCTACCTCTAAAGGATAAAAATTAATGTCTTCAACGAGTTTTCGCAGATAATCACACAGATGCCCAGGACTGACCTGGATTTTCAACGCTTCCCATTTCTTCAAAAATTACGAAGAACTAAAATCACGGTGCACTAGATTCCAATTATCTGGAAGACACTTCAACACTGAGAACAGGGGCATGGCCGCTGAATGAACTGTCCACTCCAAACAGATTCTGGCCGTGAGCAAGCTGCTCATTGTAGGTTTTACCTTTCAGGTCTTTTACTGACGTGATAGCAGGCATGGAGGAAATTCTCTATAGATGGACATTTTTGTGAGCTGGTACAGAAATATTTTTTTTTCCTGCCATATTTTAATTCCCCATCCTCCATCCCCTTTTTGATATAATTTCATTATATGTATCAATCGCTCATAAGTGTTATAGTACACTAAAAACTCATTCAAGTACACACACACACGCACACACACACACACATACACACAACACACACACACACACACACACACACACACACAACACTACACACACAAAAACACTCACGCACACAACCCGCGCGCGCGCGCACACACACACACACAACACACACACAACACTACACACACACCAAACACATACACATGCACACACACGCACGCATGCACGCACACAAACACTCATTCAAGTACACACACACACACACACACACAACACACACATACACACAACACACACAACACACCAACAACACACACAACACACACCCCAACACACACAACAACACACACAACACAAAACACACACACACACACACACACACACACACACACACACACACACACACACACACACACACACAACACACACAACACACACACACACACACACACACACACACACACAACAACACACACAACACACACAACACAACACACACACACACACACACACACACACACACACAACACACACACATACACACACACCCACACACACACACACAAAACACACACACACACACACACACACACACACACACACACACACACACACACACACACACACACACACACCACACACACACACACACAACACACCACACACAACACACACACACACACACACACACAACACAACACACACACACCAAACACACACACACACACCACCACACACCACACACCACACAAACACCACACACACACACACACACACCACACACACACACAAACACACACCACACACACACACACACACACACACACACACACACACAACACACACCACAACACACACCACACACACCACACACACACACGCGCACACACACACACACACCACACACACACACACACACATTTACTACACCTATACCAACCTATCACCCATCCGGCACCCCCAACATCGAAGGAACACGCTTCAACA
>CM060310.1:94639542-94652042 GCA_030674185.1 Monoplex corrugatus | reverse complement strand
CTGGCCGCGTTCAAGCAAACAGGAACCAGAAAAAAACACGAAAGAAGAATACGAACGCGTATTTAATACAACAAGACAAGACAGGCGCAAATTTTCGACCAACTGGCTTTTGTCAAGCGTAAGATCACAAATAAACACCAAAGGCTTGACAAAGGCCATTTGGCCGAAAATCTGCGCCTGTCTTGTCTTGTATTAAATACGCGTTCGTATTCTTCTTTCGTGTTTTTTTTCCTTCTGGTTCTTGGTAATGTATTGTAAAGTCGGAATGAACGTAAGGGGATCAATGGGAGATGACGTAGAAAAGAAACGTATTTTATATTCAGCAAAAGAAGAAACAGGTGCTACACATGATGAGTTTTTCCCTGAGTTGAAAAATTTTACATCCATTTCAAAAATCCATTACTCCTGATAGAAAAGCATGAAAACAACATTGTTCATAGAAAAACGACAAAACGAGAGCGAGAGAGGGAGAAAGAGAGAGAGAGACAGACAGACAGACAGACAAACAGACAGACAGACACACAGACAGACACACAGACAGACACACAGACAGACAGAGACAGAAAGAAACAGAGACAGAGACACAGAGAGACAAAGACACAGACATAGAGAGTTCGGAAGGGAGAGGGAGACAAACAGACAAACGCAGAGACACAGACATACAGACAGAAAAAAAATAATAATAAAATCTGACTCATTCAATCTTTTCCTTTTTCAACAAACAAAAAATAAATCTAAGTCTGGTGTTTTTGAAACTTTTGGCAGCAGCGGTGTATGACCATTCAGTGAGAGGAAAGCCAGACAGCGGATAGGTCCTCCAATCCGTGTGACCTCATCAAATATGCAAATATGTCCACGTGCCGTCCTTAGAGGACTGAAAATGTTGGTCTTTACAGTGACGGAGTTAGAGTACCTCATCCTTAATTCATGTCTCTACTCCACTGATTGTGCACACATGGGACACGTGTCATGGGAATACAAGAGAGAGAGAGAGACAGACAGACAGACAGACAGAGAGAGACAGAGACAGACAGACAAATAGATAGACATACAGACAGACAGATAGACAGACACAGACAGAAACAGCGAGACAGACAGAGAAACTAGAAACAAACAGAGAGAAAAGAGAGAGACAGAGAAGGGGAGAGAGAGAGAGCAAGAGAGAGAGAGAGAGAGAGAGAGAGAGAAACAGGCAGACATACAGACGGATAGACAGAGCTAGAGAGACAGATAAAGGGAGAAAGAAATGAGGAGAGGGAGAAAACAGAAGAAGGAGAGAAAAAAAAAGAAAAGCAGAGGGAGAGAAAGAACGGAGAGTAGAGAGAGAGAGAAGACGAGGAGAGAGAGAGAGGGAGAACAAGAAAGAAAGGGGGGGGGGAAGAAAAAAAGACAATGAGAGACAGGAGGGATGAGAGAGCTAGTTCTAGAGAAGGTGAAAGAGAACTAGAGGGAGACAGAGGGAGAGAGAGAGAGGTAGAGAAAGGGGGAGAAAGAGACAGAGAGACAGACAGACAGACAGACAGAGATGGATTGAGGAAGGAAAAGAACGAGAGAGCGGTGGAGAAATAAGATGGAAAGGGAGGTGAAAAGGGAGAAGGAAAGAAAGGTCACTTCCATGACAGACAATAAGTACAATCAATTCACTTTTACTGTACTAAAAAACAAAAACAAAAAACAAAAACACCCCCCTAAAAAAACAAAAACAAAAAAAACCAAGCAAAGCCAAGAATGTCATACGGGAAATGATCTCTTTTAGTCTCTACCATCAATTGAAAAGCTCTTTCTTGCTAGACACGTATGCATCAGATTTCACAGACAACAAGTTATTAAGTCAATGACGAACGTTTGCACTTTGTTGAAGTCAGTCAAATCAATTTTTCTACACCTAAAGGCAATGCGAGATTCCGAATAATATTTTCACAATTGTCTACAGAAATGACCAACGGAAAAACAAAAAGTGTTTTATTTGCATTTTAGTAAAGAGACCTATTCCAGTTTTATATTTCAGACTTCCAATATTGTTAGAAACATTTATTTGTATGTCTCTTACACACACACACACACACATACACACACACACACACACACACACACACACACACACACACGCACGCACACACACACACACACACACACACACACACACAGACTCGAATTCATAAACACACACACACACACGCACACACGCACGCGCGCACGCACGCAACAAACACACACACACACACTCACACACACACTCTCTCTCTTTCTCTCTTTCTCTCTCTCTCTCTCTTTCTCTCTCTCTCCTTCTCACACACACACACACACACACACACTCACACACACACACTCTCTCTCTCCTTCACACACACACACACACACACACACACACACACACACACACACACACACTGCACACACACATACATGCATCCACACACCCACACACACGCACTCACAAACAGACAGACAGAGAGACAGAGAGACAGAGTGAGACAGACAGATAGACAGACAGACAGAGACAGTTTCAGAGAGAGAGACACACACAGAGAGACAGAGACAGAGACAGAGAGACTGACAGAGAGAGAGAGAGAGAGAGAGAGAGAGAGAGAGAGAGAGAGAGAGAAGTGCGAAGACAAGAAAGGTGTCAGAATCTGGATGAAGACATTAGTAAAACGGTCTATCGGAGTAAAACTTCAAACTGAAAACGTAGAAGTCCTTGTTTCAAAGTATTAGCAAAACAGTCGATCGTGGTAAAACTTCCAGCTTAAAAGGTGGGAGTCCTTGTGTCAAAGTATGTAAAAGATCTCTCAGTCATGTGGGTCATAGCATCTTACAAATCTACCACTCTTTGCATCACAGCATCTGACGGATATATCCGTCTTTGTATCATAGCATTTATCTAAAGGATACACCAGCCTCTGCATCACAGCATCTTACGAATGCATCAGTCAAAAACAAAATATAAAAAAATACCTTGTTTGTAAAAGATCCTTTGGAGTATAAAACACAACGTTTCGAGCCCAGGCCCTTTGTCAAGTGAAAAACTTGACAAAGGGTCTGGGCTCGAAACGTTGTATTTTATACTCCAAAGGATCTTTTACAAACAAGGTATTTTTTAATATTTTGTTTTTACCCTCAAGATCCAGCAGTCATATTCTGTTTTACCTTGAATGCATCAGTCTTTGTATCATTCTGTCATAAGGGAACTATGAGTCTTTGCATAATGTCATCTTTAGAACCTATGAATTTTTACACTGTAGCGTGTTAAGGGTCAGTCGGTCTTTGTATCATAGTATCTCAGACATCTGTAAGTCTTTCTGTTCGTGTGATGAAATCCACCAGCCTTGTTATTACGGTATCTGTGTGGATCTGTGTCTCGACCACAGAATGGTGTTGAGTGATGGTATGCTGGTAGCACCAGTAGCTTTTCCTTCTTCGTTAAGACAAGACAATACTGTTTGGTGACATTTTGTCAGTGGTGTCGTTTTTCCATTCTTTATTATTACATGTTGTCTTCTCTCTCAGTCTGTCTGTATATGCGTATCTGTCTGTTTATCAGCCTGTCTGTCGTCTGTGTTATATGTCTGTCTTCTCTCTCTTTCTGTCTCTCTCTCTGTCTTCTGTCCTGTCTGTCTGTCTGTCTCTCTCTCTCTCTCTCTCTCTCTCTCTGCCTGCCTCTGTCTCTGACTATCTCTGTTTTTCTGTCACCCAGTCTCTTTGTCTCTGTCTGTCTGTCTGTTTGTCTGTCTCACTCACTCACTCATTCTCTCTCTTTCTCTCTCTCTCTCTCTCTTTTCTCTCTCTCCCTGTCTCTGTCTGTCAGTCTCTCTTTCTCTCTGTGTGTCTCTCTCTTTGTCTCTGTCACTGTCTTCTCTTTCTCTCTCTCTCTCTCTCTCCTGCCTTTCTCTCTCTCTCACACACACACACACACATACGCCCATATGCACATAAATACACGTAATATAATGGCATTTATTAAGCGTACACACACACACACACACAAAACAACTAAACTAGAAACAGTTTTACACAACTTAGGAGACCAAAACTATACGAGACTGACTTTCTTTTATGTTTCACAGAACATTAGAACAGTACAGCTGTAAGCAGAAAACTAATATACACTTTCAATATTGACGATCTTCATTTATTTTAATTAAAGTATTATTAACTATTAACCCCCCCCCCCCCCACACACACACAACACACACCTCTTTGGAAAAGGGACAACAACAAAAACGAATCAGACCTGTGTGTTTCTGGCCTGCGCAGTTTACGTATATTTGATCATTGCTGGTGATTGCTTTGGTGAATAATGAGAGTGCACGCTTTGGTTTGATTCTTGAATCAAGATTTGGCACTTTATAAATGTCACTAGTAGTAGTAGTAGCATAGCAGCAGCAGCAGCAACAGCAGTAGCAGTAGCAGCAGCAGCAGTAGCGTAGCAGCATTAGTTGTAATAGTAGTAGAAGTAATAGTAGTAGCAGTAGCAGAAGTAGTAGTAGTAGTAGTAGTGCGTAGTAGTATAGTAGTAGTAGATAGAGTAGTAGTAGTAGTAGCAGTAGTAGGTAATGTAAAGTAGTGCGTAGTAGTAGTAGTAGTAGAAGCAGCAGTTACAGCAGCAGCAGCAGTAGTAGTAGTAGTAGTAACAGCAGCAGCAGCAGCAGCAGTACTTCGACAAAAAGACAGACAGACAAAAAGAGAAAGACAGTGACAAGAGACTCACCTCCTACCGATTTTACCTCTTTTCATATTCCCTAAAAACAAGGAGGGTAAAAAGATATGACGAAAAGTGTATCGAGATTGAAAACAAGAGGCAGACCAAGAAAGACTCAGACTGACGATGTGAAGGAGACCTTGACTTCACGCAGAAACTTCTCCACTACAGACCATTCCAGTCTCCTCCACTGTTTCTCCTGGCGACACCCGTGGCGGCACAAGGGGACAGATAGAGGGAGGAAGGGCGAGAGATAAACAGAGGCAGTCAGGCACAATGTGACAAATGTCAAGACAGTCGGTTTGATAGATCTGGTGCTCTGTGTCTCCTCTAACTCTCTGCGTCTGGTAGGAATGAATTGGTTTACTTTTTTTTTCTTAGTCTGCTGAGGATGTGTGTGTGTGTGTGTGTGTGTGTGTGTGTGTGTGTGTGTGTGTGTGTGTGTGTGTGTGTGTGTGTGTGTGTGTGTGTGTGTGTGTGTGTGTGTGTGCGTATGTGTGTGTGTGTTGTGTGTGTGTGTGTCTGTGAGTGAGAGAGATAAAGAGACAGACAGACAGACAGACATAGATACAGAGAGGGAGAGAGACACAGAGACAGACGGACAGACAAACAGATAGAGACAGAGAGCAACAGAGAAAGGGGGAGGTGGCAAAGACAGAGAGACAGAATAGAAGAAGAAGAAGAAGAAGAGAGAGAGAGAGAGACAGAAAGAGAGACAGAGAGAGACAGAGAGAGAAACAGAGACAGAGACAGAAAGAGACAGACACACAGACATATACACAGGCAGAGAGAGAAAGAGAGAGAGAGAGCGAGAGAGAGAAAGACAGACAGACAGAGAGAAAAAGAGAGAGAGTGTGTGTGTGTGAGAGAGAGAGAGAGAGAGAAAGAGAGAAAGAGAGAGAGAGAGAGAAACCGGTGCGCGCCCGCCCGCGCGGAAGACTGTGAGTCTGTGTGTGTGCGTGTGTGTGTGTGTGTGTATGTGTGTGTGTGTGGTGTGTGTGTGTGTTGTGTGTGTGTGTGTGTGTGTGTGCGTATGTGTGTGCGTGTGTGTGTGTGTGTGTGTATGTGTGTGTGTGTGTGTGCACGTGCACGGCGTGTTATTCTGTTAGTCAATCTCTATGTGTACGCTCATGCGTGTGTATGTGTGCGTGTATATATGTGTGTGCGTGGTGTATGTTTGGGTGTTCGTGTGTATTTGTACATATCAGTGTGTGTTGCGTGTGTACGTGCGCGATACATGTCAGCCTGTCCGTGTGTTTATATGTCGGTGAGTGTGTGCGCGTGCTGTGTGTGCATTTGTGTATTTGTTTGTTTGGTTGTGTGTGTGTGTGTATGTGTGTGTGTATGTATGTGTGTGTGTATATGTGTGTGCGTGTTGTATGTGTGTGTGTGTGTGTGTGTGTGTACGCATGCATATATGTGTCTGTGTCTGTCTGCGTGTCTGTATACTGCCTGTGAGCATGCAAATGTGTACATTTACCAGGTCAATACATGAAGTAGCTCATCAGTACACAATTAACCACTGCCATATTGTTTGAATGCACTGAATATATCACTCACCAAGGAATGGAGGGGTGGTGGTGAAGAGAAATGGAGAGACAGACAGACAGACAGCAAGAGAGAAAGAGAGAGAGAAAGAGAAAGAGAGAGAAAGACAGACAGAGACAGAAAGACAGAGAGAGAAAGACAGACAGAGAGAGAGACAGAAAGATGGGTGGGGGAAGTATCATCACTGTCTTCCAGAAGAGAGACTGGATTACTGAGTTTGTTCAAGAGCGATTTATCACACTTGGACAATCTACATTATTTCACATTCACTCAACCCAAATCTATGGTGACTATTGCTAGATGTAGATATTATTGTTTTCTTTTATTCTTCTACGTTATATGATTCTCATATCATTGATATATTATTATATATTTCCCGCTGGCTTCAGGGAATTAGACCTGATGACAGCAGGAGAATTTACGGTGACAGCTCTGAAAGACGGCAAGCTTGGGATCCTGTTTAGGGCGTGTGATACCAAGCTGAGAAAGCAAAATAAACTGTGTCTGGGACACCATGCTTGGCTGTTTTTGCAATTGAACAAATGCCCATTGACGTGTTGGTAAAACAACGTTGTGAGCTGTCGACTCTATACTGTGGAGACTACAATAAGGGAAATTGAGCTGGCGGATGGGTGAGCTGCCCAGTTGAGGGAAAAGGCGAAGAAGGATTATTTCATTCTATCTTGGTCCAGTGGCTGGGCTGGACCTAACTGGTGTGAGTTATGTGGATATGTTCACAACCTTGCCATTCAGTTTATGAAGAAGATGATTTATGACTGGGTCTTTATGGGTCATGCAAGGCATGTCAGTCCCCCTTTCCCTGGCTAAATGGCTATCGTGTGAAGTCAGGAGTTTAGAGGTGACTATCTGTCCAGTTGAGAAGCAGCTATGGGTCTCATTAACCACCCGCAGGTGTTTCCTGATAACATCCTGAAATAATTATAACATTTCCATTTATGTATTTATTCCTTGTGGATATTTCTACTGCTTTTGACTCTATTGACCACACCATCCTCTCTCTACAGTAGCACACATTTGGAATCCAGTGCAGTGCTCATTTTGTGTTTTTTGTCATACGTATACGACCGTTTTCAGTTAGTCATGGTAAAACTTCCGTATGGGGTCCTCAAGGTTAGTCCTCTTCACACTTTACACTTCACCACTTCTCTATAACATCAATCAGTACAACATTAAATATCATATTATGCTGATGACTCCCATTTTTACAACAGTGAATCTCCTGAAAATCTGTCAGCTGTTCTTTCTAAAGCATCTGACTGTTGTTTTGAGATCCAGAATTGGATGATACAGAATAAGCTAGAGTTGAATGGTAATAAGATTGAAATAATGCTCATTGGCATGAAGGACATACTGTCCAATGTAAATGTTTGCTCTATCCAACACTATTTGACTTTCTGATTCAGTCATGAACCTTGGCATTGTTCTTGATACTCACCTCACCATGCAAAAAATCATCACCCAAACCTGTCAGATGTGTAACTGTCAACTGGACGTTTCAGCTCTATTCGTCGTTATCTTTCAACTTCAGCAGCATCTATACTCGCGATTTACTTTGTCTCGCATTGATTATTTTAACTCTCTGATTCGGCTTTCCTGCTTTTTCTATCGCGTTCCTCTTGTGTATTCATAATTATGCGGCCTGTCTTGCCTTTAGTAAAAAAAAGCATGATCATATCACCCTCTTGCTTCACATTCTCCACTGGTTGCTTGCTGTTGTTATTTTTCAAAGAATGTCATACAAAATCAATACATTATGTTACCAGTGCATCAATGGTACTGCACCTGTTTATCTTTGTGACCACTTCTGAATGTACACCCTTGCCTGACCTCTTCCTTCTGCTTCTGATACTACTTGTTTACAATTCCCTCGGTACAGATGTTCCATAGTCGGTCGCCGCTCTTTTGCTGTGTCTGGCCTGTACAACTTTAACGAGCTTCCTCTGTCTGTTTAACATTCACACACTCTGTCTTCCGTCCAGTCTAATCCAGAGACATACTTTTTTTTCCAGCAGTGATTTTCCTTTCTATGTGCCCAGGCGTTTGTCCTACACTCCTCCTGTCTTTCCTGTCCTGGTTTACATGTGTTATGTAACCATGGTTATTTGTCTTTGCGAGTGAACGCTTTGGCGCATGATGAGAGTGAGTGCTTTGACATAATTTTACATTAAAAGTTTGCACCGTATGTATGTCAGTAGTATTAGTCGTAGCAGCAGCAGCAGCAGCAGTAGTAGTAGCAGCAGCAGCAGCAGCAGTAGTAGTAGTAGTAGTAGTACTAGTAGTATGAGTAGTAGTAATATCAGTAGTAATCTAGGTAATAGTAGTTAAAGCAGTGGCAGTGGTGATGGGGGTGGTGGTGGTAATGGTGATGGTGGTGGTCGTGGTCATGGTCGTAGTAGTACTACTAATAGCTGTAGTAATAGTAGTAGTAGTAGTATCGAGGTGGTAGTGGTGGTGGTGGTTGTAGTAGTGGATCATAAATTGTTTTTATAAGGTGCTTTGATCCAAATCATCACACATAATCAGATGTTTTAGTGAAGCACCAAGATCAAAGTTGTTCAGCGAGGCGACCACATTCCATTATGTTATTGAACAGTCTGCGTACACATTGAGTGTTTACATGTTTCCATGGACCAGCCACTCACAGCATACATATTTGATATTCTGCATATATATGTATATATATATATATATATATATATGTATATATACATACATGTACAGACACTAAGTGGATTTAGCCACTGGCAGGTCTGCACGCATATTGACCAATGAAAGTGGGTCAGAAAAATCATCACCCTTTGCTCACGAGGTGGAGGTGTCCTGGTGTATCAGATCCAGAACCTACCAACTGGAAATCCAACGTTTACCCACATGACCGTCGTGTCTGTCTAAATGTTGTGTAAAATACATGTAGTGTACATACCGTCATTGTATATTTTATATGTCTGTCCATTTTCACTGACAAATTTGTCAGCATACAGTATTATGAACTAATTGTTTGAAGGAAAAATAGTAATCCCTCATGTTATCATCACCATCATCATCAGGTGCCTTGCCGCATGGCGTTGGCGATCATGGACTTCCATCTGTCTCTATCTCTCGTTGCCCCTAGCATCTCCCGCACCCTCCTCGTCCCCAGCCACTCTGCAAGTCCGTCCAGCATTTTCTCCCTGGGTCTACCCGGTGCTCTCTTTCCCTCCAGCTTTCCCGTTGTGACCAGGTGCTCCAAATCCCCTTCCTCATAAAATGGCCTATAAATGTTGCCTGTCTTTTCCTAATCATCCTTATGAGTGATTACTTGTGTTTGCCTCCATCAAGACTGTCTCATTTGTTTTCTTTGCTGTACATGGAACTTTCAACATTCTTCTTAGAAACCGCATCTCGGCTGCCTCAATCTTGTTCTGGCTTTGTTTGTTGACTGTCCACGCCTCACGTCCGTACAACAATATTGGTTCTATACAACACTCAAGAACTCTCTTCCTGATGTTAATTGATAGGCATTTGTTGGTAAGAATGCTTGTCATCTTCCCGAATGCTGTTTTGGCTTGGCCGAATCCAGAACCTACCAACTGGATATCCATAGTTTACCCACATGACCGTCGTGCCTGTCTAAACGTAGTGTAAAGTAGTCTACATACCGTCATTGTATATCTTGTATGTCTGTCCGTTTTCACTGACAAAGCTGTCAGCATACAGTATTATGAACTAATAGTTTGAAGAAAAAGAAAGTAGTCCCTCATGTTATGAACATGAGAATTCCATTATTGTGTGTGTGTGTGTGGTGTGTTTGTGTGTGTGTGTGTGTGTGTCTGTGTGTGTGTGTGTGTGTGTGTCTGTCTGTGTCTGTGTGTCTGTCTGTCTGTCTGTCTGTCTGCCTGTCTCTGTGTGTTTGCATCTGTATGTATGTGTTTATGTGTGTATCTGCGTCTGTGTGCATCTCTCTCTCTCTCTCTCTCTCTCTCTCTCTCTCTCTTCTGTCTCTGTATGTGTATGTGTTTGTGTTTGTGTGTGTAACGTGTGTGTTACAGGGCGGGAGGGAGAGAGAGAGAGAGAGAGAGAGAGAGAGAGAGAGAGAGAGAAACAGACAGAGAACGAGAAAGAGAGAAAAATAGAAATATAGAGAATGAGAAAGAGACAGACAGAGAGACAGACAGACAGACAGACAGACAGAGCACTTAAAACTATAGACAAGAAACCTTGCGTGCAAATGGTCTTTCTCCATATGCAATGTGCATGTATGCATGTTTTTATAAACATGAGCCATTCCAGACTCTCTGAAAGTGGAGGCATGTAGCCATGACATGAAGAAACAGAACAGAACACCAACGCAGTGCCAGAGCCAGCTTTTCTTGCCACTGTTTTATCGATTGGTATGGATGCCAGGTATGGAGTGGGAAAGAGCAGAACAACCCCCCCCCCCCTTTACACTCTAAACCTCTCCATCATACCCCACGTAGCATCATCACCACACATTCTTCTACTAACTCTCCCACTCCCTAACTCTAGATCCCATCACAACTGTTTGCACCGCATAGAGAACAAGAAAACGAATATTGCATAAGTGGCTGTGATTATTATGCCAACGGTTCTTCACAAATGTCCTCCAATTATTTTCATGCTGCGTAGTAGGCTAAAAACACCGGAGACAGAAAGGAGAGGCAAGGGACAGAGGGGTGGAAAGGAGAGAGAGATGAGAGGGAAAGGGGGATAGACGTAAAAGCTGGCGGATTGAAACTGTAGGAGAAGGAATCCGAACAGCTGAGTGGACAATATTTTTATCGTATTGTTTGCGGGGTTGTCTACCTGTCTGGTATTTGAAAGGATCTTCTTGAATAAAAATAGCAGCAAAATACATCATAACACTGACATTCAGACACAGGCACAGACTCAAACATACACACACACACATACACACGCAGATACTCGCGAGCACATACACACGTATCTTTTATTCAGGAGAAGAAGAATGGTGTTTGGAATTTATTCAACAGGGATTTATCGATCTCAGACAATTCCATATGAAACTGTTGCAAATCTGTCGTAAATTACCTTGTGCACTCTTGAAACACGGCCCATCTGGGGGTTGAATCACTGCAAGGAGGAGAGAGAAAAAAGAAGAAGAAGAAGAAGAAGAAGAAGAACAACAACAACAACAACAACAACAACAAGAAGTAGAAATAGAAGAAGAAGAAGAAAAGGAACAAGAAGAGGAGAAGAAGAAGGAGATGAAGATGAAGAAGAAGAATGAGATGATGAAAGAAGAAGAAGAAGTGATGATGATGATGATGATGATGATGATGATGATGATGATGATGATGAGATGATGATGATGATGAGATGATGATGATGATGAAGAAAATCAGAATGAGACTCATCGTGCCTTGTCTGTGAATTTAAAGAACGCATGTATATCCATTGCTGCCCTTTGTAGCTTTTTATCCTTTAAATCTGAAAGACAGGCAGGCAGACAGACAGAGACAGACAGACAGACAGACAGACAGACAGACAGACATAATAACGAGAGAGGGGAAGGAAGAGAGTGAGAGAAACGAAGAGAGACAGGCTGACAGATAGATATAGAGTGAGACAGAGAGAAAGTGAGATGGACAGACAGACAGGGAAAGATAAATAATGAGAGGCTCAGAAGGAGATAGAAAAAGACAGAGAAGGAGGTAGAAAGAGAGTGAGAGAGAGAGAGAGAAGAGAGATGACAGACAGACAGACAGACAAAAGACAGACAGATACAGAGAGACAGATCAACAGAGAGACAGAGAGACAGAGAGCTCTTAAAACTATAGATAATAAACTTTGCATGTGTATGGTCTTTCTCCATATGCAATGTGCATGTAAGCTTGTTTTTATAGCATGAGCCATTCCAGACTCTCAGAAAGTGGAGGCGTGTAGCCATGACATGAAGAAACAGAACAGAAGACAAACGCAATGCCAGAGCCAGCTTTTCTTGCAACTATTTTATCGTTGGTATGGATGCCAGGTATGGAGAGGGTAAGAGCAGAACAACCCCCCTCTTTTACACTCTAAGCCTCTCCATCATACCCCACATAGCATCATCACCCATTCTTCTACTTACTCTCCCACTCCCTAACTCTAGCTCCCATCACAATGTTTTGCACCGCTAGATAGAACAAGAAAAAGAATATTGCATAAGTGGCTGTGATTTTTATGCCAACAGTTCTCCACAAATGTCCTCCAATTATTTTCATGCTGCGCAGTA
>CM060310.1:94627042-94634542 GCA_030674185.1 Monoplex corrugatus | reverse complement strand
ATGAAAATAACAGCAAAATAAATCATAACACACGTACACACACACACATACAATACACTCATACACGCACGCATGCACGCACATACACACACATACACACACATATACACACACACATCACACACACACACACACACACACACACACACACACACACACACACACACACACACACCTACACATTCACATATACTACTTTGAATTCAGGAGAAGAATGGAGTTTAGAGCTTATTCAGCTGGGATTTATCGCACTTGGACAATTTTATATTTTGTCCTTGCAATCTGTCATTAAATGCTTTGCATGCTCCTGAAATGTGTCCCCATTATAACAAGAAGAAGAAGAAGACATATCCAGCACTAACCCATGGAGAATCTTCAAGAACACTAATACAACACTTTATGGTACTCATACAAAATTGACTTGAATGCACATGGACTATTATAGCATGAAGACATTAGCATATGCAAATTTGGAATATTATTAGTATTGCTAAATATGACAGGAAGAGGAATGGATAAAGGGAGAATGAGAGAGACAAAGCAAAGAAAAGAGAACAAGAAAGAGAAAACTGTTAAACACGTAGAAATATTACTACTAGTAGTAGTAGTATTACAGACTGTTCAGAAACTTGATATGGTACGTAAAATCAAATACACCATATACAGTGATCACATTCAAAGGTTATTGCGAAATGTGATTAGACAGAGCTTGAAGAAGCTAAACTTAAATTTGAGAATGTCTTTATATGTAAGTTAAGAAGAAGAATGACAAAAACAACAATGTAGTCAGATCAAAACTAGGTCATAGTTACTTAACGTCACCAAAGCTCTCTCTCTCTCTCTCTCTCTCTCTCTCTCTCTCTCTCTCTCTCTCTCTTCGACCATCATTTTAATCACCCTTTTCTCTCCCCCCCTCAAGAATAAACAAACAGACAAATGAATAAATTAATAAATCAATAAATAAGTAAATGAATAGATGAATAAATAAATTAATAAATTAATAAATAAGTAAATGAATACATGAATAAATAAATAAATAAATAATAAATAAATAAATAAATAAATAAACAATTTGCTATCATGCAAGATGGAGGTGTGTCTTTCTGTTAGTCAGTCTGTTTCTCAGTTTGTTTGTCTTGCCCCTAGTCTGTCTGTTACAAAACAAAGTATCACCAAGACTGTCCAACTCTTTATGGATGGAGCCTTATAAAATCTTGAGCTAAAGCCTGGACTGTTTAAGAATTGAGAATGCGTAAGTATGCAAGTCATGGCATCAAGATGAAAGTCCCACAGGCATATGTGTGAACGGTACTTTCTCAGTAAGTTCTCCAAATATTTGAGTTTTTATTTTCCTTGTGCTGACAGTTGTCCAATGTTCTGACTTCACGTCAAATTATATTTCAATTGATGTTTCTTCAAGGTCAAAGTGACCCTGACAAGTAAAAATATCCCATGTTGTTGTTGTTGTTTCTCTGAACAACTAAGATTTCGAACCTGGCCTTGGCCACAGTTTTATCATGGGCTTCCTTGTTCTGTTATGGTGGAATCGTGGATTCCAGACCTGATGTTTTCAGTCCTATCCCACCCTTAAATGAAACAGAAAAAGAACCCTGTTCACTGCCTATCATTCTGGTAGTATGAACTTACTGCTTTATAGGTCCTGTTCTTTCCTCGTCCACCCACCCCAGCATCCAGCCCTGTTTTAAGAGCATACCAATGCAGAGTACTGAGCAGGCTGAAATACTCCACTAGTGAATAACTGGAAGGTATGGGTTCGGTGCTTAACGAATTGCCCTGGTATGGTAAAGTATTCTGAAACAAACACCTCTTTCTCTTTTTCTCTCTTCTTCTCTGTCTGTCTGTCTCTCTCTCTCTCTCTTTCTCTCTCTCTCTCTCTCCCTCTGTGTCTCTCTTTGTTTCTCTCTGTCTGTTTGTCTGTCTCTCTGTCTGTCTGACTGTCTCTCTCGCTCTCTGTCTGTCTGTCTCTCTGTCTGTCTGCCTGTCTCTCTGTCTGTCTTTCCATCTCTCTCTCTCTCTTTCTCTCTTTCTGTCTGTTTCCGCCTTTCCATCTCTGTCTTTCTCTTAGTGTCTGTCTGTTCCTTTCTTTGTCTCTGTGTGTCTTTCTGTCTCTTGCTGTGTTTCTTGTCTTTGTCCATCTGTCTGTCTCAGTCTCTCTTTCTCTCTCTCTCTCTTCTCTCTCTCTGTCCCTGTCTTTCTTCATCTCTGTCTCTCTCTCTCTTTCTCTCTATCTCTCTGTCTCTGTCTCTGTCTTTGTCTGTTTGTCTGTCTCTCTGTCTGTCTGACTGTCTCTCTCGCTCTCTGTCTGTCTGTCTCTCTGTCTGTCTGCCTGTCTCTCTGTCTGTCTTTCCGTCTCTCTCTCTCTCTTTCTCTCTTTGTGCCCCTCTCTCTCTCCCTCTCTCTCTTTCTCTTTCTCTCTGAGTGTGTGTTTGTATGTATGTATGTGTGTGTGTGTGTGTATGTGTGTGTGTGTGTTTGTGTTTGTGAGTGTATGTGTGTGTTTGCGCGCGCGCGCGTATGTGTGTGTGTGTGTGTGTGTGTGTGTGTGTGTGATGTGATGTGATGTGGAATACTGGTCTACAGATTACAGCACCACACAGTCAATACAGGACAGAGTTTTTTCATCTCTCACCAGTATACAAGTGGCACGTGCCAGTCTAAACTACACCCAGACTGGCGCCTGTCTGCTCCAATCCTTTCTGCTTTGCTGACATGGAAACGTGTCACTGCTTCTGTGGCTGGTGTTAGTGTCAGCTATTGTCCTGTCATTGTTATGTGGCTGGTGTTAGTGTCAGCTATTGTCCTGTCATTGATATCAGCACAAAGCACACAACAAACCCACGGATTCCTTATTTGGTCACAGCAGTTGTTGTTCAGGTGTAACGTGACTCGAAATCTGTGAGGTATTGACTTTATGTCTCCTTCTATTCTAACCCTGTTCTACCTGTTTAAGTTATGTCTTTATGTTAAATTTTGTCTCCTTCAAGTCCGCTCTCAAAACTCACCTTTTCTCCTCTGCAGAAAATCCTGACCTTACTCAACCTCACTCAACCCCCTCTGCAGCCTGTCTCCACTAGGAGGGGAATCACATTGTAATATATAATAATTGTATATAATATGCTCTCTATGATTTTCCATTGCTTTTATTCTTTCTCCCCATTTATAGCCATGCGTGTGTGTGTGTGTGTGTGTGTGTGTGTGTGTGTGTGTGTGTGTGTGTGTGTGTGTGTGTGTGTGTGTGTGTGTGTGTGTGTGTGTGTGTGTGTGCGTGAGTGTGTGTGTGTCTGTTTCAGAGCTTTGATTTGATTTTATCAAGATTTTGCGCTAGATAAATATTGTAATTATTATTTATTTATTATTAATTATAAATTCTGCCCGATTTTGGATCTTATGTGAGGATCGTGCTGAGACACACGTCCAGTCTATGTTCTTGTTGTTTAGTCCGGAGGAGGGCGGGCGGGGGGGGGGGGGGGGGTTTGCATCAACTGCGTTATTTGAGATGTTTGATGAATGGCTTACAGTCCCTGTCTCTACCTACACATCCCTTCTGCTTGTTGGACTTATGCTTTGATGTCAAAGTCTGTGTGATATTGGAACTTGTGTGATGATCGTGCTGAGAGACCTGTATCAGAACGTGTGTTAATGCATACTTTTGTGTATGTGTGTGTGTGTGTGTGTGTGTGTGTGTGTGTGTGTGTGTGTGTGTGTGTGTGTGTGTGTGTGTGTGTGTTGTGTGGTGGTCTTTGATTTAATGTCTATTCACTAAAGTGATTTTAGACAACAACAACAAATAAATACATGAGAAGAAAAGAGGAAACTTGGAAATGGTTAATCTTCAGGAAAAAGAAATGAACCAGAAAAACAAGACAAGAAAGAAAAAATCACAAATGACGTTATCATAATTAACGATTGAAACAGTAAAATTAGCTAACCATAACACTGAACATGAGAAGTAACGGCGCGTTAAAGATAATTCGCTACAGGACTTTTTGACAGGCTAAGAAAAAATTCATATGTTAAGGATGGTGAGGCAAATATGTCAGAAACTGTCTTCGTTGATAACGTAGGTATATGTCGTTTTACCCGAACGCATGAAAGAATATGACTATGTGTTATCTTCTTTCCACACAGACACACTACATTCCTGGTGTATTTTGTTTTGATTGCATCAAGTTTCCATCTATACATAAGGGATTGTATACTTCTGTTGGCAGGAAACCGCTTAGGTGTTTTGCTAATTTCAAAGTTCATGTAACATTTTTCATACTTTTTCTGTTTATCTTGAAACTGTGTGTGTGTGTGTGTGTGTGTGTGTGTGTGTGTGTGTGTGTGTTGTGTGTGTGTGTGTGTGTGGTGTGTGTGTGTGTGTGTGTGTGCGTGTTTGTGTGTGTGTTTGTGTGTGTGTGTGTGTGTGTGCGTGTGATTGTATGTGTATGTATGCGTGTGTGAGGGTGATTACGTGTATGTGACAGTGCGTGTGTGGTCAAATGCATCCATGGATGTATACATATGGGAGAGAGATAGAGAGAGACAGACAGACAGACAGACAGACAGAAACAGAGACAGAGACACAGAGACAGAGACAAACAGGCAGACAGACAGACAGACAGACAGACATACAGACAGACAGGCAGGCAGGCAGATAAAGAATGAGAGATAGGAAGGGAACGAGTGAGAGAAACGAATAGAGACAGGCAGACAGATAGATAGAGAGTGAAACAACGAGAAAGCGACATGGACAGACAGAGAAAGAGAAATAGTCAGAGGCAGAAAAAGACAGACAAGGAGACAAAAAGACAAAGAAAGAAAGAAGGAAAGAAAGAAAGAAAGACAGACAGAAAGAAAGACAGAGACAGACAGACAGACAGACAGACAGACAGACAGGCAGACAGACAGACAACCAGACAAAGAAAGAGAAAGAAAATAACGTTGGGAGAAAGAGAGGATACATATGGACAAAAAGACAGAGCAAGAGAGACTCACACACACACACACACACACACACACACACACACACACACACACACACACACACACACACACACACACACACACACACACACACACACACACACACACACATGGCATGCATGTACACCTGCACATACACACACACATGCACACACACACACAGACACATACACACACACATGCACACACACACACAGACACACACACACACAGAGACACACACAGACACACACACACACACACACACACACACGCACACACATACACACACACACTCACTCGCATGCACGTACACCTGCACACACACACACACACACACACACCACACACACACACACACACACACACACACACACACACACACACACACACACACACACACACACACACACACACACACACACACATTCGTGTTTGGACGCACAATTCTCAGAAGAGTAACAGGTAAAACACTATCCCCAAACCCTAAAATCGTAGGAGAGTGATGTGAGAGAGACCAATGCAAGAATTAACAGGAAAATACCAATCCCCCTTTCACCCCATGCTTTACATTCACCAGTCGTGGATCAGGTCGGGCATCATTGGCAGTTGGATGGACTGTAGGGTGCACACACACAAATGTGTTCTTTTTTGATGAACCTCTTACATGTATAATTAGACATGAAGAGAGGAATTCTGTGTTGAGCCAAACAGGGATCACACTGGAAGTGTCATTGACCAAAACATTGTTAGGACTTAAAATCAGAGTCTGTCTGTCTGTCTGTCTGTTTGTATGTCTGTCTGTCTCTCTCCCTCCGTCTCTCTGTCTTCTCTGTCTCTCTCTGTCTTTCTCTGTCTCTCTCTCTCTCTCTGTGTCTCTCTGTCTTTCTGTCTCTTTGTTTGTGTCTGTCTCTGTCTGTCTGTCTGTATGTCTGTCTATCTCCCTCTGTCTCTCTCTGTCTTTCTCTGTCTCTCTGTCTCTGTCTCTCTGTCTCAGTTTGTCTGTCTGTCTGTTTGTCTATCTCTGTCTCTGTCTGTCTCTGTCTGTCTGTCTCTGTCTCTGTCTGTCTCTGTCTGTCTGTCTGTCTGTCTGTCTCTCTCTCTCTCTCTCTCTCTCTTCTCTCTCTCCCATCCATTTAATTCATCGTTACCTCTTTTCGTCCTCACACGCCTCTCTCCATCTATTTTTACTCCCAGGCTTGCTATCCACAGCAGCCTGCCCACACCCTTCCCACACCACCCTGCCCACACCCCTCCCCCACCACCCATCTCTGACATCCCGAGAAAAGAAAGGCCACAGTCACGTACAGGGTCAGGTTCAAGGTTACAACAAGATGAAAGGAAATGAAAGAAAACGAGATGGTCAAGCCATTCTCTCAATCTCGCTTTTACACATCTTTACATAAAAAGTCATCACAGAAAATAAAGATTGTGTACTCCCCAAAGTTACAATGACTGTCAGGATTTATGATTAAAAAAAAAATTAACGTGCCTCAAGGGGATTGGTAGACCCTTATTACAGTGGAATTGATTTTAGATATTGTCCTTCCTAAAATAAAAAAAATCAAACTGATTTTAGATTTTTTTTTCATATCTCTCTGTATGACCTGATGTTACCACAGTTAATAATAATGGTACTAGTGTTAACTTCCGAAATTATTTTATTGATTCCCGAATACTTTGCGGATTCGACCAAAATTTGATAAACATGCACCCAACAATATTATACAAAATCTTCTTCGTAGTTGTCAGACTCTTATCACGCAACACATTCTGACAACAACAGATAAATGAAAAAGGTTTCCTCTTTTGATTTACGAAATAAAAAAAATAAAAGTCAATGTATCAATCAATCATTTAGTGCAGATATTTTGCATGAAAATATAGTTCTCATAACCTAATATAATACACACACAATATAAATACTCACATATCAAGGCCAATTTATCAAAATGCACTAACACCAAAGTAATTATTAACAGTGTGACCAGAATCACAAACACTTCAATTTTGTTTTTCAACATGACATTTTAATTTTCTCAGATTTCTCCTGGTCTCAGTGTCAGTATCTTAAATGCTTCGACCTCCAATTCATTTTTTTCCAACAACAACATTAACAACAGCAACAAAACAAAAGCAACAACAACAACAACACAGCAACAGCAGCAGCAACAAAACAAAAGCAACAACAACAACAACAGCAACAGCAGCAGCAACAACAACAACACACACAGCAGTCAATATCATATTCATGGAAAGAGTGTTACAGACTAATCATTCACTTATAAAACTCTATACATGCTGAAACCAGTAATAACCAACTACTGTCATGGCTGCCAAAAATGAAACACACTCCATCAACGGTACAGTACTGAACAACACCATCAAAAGCAGGCAGGATTGGCGTCAGTGCAATATTCTCAAAACCATTTAGCTCTCTTACCTTTCAAGTTCAAAATCACAATTCACAAGAACGTTTTAATCACAAATCATTGTGCACAAGAAATGTCACTCCACATTACACAAAATGGT
>CM060310.1:94579542-94609542 GCA_030674185.1 Monoplex corrugatus | reverse complement strand
GACACAAAGGTATAATAAATGACAAAATGAATTATATTGGCATTAGATATTTTCAACCAGACACAAAGGTATAATAAATGACAAAATGAATTATATTGGCATTAGATATTTTCAACCAGACACAAAGGTATAATAAATGACAAAATGAATTATTTGGCGAATTAGATAATTTAACAAACAATTGGTTATAATGCAAAGATGAATATGATTTTTTAATATTTCAAACAACACAAAGTTATTAATAACAATGGACAAATGATTTGATTTGACATTAAATAATTGAAAGGAAGATCAGAAAGTATAAAAAGACAAATAACTTAAACAATAGGCATTAGTATATGAATCCAGAACAAAGGTATATAATTAGGAAAATTAGGAAATACATTGGCATGAGTTCAACAACACATTAGAAATAAATGGACAAAATGAATTATATTGGCGAATGCAGAAGAATAATATGAGAGTCTATGTATGCTAACATGGATGGAAATAGACTTTTTTAATAGTAAATACAACACAACATTATTAAAAATAAACAGAGGTTGAGGACGACATATGATTTTGATGTTGACTGAAAAATAATGTGAAAGGATATTAGATGTTCAGAACAATACGTCAAGGGCAACAGAACAATAACTCTAAGACAATAGACTTTCAGGTGAATAGACATCCAGGACAATAGATATTTAGACGTTTAGGAAAATGTTCGTTTAGGAAAGTACACGTTTCGGACAGTGCACGTTCAGGACAACATATTTTCAGAACAATAGGCATCAGGACAATACACGTTCATGACAATTAATGTTCAGGGAAATAGATGGTCAATACAATGCACATTCAGGTTAACTGACGTTCAAGACAGTAGACATTCAGGAAAAGATAAGTTAAGTACAATTGAATGCAAAAGAATGTTATACAACAATTGACGTCTTTAAAGGTAAATATAACAGAATGCTGTAAAATAATGGACAATTTAAGAGTAAATGCAACAATGTTTTGTAACAATATGGAGGATTAGAATAACCAATGCTACAGATTATCGTAACATAATGGACAATTTTAATACTAAATGCTGCAGATTGTCATAACATAATAGTTAAATTACTAGATGCCATATATTGTTGTAACATAATGGACAATATGAATAGTTAATGCTACAGATTGTTGTAATAAAATGTATGATTTGAATAGTAAATGCTACAGACTGTTGTAACATAACGGACGATTTCAACAGAAAATGATACACGGACTATTTCAATAGGAAATGGTACAAATTGTTGAAACATAATGGATGATTTCAGCAATAAATACAGAAGAATATTGGAATATGATAACGATTTCAAAAATAAATGCAACAGAAGTTGTAAGATAATTGAGAATTTCAATAAGTAAATGCTACAAAATGTAAAACAATAAATGATTTCAATAGTTAATGCAATATGATGATAGGGGGGAACACAATGTAAGCTGTGGTTTAAATTGTCGTAATGAGTTAAATCATGTTAAGTGAGTCTGTGAACATTACTGACAGAAATTTTCTATGATAACATAGAACGTATCCTGTAACAATAGTTAGTGTGACATGGTCAATAATCTCGATGTTGCATGGAGAAAAATTAATTTAAAGATCACAATTAATGCAGCAAATCCACTTAAATTAATTCAATTATCACGCGTTAAAAATAATGAAATCGTTGCCATGACATGAACAGCCACAAGCATGAACAACAATAACATCATCCTCAACAACATCAACAACAAAAACAACATTGCCAGAGAGTGACGAATGCTAAAACGCCTTTGATGAACATGGCAGAAGGCAATCGTTGTTTGACAGAGCAATTAATTAAAAACATATCCTCTCTATCACTACGGTTTCTTTAGATTTTCTTTTTTTTTTTGTTTTGTTTTGTTTTGTTTTGTTTTGTTTTGTTTGTTTGGGGTTTTTGTTTGTTTGTTTGTTTCCTTGCTTGTTTGCTAGTTTTCGTCATTGTTCATTTCGGTTGTTACAGCACTGTGATCATAAAACGGGTTGTATGTTTAACCCTCGTTTGGACATTTTATTGTTTGTTTGTTTGTTTGTTTGTTTTCTTTTTTGTTTGTTTCTATTTGCTTTTTTTTCTTAACTCAGGCTGTTGGTCCTTTTGATAAAGCCTACACTCAATATCTGATGTCTCAGGTTCAATCCCAGCCTCCAACACTAATATCTCCCTTGTTCGCTGCCCATGCTAATATTTCCATCATTTTTATGATGTCAGCTTAGTGTTTGATAGATTCCTCTTCCCCAGCCCCCTTTCAATACCTTCCCAGCGTCTATGGTTTTGCGTCGACTTGGAGGGTCTCTCAGATAATTGCTGGCATTTTTGGGTGGAGTGTATATGCAACTCTCCAATTGCGAAAATCCCTCTTGATCAAATTCCAAAATACAAACCCCAGCACACACACAGACATACGGACACACAGACACACACACACATACACACACACTCTCTCTCTCTCTCTTTCTCTCTCTCTCTCTCTCTCTCTCTGTCACACACACACACACACACACACACACACACACACACACACACACCATGACTCCATCCACAGACTGATAACAACTCTCGCCATGCACGTCTTCGAGCTTCCTTTTTCTTGTTTTAATCTCACACAATTACAGGCAAACAAATGACGGTCCACAGGAAAGAGAAAAAAATATTAATAATCCATGGGCTGGCCAGCCTTGTTTGCTTTCCTCAAACACGTTCCTGTGATGCCAATCACCTTACACACGCTAGCTTGAGGGGGAAGATGGAGAAAAAAAAACAGAAGAAGAAGGAGGAAAAAAGAGAGGAAACATAGCTAAGTAGGAAAACAATCTTCTTTCTTCTGGCTGAAAGAGAAGAATGAAGGTCAAGTGTTTGTGCCATGGAAACTAGGATTGATTGATGTCAGAGAATTGTGTCAGAGCAAGACAGATGAGTTGCATGATCCACTGTATGGCAAGATAATTATGGTGGTTCAGCTGGAGGGACTCCTCGTCATTTTTGCATGAGCGTGAAAATATTTGCTGTCTTCTGTTCCTTCCTTAAAGATTTTTTTGGTATGATTAGTGTTGGCTGTCCATTGAATCATTCCATTTAACAATCAGGAGTGCATTTGGTTTGATGTGTGCACGCAGACTTGTGTGTGCCTCTTTCCGTGTGTGTGTGTTTGTTGTGTGTGTGTGTGTGTGTGTGTGTGTGTGTGTGTGTGTGTGTGTGTGTGTGTGTGTGTGTGTGTGTGTGTGTGTTGTGTGTGTGTGTGTGTGTGTGTGTTGCTGTGTCTGTGTCTGTGTGGCTGTCTGTGTGTCTCTGTGTGTGTCTCAGTGCATGTGTGTGTGTATGTCTCCATATCCAACCCAACAATGCTTATGATAGTGTAGGGTATGGATCTTTTTTAAAGAGATTTATCCCACTTGGACAGTTCCATATGCACGCCACATGAATCTATCAGTGGTTATCTGGCAGTCTCCTTAAGTCTGCACAAGACCTAATGCACTGTTAAGTTCTTGAAATGGCGAGAAGAACAGGACCATGAAACACTGGCATCACCAGAAATCTTTCTTTTTTGTATTCTATTCTATCAATTCGATGAAAAACTATTGGAGCGTTGCTGTAAAGGCTATACACCAGATTCCTCCAGCTTTGTAGACTATGCGCCAAAGCTTGTATCATTGGAAATGATTTTTCTGTCCATTCTGCAATTGTGTCAGTCCATCGTTTTGTTTTCTGTCTGCCCCTCAGTTTCTCTCCCTTAACAATTTGCAAGAGGAATGCAATTGCAAACACAATGGATCTTCTTACATTGCCATACCAACGTAGTGTTCTTTTCTAAACTGGTGTCAATAGATTTTCTTTTGGTCCAGTGTCCTGCTTGGTGATTTGGCAGTCTTTTTTATTGATGTTATTATTGGTGTATCTGATGTTTATTATTTTGTGATAACATTTCATGGCTTCGATTTATCTTCCCAAATCTCATATGCATATAGGAAGATGGAATATCCCAGCACATGTAAGAGCCCATTTTTGTGTTTTATTAAGACGTTCTCGTTTTTCCATGCACGTTGGATCCTGGGCAATGCTGATATCGTCTTTGCTGTCCTTTCGAGGATTTCTGGCTTGGATCTGTCCTTCTTATTGGAGTATTAAGATAAGTAGAACAATATTCATACGGTAGGTGGGATTGAACTTGAGGGAGAAGTGAGGAGTCAACAGTTCCATCAAAAGAGTGAATCAGCCAGCTGCATAAAAAGCCATGTGGCCCACCCAAAGATCGAACCCATGAACCCTGTAAAACCAGTTTGGTATTCTAACTAACTCAGCTAACATGTTACCTATAAAAAAAACTTGGAGTATTAACCAATTCAGCTAACAGACTACCTGTAAAAAGTCTATGGAATATTAAACAATTCAGTTAAAAGGCTACCTGTAAAAGTGCCTTGAGTTTATGCCAGCCTGGCTAACAGGTTACCTATAAAAGGCCTTCAGAGTTTTAACCAAATCAGCTAAAAGGCTACCCATAAAATGCCTTTCATTTTTACCCAGCTCCACTGATCGGCTATCTGTAAAAGATTTGGAACTTTAACCAGCTCATCTGACAGGTTATCTGTGCAAGGCCTTGGAGTTTTAATCAACTCAGGAAATGGCTGTTCATGGTACCACTCGTAAACAATCCTACATTCACAAAAAGCCAATAGTAGTCATGTTTTGACATAGTAGCATAGCCCAACAAGTTGAAGGGGCAGATGTTGATTGCATAAGGCCGTTGATCCATACAGTATAATCCTAGCTTAATCCATACGTAACACCCGAAATCAGTCAATCTTTGATATAAAAACATAACACCCCTCCCCCAGTGTATGAGACAGGAGGGGAACATCGAGCCAAACCTCACATACTTCAATTACGCTGTTGGTGCAGAAATCTTACGTGTCCACACAAACAGAACATAGATTGACTGTGTGTTTTACTGCTGATAACAATGACAGGCAATAGCTGACACTAATACCAGCCACAGAAGCAGTGACACGTTTTCATGTCAACAAAGCAGAAGGGATTGGAGCAGACAGGCCCCAACTGGATATATTTTCTGGTGCAAGATGAAGAACAAGAGATGTCGTAGATTGACTGTGTGATACTGAAATCTGTAGACCAGTATTCCACATCACACACACACACACACACACACACACACACACACACACACACACACACACACACACACACACACACACACACACACACACACACAACACACACCAACAGTATCACAGACTGGTAACATGGCACTGACATTGTCATCAGCATGCGCAGGGTTTGTGGCAACACCAGCTTAGGTTATCCTTTGTCTTCTGTCTCACAGATACAAATATGGTTTGTTTTTGCAATTGTAGTGATATCACTGCTGTTGCAGTGTGGTGATCGTTTCCTTGATACCCGAGGTAGTGATTAAGACAGACTCTATTTCTTGTACTGTTAAATGATACAGTATGAAGATTCTCGCTTTGTATTCCTCATCACTGTCTTCAATACATTCCCAGACGCTTTCTGAATACATTTAGCGACTTTCAGAATAAGATGGTTTTGATTAGCTGACTCACATAGAACGCCACCGGCTGTCTCAGCAAGTTTCCAATAAACACGTATATGGACACAAACTGAGAGGCAGACAAAGGAAGACCTGGACTGACCGTGTGAAGGAGACTTTCACATCATACGTTGTTTCACTCTTCACACCTTGCTGCTGACCATTGGCTCTCTATTTTCTCAGGAAACACATGATGGTACACGTGGACAGATGTAAGATTTAAGTAGAACACTTCAGAGACTCAAAGCAAACTCTGATACCCATCCATAATTTTGACTTTCCATGTCTTGTCTCGTCTCTCGTCTCGTCTCGTCTCGTCTCGTCTCGTCTCGTCTCGTCTCGTCTCGTCTCGTCTCGTCTCGTCTCGTCTCGTCTCGTCTCGTCTCGTCTTGTTATATTAAAGTTTGTGTGATTTGTATTCGTACTATTCAGAATCCATGATTTTTTATAGTAACTGACATAATAACTTCGTCTTTCTTCTCCTTCTTGGCGTTTTCAAGCTTTTATTGCTTTCTTCTTGTATTACATTAAATGGCACTGTATTTTATGTATTACACTAGATTGCATCGCATTAAATTGCAATACGTTGCGTCGAATTGCGTTACGTTGTATTGTCTGGCATTGCATTGCATTGAGTTGTATTGTATTGTATTGTATTGCCGTGTATAACATTGTATTGCATTGTATTGTACTGACTTGTGTTGTATTGTATTGTATCGTATTGTGTCGTATCATATCATATTGTATTGTATTGTACTGTGTTGTGTTGCTTTGCATTGTGTTGTATTGTATTGCATTGCATTGCATCGTATGGTATCGCATTGTATCGTATCGTATCGTATCGTATCGTGTCGTGTCGTGTCGTGTCGTGTTGTGTTGTCATTATCATATTGAGGATGATAAGATTTTCAAATATGAACATTTCACAAACATGGGCCTCAAACAATACACCAAACAACTTGTCTAATCAGCTTCTCATGTTTCTCTCCATTCTGTTTCAATCTAACACCTTCAATGGGCATCCCTCCATCTGTTGTTCCATGTCTCTTTCTTCCACTACCCCAACCATACCTCCACCCCCACCCCTATTTTCTCACAGCATCTGTCCTGGCTTCCTTTCCCATCTCCAGTCATTGCAGCCTACTGCACAGCATGAAAATAATTGGTGGACATTGGTGAAGAACTGTCGGCATAACAATTACCACCACATTAAACAGTTTTGCATTCTTTTCTTTTCCCTCCCATGGAGTGTTGAAGGTCGTTGAGAGAGCTAGAGTTGTTATGGGATGGGGGATGGGAGTGTAGAGAGATAGGATGGTACACAGGATGTTGTGGGCAATTCAAGAGGCACCAGTTGATGTGTTCTAATACCTCCCCTCTTCCTCTGCCTTCCCATGGCCAAATCAGTCGATAAAAGAGTTGTGAGGGTTGTAAGGAAAGCTGGCTGGCTGCCATTATATTCCATTATTTCCTATCATGCTCTTTCTCAGATATTCTGGAGTGCTTTGTGCATATAAAAGTACGCACGTATGCACATTGTCATGCTTTGTGTACACATGTTCACGCACTCAAACACATGCAAAAAGCATTCGTCCGTCACGCAACAGCACGCACTCCTTCCAACCAATGGCACTAAACAAACTGCGATATATTTTTTTTACATTTATTATTACCAACTTTCACCCATCACTCATACAACATACACAACCACGCACCTTCATACTCTTTCTCTCCTTCGTTTTCTCCTCCCTCTTCGTCTCCTATTCCTCGTCCCCTGCTCCTCTTTCTTTTCCTTCTTCTTCTTCCTCGTCTCCCTCTTCGTCTCCTTCTTCCTGGTCTCCTTCTTCCTGGTCTCCTTCTTCCTGGTCTCCTTCTTCCTGGTCTCCTTCTTCCTCATCTCCTTTTTCACCGTCTCCTTCTTCTTCTCCTTCTTCACCCTCTCCTTACTCTTCTCATTCCTCTTCTTCTCCCTATCCTTTTGCACCTTCTTTTTTTATTTTTCTTCTTTTTTTTCTTCTTGTTTCTCCTTCTAATTCATTTTCTTTCTCTTCTTCTTCTTCTCCTTTTTCACCTTCTTCTCCTTCCTCTTCTCCTTCTTCTTCTCCTTCCTCTTCTCCTTCTTCTTCTCCTTTTTCTACTTCTTTCTTTCTTCTCTTTTTTGTTTGTTTCGCCTTCTTTTTCTTTACTATTTCTTTTTCGCTTTCTTCTTGTTCTTTTTCTTCTCCTTTCTCTCCTTCTTGTCCATCTTCTTCTTTTCTACTTCTTTTCTTTCTGCTTCTTCTGCTCCATCTCTCTTCTTCTTTTCCGCTTTCTTCTTGTTCTTTTTCTTCTCCTTCTTCTCCTTATCCTCTTCTGAAGGCGGTTTTTCTGGAGACTGACTAGCAAAACCTATTCCACTTTTAGTTTTCAACTTGGGTGAGCTGTTTTTCAAAAACTCAATCATACCACACATGCACACACAAAATTTCCTTCCGCACGCAACATAAAAACTCATGCATACATCACTCCATACACACGACACAAAAATCATGTGCACGCACCACCCTGCGCACATGACACACATTGCTCATGCAGAAGAACTGCACACACATAAAGATTCTTTTGTATGGTCTGTTAAAAGGCAGACATCCGATCTCTCTGTTTCTGTGTCTGTCTCTGTCTCTGTTCTCTCTCTCTCTTTTTCTTTCTTTCTATCTCTCTCCCTCTCTCTCACACTCTTTTTCTCACTCTTCCTCACTGTCTGTCTGTTTGTCTGACTGTCTGGCTGTCTGTCTGCCTGTCTCTTTCTCTCTCTCTTTCTCATGGAGAAAATTAATTTCAAGTCATAATTAATGCAGCAAATTCAATTCAATTAATTCAATTATCAAGCGTTAAAATAATGAAATTGTTGCCATGACATAAACTGCCACAAGCAACACACAACAACAACAACAAACAACAACGATGACAATGACAGTGCCAGTCTTTGGTGGATATGCCAGAAGGCAACCACTATTTGACAGAACAATCAGTTAAAAACGTATCCCTCCATCACTTCAGTTTCTTTGTTTGATTTTTGTTTTTTGTTTTTGTTTTTTTTTTTTTGTTTTTTCGTTAACCCAGTTATTACAGCGCTTTATAGGTTCAAGTCTCAGTGGGCCATGGGTTTGTTTTCTGATTGTTTGTTTGTTTGTTTGTTTGTTTGTTTTGTTTGTTTTGCTTTGTTTGATTTCAACTGGGGCTGGTTCATTCTTTTGATAGAACATATACACAACTCTGATATCTCGAGTTCAATTCCAGCCTCCAATACTAAAATCGGGCTTGTTCACTGCCCATGTTAATGTTTCCATCATTTGCATGGTGTCAGATTATGGTTTGATAGGTTCTCTTTCCCAGCCCCATTTAATACCTTGCCAGCGTATATGGTTTTGCGTCGACTCAGAGAGTTTGCCAGATAATTGCTGGCATATTTGGGTGGAGTGTATATGGAACTCTCCCAATGCAAAAATTCCTCTTGATCAAATTCCAAACTACAAACTCCAGCACACACACACACACACACCACACACACACACACACACACACACACACACACACAACACACACACACACACACCACCACACACACACACCACACACACACATCGTGACTCCATCCACACACTGATAACAACTCTCACCACGCTCGTCTTCCTTTTTCTTGTTTTAATCTCACACAATTACAGGCAAACAAATGACGGTCCACAGGGAAAGAGAAAAAAATATTGATAATCCAGGGGCTGGCCAGCCTTGTTTGCTTTCCTCAAACACGTTCCTGTGATGCCAATCACCTTACACACGCTAGCTTGGGAGGAAAAAAAGAAGATGAAAAACAAAAACTGAAGATGGAGGAGGGAAAAAGAGAGGAAACATAGCTATGTAGGAAAACAATCTTCTTTCTTCTGGCTGAAAGAGAAGAATGAAGGTCAAGTGTTTGTGCCATGGAAACTAGGATTGATTGATGTCAGGGAATTGTGTCAGAGGAAGACAGATGAGTCGGAGGATCCACTGTATGGCAAGATAATCATGGTGGTCCAGCTGGAGGGAATCCTCGTCATTTTTGCATAGGCGTCTTCTGTTCCTTCTTTAGTGGTTGTTTTGTATGATCAGTGTTGACTGTCCAATGAATCATTCCATTTAACAATCAGGGGAATGTGTGGTTTGATGTGTGCGTGCAGGCGTGTGTGTGTGTGTGTGTGTGTGTGTGTGTGTGTGTGTGTGTGTGTATGTGTGTGTGTGTGCGGTGTGTGTGTTCTGTGCATCAGTGTGTCAGTGCCTTTGTGTCTGTGTCTGTGTGTGTATGTGTCAGTGTGTCAGTGTCTGTGGGTCTGTGTGTGTGTGTCTCTGTATTGTGTGGATATGTCTCTATATCTAACCCAGCGATGCACATGGCAGTTTTGGACCTTCAGAGGCCCAAGGAGTCTTTCTGTTGAACTGGTGGAACATAAAAAAGTAGGTCAACCAGAATGAACTTTGAATTTGATGATAGATATCAGTTTCTTGCCTTGTTCAGAGACAGTGACCTGCTAACAGTATTTTTGGGCCTCTAAGATCAATTCATTTGTTTGGGTCACAGATGACCCAGTGGGCCTCTGAGGGTTTTTTGAAAGAGATTTATCCCACTTGGACAGTCCCATATGCACGACACATAAACTTTTTATTGATTATCTGGCAGACTCCTCATGTATGCACAAGACCCTATGTCCTCATGTATGCACAAGACTCTATGTCCTCATGTATGCACAAGACCCTATGTCCTCATTATGCACAAAGCCCTATGTCCTCATGTATGCACAAGACCCTATGTCCTCATGTATGCACAAGACTCTATGTCCTCATTATGCACAAGACCCTATGTCCTCATGTATGCACAAGACTCTATGTCCTCATGTATGCACAAGACCCTATGTCCTCATTATGCACAAAGCCCTATGTCCTCATGTATGCACAAGACCCTATGTCCTCATTATGCACAAAGCCCTATGTCCTCATGTATGCACAAGACCCTATGTCCTCATGTATGCACAAGACCCTATGTCCTCATGTATGCACAAGACTCTATGTCCTCATTATGCACAAGACCCTATGTCCTCATGTATGCACAAGACTCTATGTCCTCATTATGCACAAAGCCCTATGTCCTCATGTATGCACAAGACTCTATGTCCTCATTATGCACAAAGCCCTATGTCCTCATGTATGCACAAGACTCTATGTCCTCATTATGCACAAAGCCCTATGTCCTCATGTATGCACAAGACTCTATGTCCTCATTATGCACAAAGCCCTATGTCCTCATGTATGCACAAGACCCTATGTCCTCATATATGCACAAGACCCTATATCCTCATGTATGCACAAGGCCCTATGTCCTCATGTATGCACAAGACCCTATATCCTCATGTATGCACAAGGCCCTATGTCCTCATGTATGCACAAGACCCTATGTCCTCATTATGCACAAAGCCCTATGTCCTCATGTATGCACAAGACTCTATGTCCTCATTATACACAAGACCCTATGTCCCCATGTATGCACAAGACTCTATGTCCTCATTATACACAAGACCCTATGTCCTCATGTATGCACAAGACTCTATGTCCTCATTATGCACAAAGCCCTGTGTCCTCATGTATGCACAAGACTCTATGTCCTCATGTATGCACAAGACTCTATGTCCTCATTATGCACAAAGCCCTATGTCCTCATTATGCACAAGACCCTATGTCCTCATGTATGCACAAGACTCTATGTCCTCATGTATGCACAAGACCCTATGTCCCCATGTATGCACAAGACCCTATGTCCTCAGGTATGCACAAGACCCTATGTCTTGATGTATGCACAAGACCCTATGCGCTGGTGAGTTATTCAAATGGCGAGAAGAACAGTACCATGAAACATCTCTTCTTTGTATTCTATTCTATTAACTCGGTGAAAAACTATCGGAGCGTTGGAGTAAAGAACTGTACACCAGATTCCTCCAGCTTTGTAGACTATGTGCCAAAGCTTGTATCACTGCAAATGATTTTTCTGTCCATTCTGCAATTAGTTTCTCAATCCATCATTTTGTTTTCTGTCTTTCTCTCAGTTTTTCTCCCTTAACAGTTTGCTAGAGGACTGATCTAACAAGCGCAATAGATCTTGTTACATTGCAATACCAATGTAGTTTTCTTTTCTAAACTGAAGTCAGTAGATTTTCTTTTCGATCCAGTGTCCTGCTTGGTGATTGGCGTTCTTTTTCATTGATGTTATTATCGGTGTATCTGATATTTATTATGTTGTGATATCATGGCATTTCCATGGCTTCGGTTTATCTTTATAAATCCACTGTGAGGACTCTATCTCACATGCATACAGGAAGATGGAATATCCCAGCGAATGTAAAGCCCAATGTTGTGTTTCATTGACACGTTCACGTTTTTCCGTGCAGGTTAGAGCCTGGACAATGCTGTTATCATTTTTGCTGTCCTTTTGAGGATTTCTGGCTTGGATCTGTCCTTGTTGTTGGAGCATTAAGATAAGTAGTAAATAGAACAATGTTCATACTGCAGGTGGGATTGAATTTGAGGGAGAAGTCAAGTCAACAGTTCCTTTAAAAGAGTCAGTCAGCCGGCTTCATATAAAGCCTTGTGGCCCACCTGAAGATCTAACCCATGAACCCTGTAAAATCACATGGTGTTCTAACTCAGCTGACATGCTACATGTAAAAAAAAAACTTGGAGTATTAACCAACTCAGGTAACAGGCTACCTGTAAAAAGTGTTTGAGTATTAACCAATTCAGCTAACAGGTTACCTGTAAAAAGTCTGTGAAGTATCAATCAGTTCAGCTAACAGGCTACCCATAAAAGGCCTTGGAGTTTAACCAAATCAGCTAACAGGCTACCTGTAAAATGCCTTGGATTTTACCCAGCTCAGCTGATCAGCTATCTGTAAAGGGTTTGGAATTTTAACTAGCTCATCTGACAGGTTATATGTGCAAGGCCTTGAGGTTTTAATCACCTCAGCAAATGGCTGTTCATGGTACCACTCGTAAACACCCTACACCCACAAACAGCCTAACATGTAGTTGCCAGCATGATCCTCACACAAGTACCAATAGCAGCCATGTTTTGACATAGTAGTATAGCCCAACAAGTTGAAGGGGCAGATGTTGAGTGCATGGGGCCGTTGATCCATACTGTACGATCCTAGCTTAAGCAATACACGACACCCGGTATCAGTCAATCTTTGATATAAAAACATAACCTCCCTCCCCCAGTGTACGAGACAGGAGGGGGACATCGAGCCAAACCTCACATACTTCAATTACGCTGTTGGTGCAGAAATCTTACACGTGGTGCAGAAATCTTACGTGACCACACAACAGAACATGGGTTGACTGTGTGTTTTGCTGCTGATAACAATGACAGGCAATAGCTGACACTAATACCAGCCACAGAAGCAGTGACACGTTTTCACGTCAACAAAGCAGAAGGGATTGGAGCAGACAGGCGCCAACTGAATGTATTTTCTGGTGAGAGATGAAGAACAAGAGATGTCACAGATTGACTGTGTGATTCTGAAATCTGTAGATCAGTATTCCACATCACACACAAACACACACACACACACACACACACACACACACACACACACACACACACACACACACACACACACACACACACACACACACACACACACAGTGTATCACAGTCTGGTGACATAGCATTGACATTCTCATCAGCACGAGCAGGGTTTGTGTCAACACCAGCTCAGGTTATCCTTTGTCTTCTGTTTCACAGACAAAAACATAATAATAATAGTAATAATAATAATAATTACAATATTTATATAGCGCAAAATCTCGACAAAATCAAATCTAAGCGCTGAAACAGACACACACGCACGCACGCACGCACGCACGCACGCACGCACGCACGCACACACACGCACACACACACACACGCATGGCTATAAATTGGGAGAAAGAATAAAAGCAATAAAAGCAAGAATAAAAGCAATGGAAAATGGTTTGGTTTTGCAGTTGGTTGTGGTATCACAGGTGCTGAAGTTTGCTGATCGTTTCTGTGATACCTGAGGTAGTGATTAAGACATACTGTATTGTGAAATAATACAGCATGAAGATTTTCGCCTTGTACTTCTTCTCAGCACTGTTTTCCATACATCCCCAGACGCTTTCTGAATACATTCAGCGACTTCCAGAATAAGATGGTTTGGTTAGCTGACTTGAATACAACCCCACTGACTGTCTCAACACGTTTCAAACAAACACGTATGTGGGTACAAACTGTGAGGCAGACAAGGGAAGACCTGAACTGACAATGTGAACGAGACTTTCACATCATACGTTGTTTCAGTCTTTAGACTTTTCACATTACTACTGAACATTGGCTCTCCATTTTCTCTGGGACACACGTGAGGATACATGGGGACAGATGTAAAACTTAAGTAGAACACTTCAGAATCTGAAAACAAAAACTCTGATACCTCTCCATAATTTTGACTTCCCATGTCTGGTCTGGTCTGGTCTGGTCTGGTCTGATCTTGTCTTGTCTTGTCTTGTCTTGCCTTGCCTTGCCTTGTCTTGTCTTGTCTTCTCTTGTCTTGTCTTGTCTTGTCTTGTCTTGTCTTGTTATATTAAAGTTTGTGTGATTTGTTTTCGTACTTGCTCGAATGCTGGTAGTCAATTTGATTCAGAATCCATGATTGTTTTTACAGTAACTGACATAATAACTTTGTCTTTCTTCTCCTTCTTGGCGTTTTCAAACTTTTATTGTTTTCTTCTAGTATTATATTAAACTGCATTGTATTTTGATGTATTGCACTACATTGCATCGCATTACATTCCAATGCATTATGTCGCATTGCGTTACGCTGTATTGTATTGCATTGCATTGCATTGCGTTGAATTGAGTTGTATTGTATTGTATTGTATCATATCGTATCGTATCGTATCGTATTGTATTGTATTGTATTGTGTTGTGTTGTGTTGTATCGTGTTGTATCGTGTTGTATTGTATTGTATAGTATTGTATCGTATTGTATCGTATCGTATTATATCGTATCGTATTATATCGTATCGTAATATATCGTATCGTATCATATTGTGATGTTTTGTACTGTGTTGTGTTGCATTGTATGTGTTGTATTGTATTGCATTGTATTATATTGTATCGTATCGTATCGTATTGTATTGTATTGTATATGTATTGTATGTATTGTATTGTATTGTATTGTATTGTGTTGTCATTATCATATTCAGGATGATAAGATTTTAAAATATGAACACTTCACAAACATGGGCAGTGCTTCAAACAATACACCAAACAACTTGTCTAATCAGCTGCTCGTGTTTCTCTCCATTCTGTTTCAATCCAACACCTTCCATGGGCATCCTTCCATCTGCTGTTCCCATATCTCTTACCTCCACTACTCCATCCCCACCTCCACCCCAACCCCCATTTTCTCACAGCATCTGTCCTGGCTTCCTTTCCCATCTCCAGTCATTCCAGCCTACTGCACAGCATGAAAATAATTGGAGAACATTTGTGAAGAACTGTTGGCATAACAATCACCACCGCATTAAACAGTTTTGCATTCTTTTCTTTTCCATCCCCTGGAGTGTCGAGGGTCGTGGAGAGATCTAGAGTTGTTTTGGGATGGGGGAAGGGAGTGTAGAGAGACAGGATGGTAAGCAGGATGTGGTAGAGAGTTCACGACGCGCCAATCAATGTGTTGTACTACCTCCCCTCCTCTTCCGTCTTCCCACGGCCAAATCAATATATAAAAGAGTTGTGAGGGTTGTAAGGAAAGCTGGCTGGCTGCCATTATATTCCATTATTTCCTATCATGCCTGCCTGCGTCCTTTCTCAGATATTCTGGAGTGCTTTGCGCCTATAAGAGCATCTATGTATGCACATTGCTCATGCAGAAAAAACTGCACACACATAAAGATTCTCTTGTACGCTCGTATGGTCTGTTGAAGGGCAGACATCCTCTCTCTCTCTCTCTGTCTTCTTCTTCTCTCTCTCTCTCTCTCTCTCTCTCTCTGTCTCTGTCTGTCTGTCTGTCTGTCTCACTGTCTCTCTCTCTCTCTCTGTCTCTTTCTCTCTCTCTCTCTCTCTCAGTCACGCACTGTCTCTCTCATCTCTCTCAATCAATCTACCAATCAATCAATCAGTCAATCTATCTATCTATCTATCTATCTATCTATATATCACTCTCTCTCACTCTCTCTCTCTCTTTCTCCCTCTCTGTCTGTTTGTCTGTCTCTCTGTCTCCCTCTGTCTCTGTCTCTCTGTCTGTCTCTCTGTCTGTCTGTCTTCTCTCTCTCTCTCTCTCTCTCTCTCTCTCTCTCTCTCTTATCTTTGATGGATATGCCAGAAGGCAACAGTTGTTTGACAGAACTATTGATCAAAAACATATCCCACCCATCACTTCAGTTTCTTTTTTTTATTTTTGTTTTTGTTTGTTTATTGTTTATTTGTTTGTTTGTTTGTTTGTTTGTTTGTTTGTTTGTTTGAGTGGCTCGTTATCTCATTTCTTGGAACGTTTTGCTTATAACGCAATGATTGTTGCTTCAACTCTCAGTGGACCTTGGGTTTGCTATTTTGTTTTTTTTCTTTCTTTCTTTCTTTCTTTCTTTCTTTCTTCTTTTTTTCTTCTTTTCTTTCTTTCTTCTTTCTTTCTTTCTTTCTTTCTTTTTCTTTCTTTTTTTCTTTCTTTCTTTTTTTCTTTCTTGTTATATTTCTTTTGGCTTTATTTTGTTTTCAACTCAGGCTGGTTGATGTTTTCAATACAGTCCTGGACTGAACAGTTGATATCTTGAGTTCAATCCCTGCCTCCAACACCAAGGTCTGCCTTGTTCATTGCCCATGTTAATATTTCCACTATTTTCGTGGTGTCAGTTTAGTGTTTGATAGGTTCCTCTTCCCCAGCCCCATGTCAATACCTTACCAGTGCATAGGGTTTTATGTCGACTCAGAGAGTCTGCCAGATGATTGCTGGCAGATTTGGGTGGAGTGTATATGGAACTGTCTCAGTGCGAAAATCCTTCTTGAACAAACTCCAAACACTGCACACACACACACACACACACACATCACACACACACACACACACACACACACACACACAACACACACATACACACATACACACACACACACACATACACACACACACACATTACACACACACACACATCCATGACTCTATCCACGCACTGATAACAACAGTCACCATTCTCGTCTTCTTTTTTCTTGTTTTAATTTCACACAATTACAGGCAAACAAATGACGGTCCCACAGGGATGGAGAAAAAATATTAATAATCCATGGGCTGGCCAGCCTTGTTTGCTTTCCTAAAACACGTTCATTTGATGCCAATCACCTTAGACACGCTAACTTGGGGGGAGGGGGGGGGTCGGAGAAAATAAGAAGAGAAAAACCAAAAACCAAAGAAGAAGGGAGAAATAGAGAGAAAACATAGCTAAATAGCTTCTGGCTAAAAGAGAAGAATGAAGGTCAAGTGTTTGAAGCCATGGAAACTAGGATTGATTGATGTCAGAGAATTGTGTCAGAGGAAGACAGATGAGTTGCATGATCCACTGTATGGCAAGATAATTATGGTGGTTCAGCTGGAGGGAATCGTCATCATTTTGCATGGGCATAGAAATATTTGCTGTCTTCTGTTCCTTCCTCAGTGATTTTTTTGTTATGATCAGTGTTGGTGTCCATTGAATTGTTCCATTTAACAATCAGGAGAATGATTTGGTTTAATGTGTGCATGTGGGCTTGTGTGATGTGTGTATGTGTGTGTGTGTGTGCACGTACGTGTGTGTGTGTGTGTGTTTTGTTTGTGTGTGTGTGTGTGTCTGTGTGTGTGTGTGTGTGTGTGTGTGTGTGTGTGTGTGTGTGTGTGTGTGTGTGTGTGTGTGTGTGTGTGTGTTGTGAGTGTATGTGTATGTGTTTCTCTGTGTGTGTCTGCGTGTGCCTCTGTGCATATTTATAGATATGTCTCCACATCCAACCCAACAATGCTTATGGTAGTTTGTGGTATGGAACTTTTTTGAAAGAAATCTATCTCAATTATGAATAGTTCCATATAAACGATCTATGAATCTGTCAGGAGTTATCTGGCAGACTCCTTAACCCTGCACAAAACATTATGCGTTGGTAAGTTCTTGATATGGCAAGAAAAACAGGACCATGAAATATTGACACCTCTGGAAACCTCTCTTCTTCATATTCTGTTCCCTTAACTCAGTGAAGAACTATTGGTGCGTCGTAGTATTGACCAATTCGGCAAACAGACTATCTGTAATATGCCTTGGAATGTTGATCAACTCAGTTAATGGGCTTTCTGTAAAAGACCCTGGAGATTTAACCAGCTTAGCTGACAGGCTACCTGTAATGTGCTTTGGAATTTTAACCAGCTCATCTGACAGGTTATCTGTAAAAAGCCATGAAGTTTTAATCAACTCAGCAAACGGATGTTCATGGTAATCACTCGACTCGTAAACACCTTACACCCACAAACAGCCTGACATGGAGCTATAAGTATGATCCTCACACAAGTACTAATAACAATCATATTTTGACATAGTAGCATAACTCCAACACCAATCATATCATCAATCTCTGGACCATAAAAAATCCCACCCCCAATCCCGTGTAGAGACCATGTGGGACATCAAGCAATCTCACTACCTCAATTACGCTGTTGGTGCAGAAATCTTACACTCGTGGTGCAGAAATCTTACACTGCATCTTACACGTGGTGCAGAAATCTTACACTGCATCTTACACGTGGTGCAGAAATCTTACACTGCATCTTACACGTGGTGCAGAAATCTTACACTGCATCTTACACGTGGTGCAGAAATCTTACACTGCATCTTACACGTGGTGAGAAATCTTACGTGACCACACAAACAGAACATAGAATGGGCAGACACTGAGTGCCTGAGATCATTACCCCATACTGCATGATTCATGTTCATTTCTAGACAACACCCAATATCAGTCAATCTTTGATATAACAGCATACCCCACCCCACCCACCCCCCACCCCCCTGTGTATGAGGCTGGAGGGGGACACCAAGCCAAACCTCACATTCTCAAATAACGCTGCTGGTGCAGTAATCTTACATGTCCACACAAACAGAACATGGGTTGACTGTGTGTTTTGCTGCTGATAACAATGACAGGCAATAGCTGACACTAATACCAGCCACAGAAGCAGTGACACGTTTTCATGTCAACAAAGCAGAAGGGATTGGAGCAGACAGGCGCCAACTGGATGTATTTTCTGGTGAGAGATGAAGAAGTAGAGATGTCGCAGATTGACTGCCTGATATTGAAATCTGTAGACTAGTATTCCATATCACACACACACACACACACAACACACACACAATATATATATATATATATATATATATATATATATATATATATATAACACACAGTATCAGAGACTGGTAACATGGCATTGACATTTGCAGTGTTACCACAGCTGTTGCAGTGTTGTGATCGTTTCCTTGATACCCGAGGTAGTGATTAAGACAGACACTATTTCTTGTACTGTTAAATGATACAATAGGAGATTCTCGCTTTGCATTCCTCCTCATCACTGTCTTAATACATTCCCGCTTTCTGAATACATTTAGCGACTTTCAGAATAAGATGGTTTGATTAGCTGACTCACATACAACACCACCAGCTGTCTAAACAAGTTTCCAATAAACACATGATTATCTTGCCAACTCATCTGTCTTCCACTGACACAATTCCCTGACATCAATCAATCCTAGTTTCCATGGCACAAACACTTGACCTTCATTCTTCTCTTTCAGCCAGAAGAAAGAAGATTGTTTTCCTACATAGCTATGTTTCCTCTCTTTTTCCCTCCGTCTTCAGTTTTTGTTTTTCATCTTCTTTTTTTTCTCCCAAGCTAGCGTGTGTAAGGTGATTGGCATCACAGGAACGTGTTTGAGGAAAGCAAACAAGGCTGGCCAGCCCCTAGATTATCAATATTGTTTTCTCTTTCCCTGTGGACCGTCATTTGTTTGCCTGTAATTGTGTGAGATTAAAACAAGGAAAAGGAAGACAAGCGTGGTGAGAGTTGTTGTCAGTGTGTGGATGGAGTCACGATGTGTGTGTGTGTGTGTGTGTGTGTGTGTGTGTGTGTGTCGTGTGCGTGGTGTGTGTGTGTGTGTGTGTGTGTGTGGTGTGTGTGTGTGTGTGTGTGTGTGTGTGTGTGTGCTGTGCTGGAGTTTGTATCTTGGAATTTGATTAAGAGGAATTTTTGCGTTGGGAGAGTTCCATATACACTCCACCCAAATATACCAGCAATTGTCTGGCAAACTCTCTGAGTCGACGCAAAACCATGTACGCTGGCAAGGTATTGAAATGGGGCTGGGGAAGTGCAACCTATCAAACCATAATCTGACACCATGAAAATGATGGAAACATTAACATGGGCAGTGAACAAGCCTGATTTTAGTATTGGAGGCTGGAATTGAACTCGAGACATCTGATGTTGTGTATAGGTTCTATCAAAAGAATGAACCAGCCCCAGTTGAAATCAAACAAAGCAAAACAAGCAAACAAACAAACAAACAAACACACAAACAAACAAACAAAAAAAAAAAACATGGCCCACTGAGACTTGAACCTACAAAGTGCTGTAATAACTGAGATGACAAAAAAAAAAAAAAGCAAAGAAAAACAAAAACAAAACAAAAATCAAACAAAGAAACTGAAGTGATGGAAGGGATACGTTTTTAACTGATTGTTCTGTCAAACAGTCGTTGCCTTCTGGCATATCCACCAAAGTCTGGCACTGTCGTTGTCATCGTTGTTGTTGTTGTTGTTTGTTGTTGTTGTTGTTGTTGTTGTTGTTGTTCCTTGTGGCAATTTATGTCATGGCAACAATTTCATTATTTTAACGCTTGATAATTGAATTAATTGAATTGAATTTGCTGCATTAATTATGATTTTAAATTAATGTTCTCCATGAGAAAGAGAGAGAGAAAGAGACAGACAGGCAGACAGACAGACAGTGAGGAAGAGTGAGAAAAAAGAGTGTGAGAGAGAGGGAGAGAGATAGAAAGGGAGAGAAAGAGAGAGAAAGAGACAGACAGACAGACAGACAGACAGACAGACAGAGACAGAGAGATCGGATGTCTGCCTTTCAACAGACCATACAAAAGAATCTTTATCTGTGTGCAGTTTTTCTGCATGAGCAATGTGCATACGTGCATACTTTTATATTCCCAAAGCACTCCAGAGTATCTGAGAAAGAACACAGGCAGGCATGATAGGAAATAATGGAATATAATGGCAGCCAACCAGCTTTCCTTACAACCCTCACAACTCTTTTATCGATTGATTTGGCCATGGGAAGACAGAGGAAGAGGGGAGGTATTAGAACACATCAACTGGTGCCTCTTAAACTGCCCACCACATCCTGCGTACCATCCTATCTCTCTACACTCCCATCTCCCATCCCATAACTCTAGCTCTCTCAACGACCCTCAACACTCCAGGGGAGGGAAAAGAAAAGAATGCAAAACTGTTTAATGTGGTGGTAATTGTTATGCCGACAGTTCTTCACCAATGTCCTCCAATTATTTTCATGCTGTGCAGTAGGCTGGAATGACTGAGGATGGGAAAGGAAGCAAGGACAGATGCTGTGAGAAAATGGTGGTGAGGGTGGAGGTGGGGATGGAGTAATGGAGGTAAGAGATATGGAACATCAGATGGAAGGATGCCTGTGGAAGGTGTTGGATTGAAACAGAATGGAGAGAAACATGAGAAGCTGATTAGACAAGTTGTTTGGTGTGTTGTTTGAGGCACTGCCCATGTTTGTGAAGTATTCATATTTTACAATCTTATCATCCTGAATATGACAATACAATACAATGCAATACAATTCAATGCAATACAATACAATACAATACAATACGATACGATACGATACGATACAATGTGATACGATACGATGCAATGCAATGCAATACATTACACACAGTACAATGCAACAGAACACAGTACAATACAATATAATATGATACGATACGACACAATACGATACGATACGATACGATACGATACAATACGATACGATACGATACAGTACAATGCAATGCAATGCAATACAATACAATAAAATACAACACAACTCAGTGCAATGCCACATGCAATACATCACAATACAATGCAATTTAATGTAATACAAGAAGAAAACAAAGTTTGAAAACGCCAAGAAGGAGAAGAAAGACGAAGTTCTTATGTCAGTTACTGTAAAAAAAACAATCATGGATTCTGAATCAAATTGACTATCAGCATTCGAGCAAGTACTAAAACAAATCACACAAACTTTAATATAACAAGACAAGACACGACAAGACAAGACAAGACAAGACAAGACATGGGAAGTCAAAATTATGGATAGGTATCAGAGCTTGTTTTCAGATTCTGAAGTGTTCTACTTAAATCTTATATCTGTCCACGTGTATCCTCACGTGTGTCCCAGAGAAAATAGAGAGCCAATGGTCAGTACATGTAGTAATGTGAAAAGCCTAAAGATTGAAACAACGTATGATGTGAAAGTCTCCTTCGCATTGTCAGTCCAGGTCTTCCCTGGTCTGATTCAAAGTTTGTACCCACATACGTGTTTGTTGGAAACTTATTGAGACAGCCAGTGGGGTTGTATTGAAGTCAGCAAACCAAACCATCTTATTCTGGAAGTCGCTAAATGTATTCAGAAAGCATCTGGGAATGTATGGAAGACAGTCTGAGGAGGAGTACAAGGCGAAAATCTTCATGCTGTATTATTTCACAATACAAGCAATAGAGTATGTGTTAATCACTACCTCAGGTATCACAGAAACGATCAGCAAACTTCAACACCTGTGATATCACAACCAACTGCAAAACCAAACCATGTTTTTATCTGTGAAACAGAAGAGAAAAGATAACCTAAGCCGGTGTTGACACAAACCCTGCTCGTGCTGATGACAATGTCAATGCTATGTTACCAGTCTGTGATACACTGTGTGTGTGTGTGTGTGTGTGTGTGTGTGTGTGTGTGTGTGTGTGTGTGTGTGTGTGTGTGTGTGTGTGTGTGTGATGTGTGTGTGTGTGTGTTGGGTGTGGAATACTGGTCTACAGATTTCAGAATCACACAGTCAATCTGTGACATCTCTTGTTCTTCATCTCTCACCAGAAAATACATCAGTTGGCGCCTGTCTGCTCCAATCCCTTCTGCTTTGTTGACATGAAAACGTGTCACTGCTTCTGTGGCTGGTATTAGTGTCAGCTATTGCGTGTCATTGTTATCAGTAGCAAAACACACAGTCAACCCATGTTCTGTTTGTGTGGACACGTAAGATTTCTGCACCACGTGTAAGATTTCTGCACCAACAGCGTAATTGAAGTATGTGAGGTTTCGCTGAATGTCCCCGTCCTGTCTCTTACACTGGGGGAGGGGGGTTATGTTTTTATATCAAAGATTGACTGATACCGGATGTTGTGTGTTGATTAAGCTAGGATCGTACAGTATGGATCAACGGCCCTATGCACTCAACATCTGCCCCTTCAACTTATTGAGCTATACTACTATGTCAAAGCATGGCTGTTTGTGGGTGTAGGGTGTTTGCGAGTGATACCATGAACAGCCATCTGCTGAGGTGATTAAAACCTCAAGGCCTTGCGCATATAACCTGTCAGATGAGCTAGTTAAAATTCCAAACCCTTTACAGATAGCTGAGCAACCCTTTACATATAGCTGAGCTGGGTAAACATCCAAGGCACTTTACAGGTAGCCTGTTAGCTGATTTGGTTAAACTCCAAGGCCTTTTATATGTAGCCTGTTAGCTAGACTGGCAAACAACTCAAAGACCTTTTACCAGTAGCCTGTCAGCTGAACTGATTAATACTTCACAGACTTTTTGACAGGTAGCCTGTCAGCTGAATTGGTTAATACTCAAAGTTTTTTTACATGTAGCATGTCAGCTGAGTTAGAACAACATGCTGATTTTACAGGGTTCATGGGTTAGATCGTCAGGTGGGCCACAAGGTTTTATATGAAGCTGGCTGACTGACTCTTTTAAAGGAACTGTTGACTCGACTTCTCCCTCAAGTTCAATCCCACCTACATGTACAGTATGAACATTGTTCTATTCACTACTAATCTTAATGCTCCAATAACAAGGACAGATCCAACTCAGAAATCCTCAAAAGGACAGCAAAGACGTTAACAGCATTGTCCAGGCTCTAACCTGCACGGAAAAACGAGAACGTGTCAGTGAAACACAAAATTGGGCTCTTACATTCGCTGGGATATTCCATCTTGCTATATGCATGTGAGATAGAGTCCTCACAGTGGATTTATAAAGATATATTGAAGCCACGGAAATGCGATGATATCACAACATAACAAATATCAGACACACCGATAATAACATCAATGAAAAAGAACGCCAAATCATCAAGCAGGACACTGGATCGAAAAGAAAATCTACTGACACCAGTTTAGAAAAGAAAACTACATTGGTATAGCAAAGTAACAAGATCTATTGTGCTTGTTAAATCAGTCCTGTAGCAAACTGTTAAGGGAGAAAAACTGAGGGAAAGACAGGCAACAAAATGATGGATTGAGAAACTAATTGCACAATGGACAGAAAAATCATTTGCAGAGATTCAAGCTTTGGCACATAGTCTACGAAGCTGGAGGAATCTGGTGCACAGTCCTTTACCGCAACGCTCCAATAGATTTTCACCGAGTTAATGAAATAGAATACAAAGAAGAGATGTTTCTGGTGATGCCAGTGTTTCATGGTACTGTTCTTCTCGCCATTTGAATAACTCACCAGCGCATAGGGTCTGTGCATACATGAGAACATAGGATCTTGTGCATACATGAGGACATAGGGTTCTGTGCATACATAAAGACATAGGATCTTGTGCTTACATGAGGACATAGGGTTTTGTGCATATAAAAAGACATAGGGATTTGTGCATACATGAGAACATAGGATCTTGTGCATACATGAGGACATAGGGTTTTGTGCATACATAAAGACATAGGATTTTGTGCATACATAAAGACATAGGGTTTTGTGCATACATAAAGACATAGAATTGTGTGCATACATGAGGACATAGGGTTTTGTGCATACATAAAGACATAGGATCTTGTGCATACATGAGGACATAGGGTTTTGTGCATACATAAAGACATAGGGTTTTGTGCATACATGAGAACATAGGGTTTTGTGCATACATAAAGACATAGGGTTTTTTGCATACATAAAGACATAGGGTTTTGTGCATACATGAGGACATAGGGTTTTGTGCATACATGATTACATAGGGTCGTGTGCATACAAGAAGACACAGAGTCTTGTGCATACATGATGACATAGGGTCGTGTGCATACATGAAGACATAGGGTCTTGTGCATACATGAGGACATAGGGTCTTGTGCATACATGAAGACATAGGGTCGTGTGCATACATGAAGACATAGGGTCGTGTGCATACATGATGACATAGGGTCGTGTGCATACATGAGGACATAGGGTCTTGTGCATACATGAAGACATAGGGTCATGTGCATACATGAGGACATAGGGTCGTGTACATACATGAGGACATAGTGTTTTGTGCATACATAAAGACATAGGATCTTGTGCATACATGAGGACATAGGGTCTTGTGCATACATGATGACATAGGGTTTTGTGCATACATGAGGACATAGGGTTTTTTGCATACATAAAGACATAGGAATTGTACATACATGAGGACATAGGGTTTTGTGCATACATGAGGACATAGGGTCGTGTGCATACATGAGAACATAGGGCTTTGTGCATACATGAGGGCATAGGGTCTTGTGAATACAGGAAGACATAAGGTCTTGTGCATACATGAGGACATAGGGTCGTGTGCATACATGAAGACATAGGGTCTTGTGCATACATGAGGACATAGGGTTTTGTGCATACATGATGACATAGGGTCGTGTGCATATATGAAGACATAGGGTCTTGTGCATACATGAGGACATAGGGTCTTGTGCATACATGATGACATAGGGTCGTGTGCATACAAGAAGACACAGGGTCTTGTGCATACATGATGACATAGGGTCGTGTGCATACATGAAGACATAGGGTCTTGTGCATTCATGAGGACATAGGGTCTTGTGCATACATGAAGACATGGGGTCGTGTGCATACATGAAGACATAGGGTCATGTGCATACATGAGGACATAGGGTCGTGTGCATACATGAGGACATAGGGTCTTGTGCATATATGAAGACATAGGGTCTTGTGCATACATGAGGACATAGGGTCGTGTGCATACATGAAGACATAGGGTCGTGTGCATACATGAGGACATAGGGTCTGGTGCATACATGAGGACATAGGGTCTTGTGTATAATGAGGACATAGGGCCTTGTGCATACATGAGGACATAGGGTCTTGTGCATACATGAAGACATAGGGTCGTGTGCATACATGAGGACATAGGGTCTTGTGCATACATGAGGACATAGGGTCGTGTGCATAATGAGGACATAGGGTCGTGTGCATACATCAGGAGTCTGCCAGATAATCAATGAAAAGTTTATGTGTCGTGCAAATGGGACTGTCCAAGTGGGATAAATCTCTTTCAAAAAACCTCCATACTCCCAAAACTGCCATGTACATCGCTGGGTTAGATATAGAGACATATCCACACACATACACAGACACACACACAGACCCACAGACACTGACACACTGACACATACACACACAGACACAGACACAAAGGCACAGACACACTGATGCACACACACACACACACACACAAACACGCACGCGCACGCACACACACGCAAACACCAACACACACACACACACACACACACACACACACACACACACACCACACACACACACAAGCCCGCACGCACGCATCAAACCACACATTCCCCTGATTGTCAAATGGAATGATTCATTGGACAGTCAACACTGATCATACAAAACAACCACTAAAGAAGGAACATGGTCTGTTGAAAGGCAGATATCCGATCTCTCTGTCTCTGTCCCTGTCTCTGTCTCTGTCTCTCTCTCTCTCTCTCTCTCTCTTTCTCTCTCTCTCTCTCTCCTCTCTCCCTCTCTCTTCTCACTCTTCTTCTCTGTCTGTATGTTTGTCTGTCTATCTCTCTCTCTCTCCACTCTCTCTCACCTTTCCTCTGTCTGTTTGTCTGTCTGTCTCTCTCTCTTTCACTCTCTCTCTCTCCGTCTCTCTCCCTTCTCTCTCTCTCTCTCTCTCTCTCTCCTTTTCTCTCACTCTCTCTCTTTTTCTCACCCTTCCTCTCAGTCTGTCTGATTGTTTGTCTGTCTGCTCTCACTCTCTCTCACTCTCTGTCTCTTTCTCGCTCACTCGCTCACTCGCTCTCTCTCTCTCTCCCTCTCACTTGCTCTCACTATCTTTCTCTCTCTCTGTCCCCCCCCCTCTCTCTCTCTCTCTCTCTGTCCCTATGTATCTGTCTCCCTGTCTCTCCCAACGTATCTCTGGATCTCTCTCTCTCTCTGTTTCTCTCTCTCTGTTTCTATATCTGCCTGTCTGTCTCTGTCTCTGTCTCTGTGTGTCTCTCTGTCTCTGTTTCTGTTTGTCTGTCTCTCTCTCTCTCTCTCTCTCCTCTCTCTCTCACACACACACACACTCTCTCTCTTTTCTCTCTTTCCTCTTTCTCCTTCCCCCTCTCTCTTCCTGTCCCTCTTTGTTTGTGTTTGAAGTTTCTATAGGTAGTGATATGTAAAAACGTTGTTGTGTGTGTTTACCAGTTACATTCATGCACTTTTCTTTCTGTTTTCTGTCGGCTTAGATGTCTGAGGAAAAAGACATGGATAACTGTACAACAAATGGAGACTTTTTGCTGTTATATTTAAAGACCAAAGTCCAGCTGAGGTGCCTGCGTGACTTCATCTTTGCAGACGACGCGGCAGTAACCGCCCACTCAGCTGAGGACCTACAGCAGCTCATGACTCGCTTCAGCGATGCCTGCCAAAACTTTGGGCTTACCATAAGCTTGAAGAAAACACAGGTCATGGGACAGGATGTTGACTCTCCCCCAGCCATCAGCATCAATGACCATGAACTGGATGTCGTCCATGACTTTGTTTATCTGGGCTCAACAATCTCAGACACCCTCTCACTTGACATAGAGCTCAACAGGCGCATCGGCAAGGCAGCTACCACCATGACCAGACTGACGAAGAAAGCATGGAACAACAGCAAGCTGACTGAGCACACAAAAATCCAGATCTACAGAGCCTGCGTCGTGAGCACCCTCCTGTATGGCAGCGAGTCCTGGACTTTGTGTGCCCGACAAGAGCAAAAGCTCAATGCTTTTCACATGCGTAGCCTCCGACGCATTCTAAACATCACCTGGCAGGACAAGGTCCCGAACAACACTGTCCTGGAAAGAGCTGGGTGCACCAGCATGTACACGCTGCTGAAACAGAGACGCATGCGCTGGCTTGGCCATGCCGTGCGCATGGACGACGGACGGATCCCCAAAGACCTCCTCTACGGAGAACTGGTGCAGGGAAAACGTCCCACAGGCAGACCACAGCTGCGATTCAAAGACGTGTGCAAGAGGGACCTAAAAGCCTTGAATATCGACAAAGACAACTGGGAAGCAACAGCCCTCGAACGGTCAGCCTGGAGACAGACTGTGCAGAAAGGTCTCTCCAAGTTCGAAGAGACACTCGCTCAGCGGCACGAGGAAAAGAGAACGAGAAGAAAGGCTGCAGCCCAGGCAGACAGACCAGCGTCAGACTTCATCTGTGCCCTCTGCCACAGGGACTGTCATTCCCGCGTCGGACTGGCCAGCCACACCCGGCGCTGCACCAGAATAGGCACCCAGAGCGCAACTCCATAGTCTTCCGAGACTGAAGGACGCCTATGACGGGATTTAAACACATTTTTCTTTCTTGGTTTTCTTTGTTCCTATCCTGGTTTTGTTCCCACCTCGTCTTCTGCCAGGTCCACCCGTTTTTCTTTCTTTGAGTTGATCACCAGTTTCACTACAAACAGACATGGACTAGATGCTTGTACCATGAGTCTGGCTTGATTTCCATTAATTACACTGGTAAAGTAAAATCAAACAGCGTCTGTAGTATTACACGATCAAAACCAAACACGAGAGAGAGAGAGAGGGAAGAGACAGACAGAGAGAGAGTGAGACAGACAGACAGATAGAAACAAAGAGACAGACAGATGGACAGATGATAGACAGACAAGCAGAGACACAGAGAGACAAAGAGAGCTATAGAGACAGACATACAGACATACAGACAGAGACAGTGACAAACAGGGAAACAGAGAGAGAGTGAGAGAGACAGACAGACAGACATAAAGACAGACAGACAGACAGACATACAGACAGAGACAGTGACAAACAGGGAAACAGAGAGAGAGTGAGACAGACAGACAGACATATATACAGACAGAGACAGTGACAAACAGGGAAACAGAGAGAGAGTGAGACAGACAGACAGACAGACAGACATAAAGACAGACAGACAGACAGAGACAGAGAGAGAGGAGGAGGAAAGGAAAGTAGGGAGGGAGGTAAATGACAAACTACAGTCCAAGACACAGAAGCAAAAAGAGGATTGTGCAGGCACAGACTTAGTCAGCGTGTACTTATGAAGGAACAATACAAACAGCAAACAAAGGCAACACAAACAAAAAGTCTCAGACAGTATTGTCTTGGCAGGCGATCAACGAGATGATGAAACCAAGTGACTTTTACCATCGCCACTCTAAGAAACTGATGAAATATGTGGCATAGGGTAAAGACTGGCGTGTTCAGTGACACAAAGACAACACAATCCTAGGGTACAAAGATTGCGTATCGTATAACACAAAGACCGATAAATGACGCAATACAAAGACTAGCAATTCACCAGCCATTTAGTGGTTAACTCTGTGAACTGAACACCTGCAGAGTGCAGGTTTGAGTCCCAGTAATGGAAAACATTGTCACCTTCTTTTTACCATAACTAGATCATACATAGAATTCTGTTTTATCAGCTCAGTTGAAAAGAGTGTGACCAGATGAGTACCATACACTTCCTATATGCGTCATTCAGGGTGTAACTCGGTATTAGCAATGCAGGTATCTGTATCTTTCAGGCCTGGTTGATGCAAGGATTACAACGAAAAAGAAGCATGGACTATAGTCATGCCAAGCAGTTTCAATGGAAAGAAAATGGAAACAAAAGATTTTTTTTTCATTACGATTCACATTTTCTTAAACCACCACAACTGTGTAAAAATAGTCC
>CM060310.1:94549542-94577042 GCA_030674185.1 Monoplex corrugatus | reverse complement strand
TCTATATATACACAAACACGTCCATACAGGAACACGCAAGGACGAGCGCGCGTGTGCATCCGTTTCTTTTATGGAATAAATACAATTCCTGCCACTTTTTAAAATCAACAATCCATAAACATTTTAAAACAAAGTAGTGTCTCCTTATTTCTTTACTTTTAGATTTTTGGAATATCAAAATTATTGTGACACAGTAATTTTCTATAAATTATGTTGGAACGAAAAACATACAAACAAAAGTGAAAGAATTGTTTACAAATGTATCTTAAACGCATTATACATAAACACCTTGCGTATTTTCTTATCAACTCTCTCTCTCTCTCTCTCTCTCTCTCTCTCTCTCTCTCTCTCTTCTCTCTCTCTCTCCCTCTCTCTCTCTCTCTCCCCTCTCTCACACTCCCTCTTTGTGTATGAACGAGAAGAAAGTTTGTTTGCCTTTTTGTTTTTTGTTTTCAGAAAGGATTGGTGCAATTACATAAGCCAGCACTTTAGAACTATAGCCATTCCTAAACAGAATGCTAAGTTGCACGTTGGTTTGGCTGCCATTTCTAAACTGCTAATAATAAGTACTTCTAACTTGCATTGAGTAAAATATAGCCTTTACGCTATTAATATGTACAACATCATAATGATACCAAATCTTCTTTAACATTATAATGATACCATATCTAGTTTAAATGTACGGAGTCATTCAATATAATTGTGCTGTTTCTGACTGTCCTTTGGAAAAATGGATCCTGGCATTGAGCTGCTTCTTTTGTTTTGCTTGTTTGTCTCTTTCTTACTTTCTCTTTGTTTTGTTGTCTCTTTAGGTTTTTGAGTCCACCCTTTGTTTCGTCTTCTTTAGGTGTTTTAGTCCAACCTTTGTTTCGTCTTCTTTTTGTTTTGTCGTCTCTTTAGGTGTTTTAGTCTACCTTTGTTTCGTCTTCTTTTTGTTTTTTTGTCTCTTTAGGTGTTTTAGTCCACCCTTTGTTTCGTCTTCTTTCTGTTTTGTTGTCTCTTTAGGTGTTTTAGTCCACCCTTTGTTTCGTCTTCTTTTTGTTTTGTCGTCTCTTTAGGTGTTTTAGTCCACCTTTTGTTTCGTCTTCTTTTTGTTTTTTGTCTCTTTAGGTGTTTTAGTCCACCCTTTGTTTCGTCTTCTTTTTGTTTTGTTGTCTCTTTAGGTGTTTTAGTCCACCCTTTGTTTCGTCTTCTTTTTGTTTTGTTGTCTCTTTAGGTGCTTTAGTCCACCTTTGTTTCGTCTTCTTTTTGTTTTGTTGTCTCTTTAGGTGTTTTAGTCCACCTTTGTTTCGTCTTCTTTTTGTTTTGTTGTCTCTTTAGGTGTTTTAGTCCACCCTTTGTTTCGTTTTCAGTTTTATTCACCAAGATGAAGTTGAAAAAAAAATAGTTGCAAACAAAAGACAGCATCCAGACAATACACCAAACGCATTGTCCATTGTGCTTCCTATAATTCGTCCAACCTTTCGTTTTAACATCTCACCACCTCCTACCGTCTTCCTTTCCACATCTGTCCATTACTCATTCCTATCCCTTCATTTCACATTTCTTCCTTCTTTCTCTTTTTTATCCAGCCTGTTGAACCACATGAAATATGTGACCTCCCACCACGAAATCAGTCTTAACTCGCAGTCAGTCGAACAGCACTAGGAACTGAAAAGGTGACTGAGGGTCTCTCTGGGGTGTTTTGATTTTTTCTCAAAATTGATTTCTGTAGACTATAATCTATCCCCCACAGATTTTCTTTTCTTGAAAAAATATTATCAATCAATTTAAAATGGTATTTTAATGCACTGATCGCAGCAGAAAAAACGCAGTTTCCTACCAAAAGTACCTGTCAAGCCTACTTGAGATCTATGTTCCCTCACGTACCCTCCGCTCTGCCTCTGATCCTCTGACTCTTCGCTTTCCACGCACTAAGCTCAATACCTATGGTCCACGAGCCTTCTCTGTTTCTGGTCCACTCTCCTGGAACAAACTTCCTCTCTCAGTCCGTCAGCAACCTACTTTTGTCTCCTTCAAGTCCGCTCTCAAAACTCACCTTTTCTCTCCTGCATAAAATCCTAACCTCACTCAACCCTCCCCTCTGCAGCCTGTCTCCGCTCGGAGGGAATCACATGGTTTATAATATATAATTGTATGCTATGCTCTCTATAATTTTCCATTGCTTTTATTCTTGCTTTTATTGCTTTTATTCTTTCTCCCCATTTATAGCCATGCGTGTGTGTGGGTGTGTGTGTGTGTGTGTGTGTGTGTGTGTGTGTGTGTGTGTGTGTGTGTGTCTGTATGTGTGCGTGCGTGTGTGTGCGAGCGTGCGTGCCTGCGTGTGTGTCTGCTTCAGCGCTTAGATTTGATTTTATCAAGATTTTGCGCTATATAAATATTGTAATTATTATTATTATTATTATTTTTGTCTCTTATTATGAACCGTAACTTGTACAGTACCCGCACATGTAATATACTGATGGAAAGCTCTTTGGTGGACCTTTCAGATAATGACAGCGAAAATTAGAAACAAATTGGGTCAAAGCCACCAAATAAAGAAATTTAAGGAAAATGTGTAGGAGAGCACACAAAAAGTTTAGAGGCCGTTTTCTCAAAATGGCTGTCATACAACTTAATGACTTTAAACATACATAACTTTTGCATTTTTTTTAGTACAAGCTTTATTCAAGTACCAAAATAATCAGCAGAATGTACACTTTCCAGTGATGTGTATATCTCAAAATGCCCAAAATGCTAGTTAAGACTGATTTCGTGATGGGAGGTCATATAATCAGTGAACTTTTCCAAAGAACTCTTGTTATAACAGTTAAAAACACATGAAGCATTGGTGTTGCTTAGGGACCATGGGCTCTGAGGGGGGGGGGGAGGTTAAGAAAGAGTAAGTAGGTTGGAATAACATGGAAGTGATAGAAAGTGTTAGATGGATTGTTAAGGGAGGGGGGTCAGTTATTTCTTTAACTTGTGCAGAACAGTCAATAAACCAGTTGTAAGAAAAGTTGCAGCCTATCTATTCTGTGATTTCAGGGAATTGTTGCATACGTCCATTTACAAATGTCATGGAATGACTCAGGTACACTATAACATGCAGCGCATAATCACATATTGCCCATGCAGAAAATGATTTCATGCAAGGACACGTGTATATAATTTGTCGTGAGGTTCATGTCATTTTTGTCTCCCTTTCACTTCACGTCTCTTGTTCTTTCTATGTACCATCTTACTCCTCTCCCTCCCTCCCTCCTTCCCTCTCTCTCTCCTTCTCTCTGTCTCTCTGCCTCTCTCTCTCTCTCTCTCTCGCTCTCTCTTTTCTCTCTCTCCTCTCTCTCTCTCTCTCTCCTCTCTCTCTCTCTCTCTCTCTCTCTTTCTCTCTCTTCTGTGTGTTTTGGTCAACAGTTTTGCAATTAAGCCACAAAAGCCCAATGTATTGGCAGGTTCTGCAGGTCCTACCTATCTTATGCCTTTTATATATCATCTTTGTATCAGTCTGTCATCGGAACCAGATCTCTGCTATAAACAGGAAAACGTGTATTTCAATATGTAAGGGGAGACAACTACAATCGTATGAAAACACAAGTAGTCCCTCACCGATATCCTGTACATTTACATCACACAAAGCAGTCTTCAAACAACACGTTACATCGCCTCGTGGGTTGAATGCTGACCAGTGTGGATGTTCTCTCTGTGTGTGATGGCTACACGACGACTTCAAGTTGATCCCACTTCACTAGAATAAACTGGGAAGACTTCATGACATTGTGAGCTGGTGACCACAACAATACAGCCCGTTGTGATGTCTTTCCCTCCAGCTTTGCAGCGTCCATTACTTTCAAACGACATATCAAGGGCTCTTAACTATGAGCTGTGATGCTGTTCAAATACTTTGTTATCTCCCATGTGGGCTGCCTGCCATTAGTGGAACATATGAGATGTGAGAACATTCCATTATGACTTTCTTTTAGGTAGGATTCTGTCATGAATGAGCGCTTCTTTTACAGTTTATCGTTTTGGACAGATATTTGATACAGAATTGATTCTGTTTCTTACGTAAGTGTAAATTCCATTCTCTTCGATTTTACTCCTCTGTCTCTGTCTTCTCTGTCTGTCTCTGTCTGTCTTTCTGTTGTGTTGTGTGTGTCTCTTTCCCTCCCCTCCTCTCTCTCTCTCTCTTTTTCTCTCTTCTGTCTCTGTCTCTGTCTGTCTGTCTCTCTCTCTCTGTCTCTCTCTCTGTCTCTGTCCTGTTCCTGTCTCTCTCTCTCTCTCTCTCTCTCTCTCTCTCTCTCTTTGCTTTCTATATTTCTTTCTTTTTCAGTTCTTTTCCCTTTTTTTATTTTTAATATCTCTTCTCTCTCTCTCTCTCTCTTCTCTTTCTCTCTCTCTCTCTGTCTTTCACTTACGCACACACACACACACACACACACACACACACACACACACACACACACACACACACAACACACACACACACACACAAGCCGCGCGCGTAGATAGATAAAAAAGAAAGATGTATAATTAATCATATCAAGACATAGCTATAGATATATGTGATACATTGAATAAAAAGTATGACACAGTCAACTGGGTTGTAGGCTACTTCTCCAAGAACACAGCGACGTCAAAACAGCACAAGAAAAGTACACATTCGTGAGTCTCTACCAGAAAGTGAAATGTTCTATTCTTCCTAATCATAAACGCATCAGGTTCCACACACACACACGGTTTCAGATATAGACGATTACATTTATTCAGTTCAGGCCATTCAGTGGATGTAAAAGTACTTTCTTTTCAAAGAAGTAGTCACAGTTTCAGATCATCATAGTAACACGTTTAATCTACAAAAGAATGACTAAACAAAGAACAATTGTTATTGTTCTTTTCATGAAAAGAGAGTTCTTAGTTCAGTTGCTAGAGCGATGTTCATAATGCAAGAATCGTTGGGTTACTCGTCGAGCAGGCCACTTGTTAACGCAAATTGGCTGGGTTGGTTTTGTTGTTGGTTGTTGTGTGTTGTTATTATAGTTGTTGTTGTTGATTTTGTTGTTGTTGATAAAGGGTATACTAATGATCTGAAATATCGAGTTCAATTCCAGCCCACATCATTAACTAGCCTTTTTGCCACCTTTCTGAATGTTTCCATCATTTTGGTGGTTTCTGCTTAGTCTTTCCTAGGTCCTTCTCCTGACTCCCCATTTGAAGACCTTGCAAATACATAGGACGTTTGGCAGGCTGTAAGAGTCTACCATATGATTGCTGGTATATTGGGTGCAACACACATAGAATTGTCAGAGTCTGAAGCATCATCTTGAACAAAGTCCAAAATCCAAACTCCTAAAAAATAGAAGAACCGAAGACAGTTTCTCATCAAAAAAATGGTTTTCTCACTGACAGTGCAAAGAGAAATAGAATACAAATTGATCATGGAAAGACAGGCACATACATACATGACATTTTAAAAAGTTTCGTTTGTGTGAAATTCACTGGTACCTTTCCTATTGAAAGGTAAATAGGACATTACCTATTGTCTTTATCTGCTATGGTAACTGCTAATGACACGACCCACCACACAGTTGTAACCACTGTCATTCACGAAGTCCAAGACTGTGACTGAATTTATATTGTCCACAGAAATCGAGGCAGACCAAGGAAGATTTGGTTCAAATGTGCGAAGAAGACTTTGACAAGGGTATGAAGAAGACACGATGACACACAGCATCTTCCTTTTCAAGCTGTCTAAGAAGAAGTGGGGGGGGGGGGGAGAAGAAACAGAAAAAAAACAAAAATTAGGTCATCTGGTACCAGGGCTTAAAGGGCCACAAAATCTGGAACACCATTTTACTGACAGTGTCACGAATCTTAAGAACCTGAAATAGTTATGCCTTGGATTCTGTAGTCTGGACTGAGATTGCGTGGCATGTTCTTTCTTGATGTTTCTATTATGATACATTCTGGTGTCGACCAGGTCCAACAGATGCAAATACCTGCAGCGTGGTCTTGTCCTGTGAACAGTACCCTGAATGATGCATCATGAAATGAATGAGATTCAGCCATGTGGTCCCATTCTTCCTATTAAGCCCATAGCGCTCTCAGCTCTGTACAGGGCTGGCTGGAGAAAAACACACAATAATTTAGATTGATGGGAATCAAAACTCCAAACCCTAAGTCGTTAGCCCGCTGCACTAACCACTTTACAAAGATGGCGCCTTTGCATTGCAAAATATGTTAGTCTTTGTGTTACATGATCCATCAGCTTTTTGTGTTGCTGGGGATGTTAGCCTTTGTATCACGTATTCCATCAGTCTGTTATAATGCTCACAGTAAAAGTCACTTGGTTTCCTTTTCTCGTTTATTGCCCATTCAAGACAATACTGTCTGGTGACGTTTAGTTGGCACAGTTTCATTTGTCTTTATATTTTATAGTTTTTTTTCTCTTCCATGAACACACGCTGACATAACACTGTGCCTACACTGTCTTTCTTATCCGTTTTCCTTAAGAGAGAGAGAGAGTGTGAGAGTGTGTGTGTGTGTGTGTGTGTGTGTGTGTGTGTGTGTGTGTGTGTTGTGTGTGAGGAGAGAAGAGAGAGAGAGAGAGAGAGAGAGAAGAAGAGAGAGAAGAGAGACATACCATAAGACTGCAGATATGTGTGTGTGGTGTGTGTGTGTGTGTGTGTGTGTGTGTGTGTGTGTGTGTGTGTGGGTGTGTGTGTGTGTGTGTGTTGTGTGTGTGTTTAAGACAAAAAATGTGTGGGTTGATCATCACCAAATGCATTCAATAGTGTGGACTATGGAGTCTTGAAATGATAAATTATACAATAAAAGCGGCAAAAATCACACAGACGGGCAAGAGTTCCTAACATCAGCACTTTTCAACGAAAGTGTTTGAACAGTGTTTTTTTCAAGAAGTTCTGACAAATTGTACATTCTGTTTTCACTGTTCTAACATGTACCTTTATCCTCACTGCACGTTAAATGTGATTATATCTGGAGTTCCTTCACAATGTCTGATATTGAAGGTCATAGATGTTCATGATTGCACAATATACTACAGAAACTTTAAAAGGAGTCGACTTTTCGTGTGAGCTTAAGAGCAAACCTTGTTAATCACTATCGACGTTTTCCTCTTCAGTATGTGTCTATTGCTGTGCAACTGCTTGGCGTCAGTGGTCAAAAGAACATCGTTGGATACATAAGAAATGTGCTTTGGACATTTCACTTCCTGTAAGATCTTAACTTAAACATATCATAGACAGATATTGAAAGGGAATGTAGGTAATATCCCTCATAGATACGTTGTGCTTACAGGTGTATTTAAAACGCCTCCTCGAATTTTTGATGAAATTATTTATGCTCAGTATAAATTTCAAATGTAAACAACCTTGGAATAACAAGTAGACAAATTTGTTGATGAAGAAAATCAGATGATGTGCTCACTGTGCGGTGTGTAAAGAATCGATGGCCGTGATCATCAAATAAAAGACCATAAAAGGCCATAAATGCCATAGTGATGGTGTGGTCAGATTTATTTTTAGTGAGAAATAAACATAATGAAATTTATTGTATCAGTGATATATGGCGACATAGTGATTAGTTCAACAGATTGATGACTGTAAAGTTTGGGTTCAAAACCCATCAGTCCAAGCCAGTGTTGATGCCTGTATAACGTAAAGAGGAACATAGAAAACATCCTGTCATGCAGTCTCAGTATCATTTAAATTGATAAGAATTTTACTGATTAATATGTACCAGAGTCACAAAAGAAATTGAGTGCATAGGTGACTCACTGATTTACAGCGATTTTGGTGCAGTTCAAACACAATAACATAGACAGGCTGAACACAGATTGGATCAAATTCAATTAAGCAATATGTGAAAATGTTAAACAAGTGTTAACGTCAGGCAAAGAACGATTTACAACAAAACTTCATACTCCATTTTCATTTTCAATATGCATCTACTGCTGTTTCAATTTCTGGTGGTATTCAATTACTCAGAAATATGAAGTCTGTGATGTTAATATCGTCCACAAGGTAACAAGGATATTTCTAATCTGTTCACCCCCTCCCCTTATTCTCTCCGGGTTTTTAGTTTGTTTGTTTGCTTGTTTGTTTTTCGTTCTGTTTGTTTCACAAGCGTATATATGACATATTGTATGGTCTGTAAATAACAATATAATAACAATGATTTTTGATATCTGATTCCTTTACTTTCTCAGCTTCTCAGAGGTTTACAATGAAGAAATGCACGAGTTGAAAAGTAATGGTTTGTTCAGGGAGAAGTATAAAGGGCTTCACTATCTTGTGTCGTCGTAGCTTTCCTTCATTCCTTTTCTCATTCACTCTCCCATCCACTCAGCCCACCCCGAATACACACACTCTCTTTCTCTCTCTCTCTTTCTCTCTCTCTCTCTCTCCTTCTCTCTCTCTCTCTGTGTCTCTGTCTCTGTCTGTCTGTCTGTCTCTCTCTCTCTCTCTCTCTCTCTCTCTTCTCTCTCTCTCTCTCCCTTTCTCTCTTTCTCTATCCCTCTCTCTCTTAGAAATTTATTTTATGGCCAAGAAACGAATTTGACATTCTTTGAAGCAGACATTAATACTCTGTGCTTTCTGCATGCTGTTTTTACGTATAGATGTTTAAAATGATATGGCCATGACACAGGTCTGCAAGGATTAATGCTCGCATCCTTGAGTATTATTTTTTCAACTTTCATTTTTTTTCTTTCTTCCTCTGCTGGCTGTTTTCAACCTGCTGTTCTTCTCTCTCTGAGAGAGCAAGAGAGAGATAGAGAGAGAGAGAGAGAGCTCAGACTTCAGAACAATTTATTACTCAAGGACGGTAACATTGGATGATACTGGACCCTATTACTCTGTACACAAACTATAAGCATAGAAAAGAATATAAAAAAATCCATAATTTGTGAAACTAGTTATAAAAAGAGTTGTAATAAAATTGTGGCTTATATTTGCAGTGGTCATGCACAAAAGCATGGGAGACAAAAGCACTTTATATGAACAATGAACAGATGTCAACCTTTAACAATAACATCGAGAATAACAACAATAAAAAACAATACTGGTAATAGTTGTATTATAATTCTATCAGAAAGTAAATTAGACATAGAATCAAAGGAAAGGAGGAAAGAACAAAGCATAAAGAAAAGAAAAAAGAAAAGGGAGATGGGGGGATGGGGGCACATCAACAAATACAATGATGATGATAAATTAAGAAAACATATCACACGTCAAAGAAGTTATAAAAAATTCTAATGAAAAATTAGTTTCCATGTATATGGCAATTGAACAAGCGCATTACAAAAACATGACATGAAGACAGACAGGCCTACCCCATACATGTCAACCCCTAACACCAGCAGTGTAGACCTACATCAATAGATCACTAGCATTAAAGCAAACAAGAAGAAACACGTAAAGGAAGCAATGTGAACAAAGTTGGGGAAGGGGGTGAGGGGTGGGGGTCACATGTCAACCCCTAACACCAGCAGTGTAGACCTACATCAATAGATCACTAGCATTAAAGCAAACAAGAAGAAAAATGTAAAGGAAGCAATGTGAACAAAGTTGGGGAGGGGGAGGGGGTGGGGGTGGGGGTCACATGTCAACCCCTAACACCAGCAGTGTAGACCTACATCAATAGACCACTAGCATTAAAGCAAACAAGAAGAAACACGTAAAGGAAGCAATGTGAACAAAGTTAGGGAGGGAGGGGGTGGGGGGTAGGGGTCACATGTCAACCCCTAACACCAGCAGTGTAGACCTACATCAATAGACCACTAGCATTAAAGCAAACAAGAAGAAAAATGTAAAGGAAGCAATGTGAACAAAGTTGGGGAAGGGGGTGGGGGTGGGGGGTGGGGGTCACATGTCAACCCCTAACACCAGCAGTGTAGACCTACATCAATAGACCACTAGCATTAAAGCAAACAAGAAGAAAAATGTAAAGGAAGCAATGTGAACAAAGTTGGGGAGGGGGAGGGGGTGGGGGTGGGGGTCACATGTCAACCCCTAACAGCAGCAGTGTAGACCTACATCAATAGATCACTAGCATTAAAGCAAACAAGAAGAAACACGTAAAGGAAGCAATGTGAACAAAGTTAGGGAGGGAGGGGGTGGGGGGTGGGGGTCACATGTCAACCCCTAACACCAGCAGTGTAGACCTACATCAATAGACCACTAGCATTAAAGCAAACAAGAAGAAAAATGTAAAGGAAGCAATGTGAACAAAGTTAGGGAGGGAGGGAGGGGGTGGTGGGTGGGGGTCACATGTCAACCCCTAACACCAGCAGTGTAGACCTACATCAATAGATCACTAGCATTAAAGCAAACAAGAAGAAACACGTAAAGGAAGCAATGTGAACAATGTTAGGGAGGGAGGGGGTGGGGGGTGGGGGTCACATGTCAACCCCTAACACCAGCAGTGTAGACCTACATCAATAGATCACTAGCATTAAAGCAAACAAGAAGAAACACGTAAAGGAAGCAATGTGAACAAAGTTAGGGAGGGGGTGGGGGGTGGGGGTCACATGTCAACCCCTAACACCAGCAGTGTAGACCTACATCAATAGATCACTAGCATTAAAGCAAACAAGAAGAAACACGTAAAGGAAGCAATGTGAACAAAGTTGGGGAAGGAAGGGGGTGAGGGGTGGGGGTTCACATGTCAACTCTAATGCTACGTAACGTGCAATAATCAAACAAGGCATACATGGCTAAACATCACCAAATTAACTAAGTAAACATAACTCTTGAGAGTCACGGAGTTATCTCCCATGTAGAATTTCTCAAACCCAACACAGTTTGCGCTACCCATTCAGCTAGCATAGACGCAGCCACAAAGCATAAAGTGGTAAGCTCAGAACATTCTACATGGGAGATAACTACGTGACTCTCAAGAGTTATGTTACTTAGTTGATATCTAAAATTCTCCCTGCTGCCCTCTATTTCCTGTGGTATCACCAAAATTAAGTCAACGGGAAGGGGATAAAGAAAAGACGATCTTATGTTTTTGATACAGAAAATTTATAGCATGAACTGCGGATAGATAATCCTCACTAAATGTTTTATTAGCACCGTATAAGTAGTTCTAAGAAAAGGGTTTTAGTTAGAAAAAAATATTCTGAGACTGTTTCTGAGGAGAAAAATGATTTAGAAGAGGACGAAACAGATGTGATAGTGCCATCAACAAGTGCAAGTATGGGGGAAAAGCCAGCTAATCTCTTATATTACAAAAATACTTCACACATTTTATTTTGACGTATTCATATTTCCCAGTTTTTATATTAAATTTTCTGAAGGCAACTTCAAGCCAGCACAGCAACATCGCTTAGACAAGTCCAGTCACAACAGAGTAAATGCTCTGATATGTCATTGTGACAGTGGCGGACGACATAAAGCCAGGTGGAAAAATGTCAGAATGGCCTGTACTGTTGTGGTCATCAGCTCACAATATCATGAAACTTTTCACTTTGGTGAAGCACAATCCGCTTAAAGTCGTTATGTTAGCCAGCACACACAGACAACAACCAGACAGGCTGACATTCAACTCGCTGTTAATAATGAAGACCTTGCAATATGACTGCAACAAAACAACTTTAAGGAGATTTTCAAAGCTCAATGGGGAAAGCTGAGCGAAGGGTTTGGCTGGAAGAATTAGGAATAGAAGAAGAAGACGACAAGAAAATCAAGAACAGTGTGATTTTATTGCAATAAAACGCTTCAAAGAGATTCTCGGTGCTTAGAGATAGGAAGATCGGAAGAAAGATGAGGTAGTGAAAGCATGGGGGAAAGGGAAGAAATGAAAGTGACAACTGTGGTGAATTGTTAACAGTTTTACAGGGGAAAGGAAAGGAGAACGAGGAACAGAGATGTTTGTGTTAGAGTGTGTGTGTGTGTGTGTGTGTGTGTGTGTGTGTGTGTGTGTGTGGTGGTGTGGTGTGTGTGTGTGTGTGTGCGTGTGTGTGTGTGTGTGTGTGTGTGTGTGTGAGTGTGTGTGTGTGTGTGTGTGTGCGTGCGTGCGTGCGTGTGTGTGTGTGCATGTCTGTGTTATTTTTTGTTTGTTTGCTTGATTGTCTGATTGTCTGATTGTTTGTTTGTCTGTCTGTCTGTTTGTTTGTTTGTTGTTTGTTTGTTTCTTTCTTTCTTTCTTTGATTGATTGTTTGTTTGTTTGTTTGTTTGTTTGTTTGTTTGTTTGTTTGTTCGTTTGCTTGTTTGTTTGTTTGATATGTCCACTCCAGTCTGAACCAACAACTTAAAAGCTGTTCTCTTCGCTTCCCATTTGAAAACTACAGTCCTTCTGATGGTGTCAGCTTTGTGTTTTATATGTCCTTAACCCCACCTGCACCCCCTTCTTGTTTCAAGACCCTGCCATCGCAGATTTAGCATCTCATTCAAGGTGTCTGCAAAACCATTACTGGTAGATTTGAGTAAAGCACAAATGGAATTATCTGAGTGTGATGAGTTCCTCATGAAAATATCCAAAATGCACAGTCCAGACTGATTCTTTGCTTATCAATCTCTCTCTCTCTCTCTCTCTCTCTCTCTCTCTCCTCTCTCTCTCTCTCTCTCTCTCTTCTCTCTCTCTCTCTCTTCTCTCTCTCTCTCCTCTCTCTGTTTCTCTCTGTCTCTTTGTCTCTCTCTGTCTCTCTGTCTCTGTCTCTGTGTCTCTGTATCTCTCTGTCTCTGTCTGTCTGTCTGTTTCTCTCTGTCTCTTTGTCTCTCTCTGTCTCTCTGTCTCTGTCTCTCTCTCTGTCTTTCTGTCAATGTCTCTCTCTGTCTCTGTCTGTCTCTCTGTCTGTCTCTGTCTGTCTGTCTGTTTGTCTCTCTCTCTCTCTCTCTCCCTCCCTCTCTCTGTCTGTCTCTCTCCAATCATATCTACCACCTGTATTTATGACTTGCCCTCCACTCTCCCCTTCAAAAGCAGTCACGTTTTACCGAAGACAGTCTGAAAACAAGGAGTCTTTACAGACATTTCTTTTCAGTCTCTTGGTCAGGCGATTTTCGAAACTATCACTAGCTTTTTCTTGGTGACCTATAAAATTACGGAAAATAACAGCACTGTAGGGAAACTTTTAATGAAAGTTTAAACAATATTTAGACTTTTGCAAGACTTTGCAAAACAAAAACAGTCGAAACATATGAACATACATGTATTCCATCATATTCATTCTCTTAATTATCATGACATCGTTAACCAACACACCATGAATACAGTACCACAGTCAGTTGCTCTTTACGCCCTGATTTTGAGGTGGTCTTAGTTTCTATACTACACCATTCTGTAGACAGATCGTCTTTGATAACAATTGATTTTTTATGTTTCTATAGAAGATGCTAAGTTGTCATACATCTATGACGTATGAGGAAGGGGGATTTGGAGCACCTGGTCACAACGGGAAAGCTGGAGGGAAAGAGAGCACCAGGTAGACCCAGGGAGAGAATGCTGGACGGACTTGCAGAGTGGCTGGGGATGAGGTGGGTGGGGGAGATGCTAGGGGCATCGAGAGATAGAGATGGTTGGAAGTCCATGGTCGCCAACGCTATGCGGCAGGGCACCTGATGATGATGATGATAGATTTCAATCCAGTGAAAAACACAAATTCCAAATCTATAGGCTCTCAAAAGTTTGAACATAAACGCCCAGTCAACTGAATCAAAAGCTTTTCCAAATCAGAACAGAGTAATGAACCTGGTAGGCTTAGTTTGATAGGTTGCTTCCATGCCTGGGATAAAGTCAAGTCGGGGTCTTTGGTGCCAGTGGTTTACTGAGGCTGTCGATGAAAAAACGTGATGTGGTCTCCTTCAACGTGGTTCTGTCACCTTTATGGGTCTGAGACTAAGTTGTCCTTAGAAGAATGCTAAGTTGTCATACATCTATGAACACAAGCAGGACGTCATTCAGGTTGGTCAGACTTTTGCCTTCATAAAGGAAGGTAGTGAAAAGTGGTCTGACTCATAAAACTGATTGTGTCAATATCAAATGTGTTTTTCATTACATGTGCATAACAGTCAGAAGCCAAAATCTTAAAATGACTCTCAGTTTGATTCATGGACAAAACCAAGGAAAAATAGAGAGTGAATGATATCTGTCTATCTATCTATCTATCTATCTATCTATCTATCTATCTATCTATCTACCTATCTATCTGTCTGTATGTATATCTGTCTGTCTGTATATTTATGTATATATGTATGTATGTATGTATATATATATATATATATACATAATATATATGTATATATATATATGTATGTATGATATGTATGTAACAGAGTGCCTTGCTCTGTTACGATCTTTCCCCATTTACCTACAACGCTCAAAGGCAACACCGTGTAGTGTGCTTGCCTAGATCAAAAACGCCTTGCATTCTCTTGGCCTAATTATACTGGTATTTCACAGCCTCTGCCTATCCATAGCTATGCATTAATCATTCCAAAGATCTAACCAGTACATGACGCATATACATTGTAGATAACACACTGCTAAACAATTAGCAGATCTACAATGTGTACATGTACTCTAAAGCAGGCCTACAACAAGATTTTGTCGTCATCTCCAGTCAGTATTACGTTGTAGTTTTACAGAACGTAGAGGGGGCCGTCACTAATTTATGCTGCCTTTACTGTAGCATTATAGAACAATCGCCGTGTAGATCTAATTGCCGGCGGGAACACTCAGACAATGACCGCAGGGCGCGTCTGTCTCAACCGCCTTAGGTAGGCCTATTTGTGGCTCGATAGCGAGCACATACCCACTCGCGAAACTGCCGGACAATGACCAGCGTCTCACTTGTGTGTACCGACGCGCTGCGTTAAAACTACACACTAAGTGTTGATTGATTAATTAGGTGAGAACAACCAATCAGACCTTGCCATCTGAAAGGTTTGAGATTTGAAAATATGACCATCATGCTCTGTTCCCAGAGTACAAATTAACAAGGCGCATCATAGCGTGTGCTTTTCCACCGCCACTCTCAGTATTACCAGAGGTGCCCTTTCCTGCCACCACTCTTGATCTCACAGCAGGTGATCAACTTCACTTACTGTAGTAAGTTCTGGATTTTTATCACTTTATTATAATTTGTCATTTGCAGTAAGCTTAGACTTTAGTGCCTCTTTTTTCTTTAGATTCTAGCTCGAGTCTATTGAGTACCGCACTAGATTTGCAGAATTCGCACAGTGAGAAAGTATGTTTTGATCTAAACGATGTGCTATCTCACAAGATCTGTAGCACTTAGCGTGGCGGCCACCATTGTGAAGATGGAACTGAGATTTAAATGTAATAACCACTATAGATTTAGCCCCTATTTTCATGTGGCTATTGTAGGACTATGGACAACCATATTCTGCCAAAAGCCAAGATGCAAGGCATTGTTGTGCAGAGGAAGAGTATTTTATACTTGACAAGGTTATATTTTTACATACTGACATGATGACTGATGAAACACGTGCTCAGCTAATTGATCTGTTTAGTGTATCCCTTAGCTGATCAGCACCACTGATTTGATGACATGGTTTAATAGTAATATTTTATACTATTTTGTTATCATTGTCTCTAGCACTTGATCTAGAATTATACTTAATCACATAGAGATAATGGGTAATAGATTACTCAAGTGTGTTGTTCTCTCAACACTGCTGACTGCTATTTGATTAGGTGCTGTTTGTGATGACATAGTTCTCATTGTCAAATAGGCCTACTATGTTAACTGTCTGAAAGCTACCAAGATGCAATGCATTATTGTGCACTATTTCATACTTGATAATGTTGTATGTGTGTACATAATGGTAGTTGATGAAACATGTGCTCAGCGAATTGATCCAATTGTTGTATCCCTTGTCTGCTCAGCACCACTGCTAATCATTATTAATATAGAATGTTGCTTTGATGACATAGCTTAACTAGTAATATGCTATGCTATTTTGTCATCACTATCTCTAGCACTAGACATAGAATTACACATAACTACATGGAGCAAATATTTAATGCATGACTCAAGTGTGTTGACTGCTATTCGATAAGGTAGACCCAATGTTTGTGATGACAGTTCACATAGTCAAATACTATGTCTGTCATCACTACAGAATATTAACTGTCCAATAGCTGCCCACTCAAATGTTATGTTACAACTAACTCAGCCCATGGCGGCCGAACAGCTTAATATGACTGTGCATTATTTTGCCAGTACATTATTGAAAGTCTACTCTATGCTAAGGCTATCGAACAAGCAGTATGGTAGTTTACCCTCAACTTATCAAAGGGTTACTCAATGTTTTGTCATCAATTAATTGTTCCATGTTTACAAGTGCTAGTGCTTTAGAGTGTAAATATCAACACCACATATTTTGGTATAATGTAATAGTTCTTTACACAACATTTTGTTATCAATTATTTGTTGCATGTTTACAAATGCTAGTGCTTTTGTTTGTAAATGTAGACATCTTCTGTTAGAATGTAGTGGTTCACTCTTGTACATTGACATTGGTATTTCACAAAATGTGTACTTTGTCATTGTATTTATGAAACCTATTTTGTGTCTTACAGGCACTGTCTTCTTTGACTCCTTCTTACCTGTCTCCTTCCTCGTCTTCTTTTCTCAATAATAAAGAGTCAAGTAGCGAAACGAGGACTTGTCTTTTGATTGAGAGACTTCCCTTTCTGCTCTGGATTCAAAGGACCACCACAGCAATCATCACCAAACCCCTTAACCCACTCATCCATCTCACCTGGTGCTGCGATTCATCAATATCATCATAATCACCTTACCCCCCCTTAACCACGCGACCTATCACATGTATATAGATATATATATTTATGTGTGTGTGTGCGTGTGTGTGTGTGCGTGTGTGTGTGTACATATATGTATATATATGTGTGTGTATATATATATATACAGAGAATGAGAACAAGAAAGAGGGAGAGAGACATACAAACAGACAGAGAGAGACACAGAGTGGGGGGATTTACAAACCACTAAACCCCAGTTTTCTTCAATCCGTCTTTAACCAGAAAGCTAAACTGCACCACTACACACAGAAACCCATTAAGTACCCAATCCACTCCAAAAAGGAAAGCTTGAGCAAAGTATGTAGCCACATCGTTTTGTTCTCTCCCTCAAGGTGGAAAACACTAAAGGGAGATAAAAAGCTACGTTAACAGCAGCACACCTCATGGTTAAGGGCCCTGATATGTCGTTGTGAAAGTGGTGGACGCTATGAATCCAAAGAGAAAGACGTCAGAATGGCCTGTGTTGTTGTGGTCATCAGCTCACAATGTCATGTAGTGTTCCCTTTTTCACTTTGGTGAAGCGGGATCTGCTTAAAGTCGTTGTGTGGCCATAACACACAGACAACAACCAGACAGGCCAGCATTCAACCTGCTGTAGACAATGAAGTTCCTGCAATATCACTGCAATAAAACAGCTTTAAGGAGATTTTCAGAGCTTAGGGGGAAACTTGAGGGTCTGGCTGGAAGAATCAGGAGCAGTAAAAGAAGAAAATGAGAAACGTAAGACCTGTGCTATTTTATTGCAATAAAACGCTTTGAAGAGATTTTTGGTGCTTAGAGGTAGGAAGGTGGTGGAAGTATTAGGAGAAGGGGAAGAAGTGCAAGTAAAGAAGTGCTGAATTGTAAACAGACGTAAGGAGTGAAAAAAAAGAAAGAAAGAGAACACAGGAGAACAAGGAAGAGAGATGTGCGAGCTGGAAAGAGAGTGAAGAAAATAGAGAGAGATATTATTGCGTGCTCGCGCGTGCTGGTGTGTCAGTGTGTGTGTGTGTGTGTGTGTTGTGTGTGTGTGTGTGTGTGTGTGTGTGTGTGTGTGTTTGATGTGTGTGTGTGTGTGTTTTAGTGTGTGTGTGTGTCTGTGCATGTGTGTGTATGTGTGTGTATGTGGGTGTATGTGTGTGTATGTGTGTATGTGTGTGTATGTGTGTGTGTGTGTGTGTGTGTGTGTGTGTGTGTGTGTGTGTGCCCGCGCGCGTACGCGTTTGCAGGTGTGACATTTTCGTGCATTTGTCTGATTAATACTGTTTTTTATCTGATGTGTGGAGTTCAGTCCTAACCCACAACACAACTGGTGATGTCAATTTACCGTTTCTTTGTCCCCCCCCCCCACCCCACTCCACCCCCACCCTGTTTCAAGACTATCTTTGGCATCCATCAGTCTCTAAAGACAACGGGTTGCACTGTGGATGTCTATATGTGAACCCCCACCACGAAATCAGTCTTAACTCGCAATCAGTCGAACAGCACTAGGAGCTGAATAGGTGACTGAGGGTCTATCTGGGATGTTTTGACTTTTTCTCAAAATTGATTTCTGTAGACTATAATCTATCCCCCACAAAAAAATTTTCTTGAAAAATATTAATCAATATAAATCGATATTTTAATGAACTGATCGCAGCAGAAAGAACGCAATTTCCTACCAAAAATATCTATTTTTGTCTGTTATCATGAACCGTAACCTGTACAGTACTCGCAAATGTAATATACTGATGGAAAGCTCTTTGGTGCACCATTCAGATAATGACAGCGAAAATTAAAAACAAACTGGGTCAAAGCCACCAAATAAAGAGATTTAAGGAAAATGTGTAGGAGAGCACAAAAAGAATTTAGAAGCCGTTTTCTCAAATTGGCCGACATACAACTTAATGACTTTAAACATACATAGCTTCTACATTTTTTCGAGCTTTATTCAAGTACCAAAATAATCAGCAGAATGTACACTTTCCAGTGATATGTATATCTCAAAATGCCCAAAATGCTAGTTTAGACTGATTTCATGGTGGAGGGTCACATATGTCTTGGTATGGAGCAGCGTCATGTGTGGCTTGGGAAGTCTATCCAGAAGTGACAGTCCCTTACACAGATGGTGCCAATAAAGCCTGACGCTAGTTTATCCGCTTAGTTACAGGCCTTTCTTCTCTCCTGCTTTGCTCTGATATGTTGTGCATGTCTATTCAGACACCGAGGGGCTCTGCTTCAGTAACTGCTTCCAGCGTGTTCTGTCTGAGGCAGCAGTTTTCCATGACTTCCAATCGATGCCCAGGGCCTGCAGGTCCCTCTTGCACACATCCTTGTAGGTAGATGGGCCCATCTGTTGGGCGTTTTCCTTCGCTGACTCTCCATAGAAGAGGTCCTTGGGCTTGTCATCATCATCATCATCAGGTGCCTTGCCGCAAGGCGTTGGCGATCATGGACTTCCATCTGTCTCTATCTCTTGTTGCCCTAGGCATCTCCTCCACCCTCCTCGTCTCCAGCCACTCCGCAAGTCCGTCTAGCATTTTCTCCCTAGTGATCTCTGTCCCTCCAGCTTTCCCGTTGTGACCAGGTGCTCCAAATCCCCCTTCCTCATAAAATGGCCTATCAATGTTCCTAATCTTCCTTATGAATGATCTACTTGCGTCTGCCTCCATCAAGACTGTCTCGTTTGTTTTCTTTGCTGTCCATGGAACTCTCAACATTCTTCTTAGAAACCACATCTCGGCTACCTCAATCTTGTTCTTGCTTTGCTTGTTGACTGTCCACGCCTCACATCCGTACAACAGTATTGGTTCTATATAACATTCAAGAACTCCCTTCCTACTGTTAACTGATAGGCATTTGTTGGTAAGAATGCTTGTCATCTTCTTGAATGCTGTTTTGGCTTGGCAGATTCTGCCGGCTATTTCCGATGTTGGGCTTGTCCTATCCTTTATTCGCACTTTATGACCGAGCTAGCACTAGTGCCTTTGTTTCAAGATGTTTACAGGTTGGGGATTCCAGATCTTCTTAAGACAATTTCATTGCTGTCTTTGTTCATCGAAGTGGTGGTCAGAATGTCAAAGGCAACATATATGGAAAACGTTGAGTTTCTGTTCCTCTTGGGCACGTAGAGACAAGGTCTCATTGTCATACAGGAGAGTGCTCATGACACATGTTTTTTAGACATATATCTTCGCACTCTCAGTCACTTGTTGTTGTCCAATATTCCCTGTTTTCAGCCTGGACAAAGTCGTGGTTGCCTTTCCTAGGTGTTTATTCAGCTCAGCAGCAAGAAAGAGAAATTCAGAGATGGTTCAGCCTAGGCACACGAAGGCGTGGACAGCATCTAATCCATAGTCTCGTATTTTCATGTCAGGTGGACAGTTCACATTTTGCCCCATGACTTGCGTTTTTGTGAGGATGATGGTGAGTCAAAGTCTTAACGAGTGTTGCTGAAATGACTTTTGAGTCACTGAAGGTCTTGTTCCGAGTGAGAATCGATCGCTGCATCGTCTGCAAAGAGAAAATCTCTCAGAAGATTTTGATGAACTTTGGACTTTGCTTTTAGCCAGGAATTATTGAAGAGCTTTCCGTCTGGCCTGGTTAGAGATAGATGCCTTCGAGAGCAAATCCAAAGGTGTACCTCAGCAGCACAGCAAAATATGCCCCAAACAGAGTGGGTGCAAAGACACAGCCTTGTTTTATTCCGCTGTGAATGTCAAAGGCATCTGATGTTGAGCCATCAAAGACCACGATGCTTTCATATCTTTATGAATGAATTTGATGATGCTCAGGAGCCCAGATGGATATCTGATCTTGGAGAGGGTCTTGAAGAGGTTGTCCCTACTGATAAGGTCGAATCTTTGTTAGACCAGTAAATCCCACAAGGAGCAGTTTCGTTTGTTCTCTGCATTTTCCCTGCAGCTTCGTGATGGAGATCATACTGATGGTAGATCTATTCGTTTTAAAACCACACTGTGATTCTGGGCAGACTCTCTCTACGAGTACTTGAAGCTTCTTCAGTGTGACTTGAGTGAAGATCTTCCTGAGAATGCTGAGGAGTGAGATGCTGCAGTTATTACTGGTGTCGTTCCTGTAACCTTTATTTTCATACTGTATGTCGATGTTTGTGTCCTGTGTGCACTTTGCCTTCTCTGCTACAGAGGTGAAGGATTTCAAGCAAGTAAGTGAGGACAGTTCCCTTGCAGCATATCAGGACATCGGCGGGATACCATCTTTAACAGAAGCTTTGTCAGCGGCAAGTGAGTTCACGGCCTTTCTGACCTTTATGTGTATGTATTCTCTGTCAAGGCCCTCCGACTAACAGACATTCAGTGGAGTTCAAAGCATGTTCCTCAATCATATTTTCCCTTACACACACATCAGAGCAGAGTAGTGTTTTACCGGTGCTTCATCTACTGTGACCGGACTTAGATTATCTCTCCTGTAGTGGATTTCAAAAGAGCTATTTTCTTTTGTGTTGGACTCAGCACTGGCTGTCTTCCATCATACATCCACTTGATGTTGCCAATCGCAGGTTTTGCACAGGCTCAAGGAGTCTGCAAAATCATTACCAATGGATTTGGGTTGAGCACATATGGGATTGCATGAGTGTGATGAGTCCTTCTTAAACAAATAAATAAATATCTCTCTCTCTCTCTCTCTCTCTCTCTCTCTCTCTTCTCTCTTCTTTCTCTCCAATCATCTCTAGCGTCTGGGCTTACATCTTGCCCTCTACTCTACTCTTCCGAGTCAGTCACGTTCTACTGAAATGAGGAATCTTCACAGACATTTCTTTTCAATTTGTTGGTCAGACGATGGTAGAAACATTACCTGGTGACCTATGAGAATCGAGGAAAGCGACAGTACTGTAGCGAAAGATTTAATCAAAGTTTTAAACTGTCTTTAGACTTTTTCGGGACTTTCCAAAACAAGATGGTCAAAACATTATCAAACATCATTTTCCATTGCTTATAGGTACTTTTTTTTTCACATCTATAGATAATGTGTAAAATAAGTGTGGAGTACAGCCGTCACACAGTCTCATCTTCAGATAAAACTCCATGGCATCATAATCATTATTCCCATTATCCTGACATTGTCAATCATCATACCATCATAGAAATTATAATAGATTCTGTGGCCCTTTATATACACTGGGTACTATACCACAGTCGAACAGAAATGGTGAGTTTTGCTTCGGGCCTAAGCAAATTTAGAAAAGACGAGCTTCGCGCATACTTGACTTAACTCCCTTCCACCCAACACTTCCAGACCCTCCATTCACCAGTACTCCTCTCCTCTCCCTCCATCCTATTTGAGACCGAGATGTTAATGATCCTCAAAGAAACGTGTTTCAAATCTGGTGAACTTGACCCCATTCTGGTTTCTGTCTTTTCACAAATTTACCAGCAACTTTTTCCATGAATCACCTTCATCGTCAATTCTTCTTTGGTCTCAGGAGTCTTCCCTTTTTTAAAGACTGCTCTCATGCAGCCACTTCTCAAGAAAAATAATTTCGCTCCCAATGATCTGAAAAATTATAGATCTGTATCAAATCTCCTATTTCTCTCCAAGCTCCTTGAAAAAAAGGGGTACTGAAACAATTGAATCAGTATCTCTACTTAAATCATCTTCACTATCCTTACCACTCTGCCTATTGAGCAAATCACAGTACAGAAACAGTCCTTGTTCTCATAGTCAATGAACTTCTTGCTTCTAATGCTGATAAACATTTCTCTCTTAACACTCCTCCATCTGCCTGCTGCCTTTCATACCGTTGAACACTCCATCCTCTCTCGTTTTGAACAAACTTGTGGAGTTTGTGGTACTGCTCTTTCTTGATTCTCCTCCTATTTTTCTGATCGTTTTGAGTCAGTTCTCATCAACGGAAGTCAATCTGAGCCTGTTGGGATTTCTTGCTGAGTTCTCCAGGGTTCTGTGCTAGGGCCTGTCCTGTTCACCATTTATACTTCACCCCTAGCCAACATCATCAACCAGCATAACATGAAACATCATTTTTAAGCAGATTACTTAAACTTCAAAATAGCACCATCTCTGAAAATATCACGTGCCTTACCTCAGAAGCATCCACCAGCTGCTATGTTGATATCCAGAACTGGATGATATAAAATAAACTAAGTTAACTGAAGCTATACTCGTGGGCACCAAAAACACATCTGCCTCTATTATACTGAATATTATCCAACTAGGTAACAGCACCAACCCTCTGTCTGATTCTGTCAAGAACCTGGGTGTGACATCGGACAACACTTTCTATGCAGAAATTTCTGACCCAGACCTGCCAGTCGCGCTGTCACATTCTGTGAATTGGTTATATTTGAAGATATCTGTTATCTGAGGCTGCATCTAAACCTGTGACATCTCTAATTTTGTCTCGTCTTGATTACTGTAAAGCTCTTCTTTCTGAAGTACCAGCTTTTTCTCTCCTCTGTCTGCAACGCATGCAAAACTCAGCTGTTCGTCTTGTCCTCAACAAGAAAAGTTTGACGATGTCAGTCCTCTCCTTCGCTCTATGCACTGGTTGCCTGTTTTGAACAGAACTAAACATAAGCTGGATACCTTGTGTTATAAGTCTATTCATCAGTCTGCCCCATCAAACCTTTGTGACAATATCAACATTTATATGCCGACTCTGACCTTGCGCTCAGCTTCAGATATTCTTTCCCTCCAGGTTCCTAGATTTAAATTATCAACTGTTGGTCAGTGTTCCTTTCCCGTTTCAGGACCATCTCCTTGAAATAAACTTCCTTTCTCTCTAGGTATATCACCTACCCTCTCTCTTTTTAAATCCAATTTAAAAATCCACCTCTTTGCTCGACAATGAATTCTGCAAATGCCTCTTTCTTTCCGCGTCTTGTAAAGTGGTCTGCGTTGATCTTGTGCGTATGCCTGGTGCCTGGGTGCGCCTTGGTTTGAATTGTCAAGATTTGGTGCCACATAAATACTGTTATTATCATCATTATCATCATAATCATTATTATTGTTATATTATTATTATTATTATCATTATTGTTATTATTATTATTATTTCTTGTGCTATCTCCTGGATTCATCCGAATTCATTTTTTCTGCAAGGTTGCTCAAACATAGTGCTTATCATGAATTCATTTTCTTTTGCCCATTCAACAAGTTTTTCTTCAGTTTCATTTCGCATGCAGAGGTCATGAGGTACAACAAAGTCGTCTACTTTTTTTTCTGTCCCACTTAAGTATTAGAATCTCCCATTATAATCATAACGTCCTGTGATTTATAGTGACCCTTGGCTGTCCATAATTCTGCATAGAAGTTGTCAGTTTCTTCCTCAATACTTATGGATGTTGGTGCATACATGTGAACGATGTTGGTATCAAATGGCTTGCCATCCAATCTAACTGATATAATGCGGTTTGATATAACCCAGTATTCTTTGGTTTGTCATTGTTCATTATGTGTATCTCCTCCAGAATATATTATTTCATGCGTGCCCGATGATATTATTATCACACGCCATACGAAACATTTCCAACAAAGTGTTATTGTGTGTTTATGGGTGAATCATTTCCTTGTTTTATGCTAGCTGCAAGTAATCGTAGTGTCCAAGCTTGGTGAGGGGGGGGGGGGTGCACTGTTCGTTCTCGTTGTTGTTGCTGCTGCTGTTGTTGGTTGTTGGTGGTATTGTTGTTGTTCTTTTTTTTTCTTTTTTTTTTCTTCTTTTTCTTCTTTCTTCTTCTTCTTTCTTTTTCTTTTTCTTCTTCTTCTTCTTCTTCTTCTTCTTCTTCTTCTTCTTCTTCTTCTTCTTCTTCTTCTTCTTCTTCTTCTTCTTCTTCTTCTTCTTCTTCTCCTTCTTCTTCTTTCCTTTCTTCTTCTTCTTCTTCTTCTTCTTCTTCTTCTTCTTCTTCTTCGCTTCTTCCGCAATTCTTCGCAATTCTTCTTCTTCTTCTTCTTCTTCTTCTTCGCATTCTTCTTCCAATTCTTCTTCTTCTTCTTCTTCTTCTTCTTCTTCTTCTTCTTCTTCTTCTTCTCGTCGTCGTCTTCTTCGTCGTCTTCTTCGTCTCTTCTTCTTCTTTTTCTTCTTCTTCTTCTTCTTCTTCGCAATTCTTCTTCTTCGCAATTCTTCTTCTTCGCAATTCTTCTTCTTCTTCTTCTTCTTCTTTTCTTGTTTTTTTCTTCTTCTTCTTCTTCTTCTTCTTCTTCTTCTTCTTCTCTTCTCTTCTTCTTTGTCGTCTTCTTCTTCATCATCATCTTCTTCTTCTTCTTCTTCTTTTTCTTCCTTCTTTGTCGTCTTCTTCTTCTTCTTTGTCGTCTTCTTCTTCTTCATCTTTGTCGTCTTCTTCTTCTTCTTTGTCGTCTTCTTCTTCATCTTCTTTTCTCTTCTTCTGCTCCATTTACACATGTAAACATTCGTGAGAAATCTTTAGTATGAACCTTTAAGTAAGACTGGATCCATTCTTAGAAATGATTATTAACTAGATCAAGACAGGTCACTAACATTTTTTTCTCCTTTTCACGTGGAGAAATGTTTATCAGTTGTAGTTTGTCAATCCACCAGAACAAGATGTTTCTGTACATATTCAATTTGCACTGCAAAATTTGGGTCATTGTAATCAAACAGGTGCAAATGGGGTTTTAAACATAAAAGAAGATTACCAAGATGGCCTGATCATCAAGATTTCTTTGTTATATGCTTTTTTTTATTGTTTATAAATATCCTTCGATTATTTATTCTTTTCCTGTCGCCCCTTACGTCATATTGTAGTTGTTCTTCTTTACTGTATTCAAGTTCTTCTCCCCTTTTTGTGTTCCTTGTTTTCCTTATTTTGTTTCTTCTTTTTTATGTTTTATTATCTTTTCTTTTTTCAACCAAGCGTAATGCTTATCTTTTTTCTCTCCTGTTTTCTTTCATTTGTTTTATAGGTTTTGACACTTTTCTGCAATTTTTTTCACTTTATTTTGCTTACGTTCTTGGTTTTTGTGTCTGTGCATTAACGTTTTTGCCTGTGTAGGCAGCAAGAGTGGTGTTTTTGCAGGGTAGGGTGGCCTGTTTTTGTCCGGTTAGCCGTCGTGTGGAACGTTAAATATATCTGACATCATGTCATGTAGGCAGCCACGGAACAGTTTCTTAAATCAATTGTATCGTGAGAGCCTGGGCACTGACGAGGGAGCACGGACACTCGTGGGGGATTACAGATAAAAATACTGGTCTCTGCTGTCTTTTTGTTTGGTGCCTTGATTTTTTGTTTGTTTGTTTGTCGTAGATTTCTGTGTTTAGATCATGCGACTGTATGTATGTCCATTGTTCTGTCTATGTGTTTCGCTGTTTCTTACTGCGTTTGTGTGATTGTTTGTCGTGTATGTGTGATTTTGTCCCGATTCTTGTTCTCAGTTCACTGTTGTTTCAATCATCATAGTCGCCATCGATCATCGTCATAACTTGTATTATCCACCGTCAATTTTCGTTATAATAATATTCATTAACACATCATAGTGATTAAACGACGGAAGTGCTAAAACGAGTTTGCACCGGAAGCAGCCCGTGGCGGATGTAGCCCCCGTAGTGAGTGAAAAACACAGCTGATTGTCATCCGGACCGCAGCCTTCTTGACGTCCACACATTTGTACTGCTTCGTTCAACATACTGTGAACTGCTCTGCACTACGCAGCCAGAACTTCAGTGTCTGCATTAAGCAGCCAATGTCCGCAGGTCCTTGCCTGGAGGGACGTCGTGCCACCCCAAGACTGAAGACACAGGTCACACTGACTGACTACAAGCATCAAACGAACACGCATCAGGATCTGGTGACTAACCAGGTAGTTTCAGTTTTTGAAGACGACATTTTGTGATCGGAACGAATTCCTTAGTTATATGCACTAACATCACAGGTGCAATGTGTATGGTGATCATGGCACAAGCCTTAAGCCTGCACATAAACCCATGAGCTGCCCAAGTAAGGCAGAGTGTAGAAAGTAGAATACATAACATCGTTTATCATGAATTTCATATTCTTCGTCAAAAATGTTCCTCTCAAAGTACGGAAAGAGTGGTAAATCTGATGACTAAGTTATTTTTTTATCTCTCTGCCTTCAGCTCACATCCACCACTGGAAGAACATGATGATATGAGGAATTGATGAATTTATTTTTCTAGGAAAACAGCAGCATTTTCAGTCATACGAGCGTCATGTATCGTCAAACATATACGTAGTACCTGAGGTGTATGCATCAGCAAGCCAGGATCAGTGCAACTATACTTGTTCTAATGCGTTCTTTGCCTCTCCCTTTCACATCGGGCCTCAAACCTGTCCACTATATACAAGCTAACAGCACTTCTGGTATTTCACAGAATACACTCCAAAGTGAACGCGCTGGACTTAACATGTGAACAGTATGTATTATGTCATCCTAGTGCTGTGCAGAAGAACACAGAACATTCTAAAAAAACTTAGAACACGTGAACAATGTGAATTTTGAACAGTTTGTTCTAGAATCTTAGAGGACCGTAGCGTAGAGCACATGGTACTGAACGGACCTAAACATATGAACAACATTTATTGACAGTATTTCACTCCGGAATATTACAGAAGAACATGGCTTAACACATAAACAGCCAGAATCATTGCCATGAATCACTTCATTCTAGAGTTTTACAGAGTGACATGAATGAGAATAAACTACATTGGACCAAAGCCACCACGTGGAAAATGAGTATTTACATCATTTCATATTCTAGACACTTTTGACCATCTAATGA
>CM060310.1:94519542-94542042 GCA_030674185.1 Monoplex corrugatus | reverse complement strand
TACAGAAAGAGAGATAGAGGGAGAGAGAGAAACGGGAAGGGAAAGAAACAGAAAGAGAGAGAGACGGACAGACAGATAGAGACAGAGAAACAAGGTGAGAGTGGCAAAGAGAGAAAGGGAAAAGAGACAGACAGAGAGACAGAGAGAGAGAGAGATGTATGTGTGTACGTGTGTGTGTGTGTGCGTGTGTGGGGGGGGGGTCTGTGTGTGTGTGTGCGTGCGTGCGTGCGTGCGTGTGTGTGTGTGTGTGTGTGTGTGTGTGTACAGAGACACAAAGAGAGATAGAACTAGAGACAGAGACAGAGAGAGACAGGGAGAGCGGGAGGAGAAAGAAACAAGGAGAAAGAGAGAGAGAAAGAGACAGACAGAGACAGAGAGACAGAGACAGAGAAAGAGACAGACAGACAGAGAGACAGAGACAGAGACAGGGAGGGAGAAAGGGAGAGACCTGTAGACAGACAGAGAGACAGAGACAGAGAGAGAGGAAGAGAGAGAGAGAGCGAGAGACAGAGAGAGACAGAGAAAGAGAGACAGATGGTAGAAATAGTCTTATACACAGACAGACAGACAGACAGACAGACAGAGAGCCTGCAGCAATTATCCGCACTCACTGTGAAGGCAGAACAACAGACGAAGGAGAGAGAAACCAGATTAAAAATAAATCAACAGCTTAGTGCAGACACAGGATAATTTATTGGAATGGAACAGAAAATCGTGCCAGCTTAATCTCATGTGATCAACGGTGATCGTATTTTCTAGTCGAGAGAAATAGATCATCATTATTCTAAATAAATCTCTCCCCGTTTTTACTGGGTCACGTCGCTTTCCATCTTCCCTCCGACCATTTCACATCAAAATCCAAGCCATCCATATCCTTCAGCAGTCTGGCCTGAAAATGTCGTCCTGGTGAACTTGCTCACACAAGGGAAGTTTTGTAGAGAAAGGAAATCACACAGCAAGGAAGGGGAAGACACTCAGTAAAATAGGCCACACAACAAACAGATTACAGGGGGGGGGGGGGGGGTTGAATGTGAAATTTTCATCTGTCCAAATTATCGTATGATATTTGCTTTTAACATCAGGAAGAGAGTTCTTGAATGTTACATAGAACCGATAATGTTATACGGTTGTGAGGTGTGGAACAAAGTCAACACGCAAAGCCAGAACAAGATTGAGACAACCGAATTGTGGTTTCTAAGAAGAATGTTGAGAGTTCCATGGACATCAAAGAAAACAAACGAGACAGTCTTGATGGAGGCAGACACAAGAAGATCATTCATAAGGAAGATTAGGAAAAGACAGGCAACATTCATAGGCCATTTAATGAGGAAAGGGGAATTGGAGCACCTGGTCACAAAGGAAAGCTGGAGGGAAAGAGAGCACCAGGTAGACCCAGGTTAAAAACTATTGGACGGACTTTCAGGGTGGCTGAGGACAGAGAGGGTGAAAGATGTGCTTGCGGCGACAAGGGACAGATGCATATGGAGGGCCATGATCGCCAACGCCATGTAGCAGGGCACATAATGATGATTTGCTTTCTCTTAACCAGTGCCTATCAAGATGGGAATGCACTGTGGGCTCAGTTGGGAAGACTGGTACCACACATTGGACAGTCATACCCCTCATTGACAATATTTCTTAAATATTCCTGACCCACATTGCAGGTGATTGTATCTCTCAGGCCTGGTTGGCGCCTGGACACACCGTAAGAGGAATCGTGAAGAATCATTCTGTCTGTCAAATTCTAGTCCACATGAAACCCCTACGGGTTTATCACCACCTTCATTGTTATTGTCATGAACTATCAAAAGATTGCCACACACACAAAAATCAGTTTCATATCATCTGGGTGTTCATGCCATGGCTTAATTGTTAATCAGTTTGAAGACGTGTCTGAGCTGCAATGGGCCACCGGGGGACAGCAACGCTGAGGTGAAGCCGAAGATGAGTCAGACAAAAACGTGGATTGCAGATTGTTAATGGAAGTGGAAAACATGTCCACTCCTGCCACATGTTCTGTCATCATGTTTGGCTTCCTCTCGTTTCTTTGTCTCGCAGCGGACACAGAACTGTTGTTTGTTGCAGGGGAGACAATGGGGGACACAGCAAGGGACATGATTGAAAACGATGTCCATTGTGAGCAAGGGAGACTAGTTCTATTCAGCCTGAGACGTGCTTGTGATCATCACCAGTTGGGTCAATAATTCCATCCAAAAGTTTGAATTATTACGATATTCAACGTTAATCATCATCCATATTTCAGTAAGAATACAACCAAATAAAAGCGTGGACAACAACAAGAAATATGAATCCTCATAAGACTAAACGAATGCGCAAATCAAAAACGACATAGTGTATCTTCAAACAGATTGACTGGAATGATACTATATATATGTCACAAAAAGGGCTTTATTTGGTGTGTGTGTGTGTGTGTGTGTGTGTGTGTGTGTGTGTGTGTGTGTGTGTGTGTGGTGCGTGCGTGCGTGTGTGTGTGTGTGTATGTGTGTGTGTGTGTGTGTGTTCGTGTGCGTGTGTGTTTGTGTGTGTTTGTTTGTGTGTGTGTGTTTGTGTGTGTGTCGCTGTGTGTGTGTCTGTGTGTTTGTGTGTGTGTGTGTGTGTGTGTGTGTGTGTGTCTGTGTGTGTGTCTGTGTGTGTGTGTGAGTTTGTGTGTGTGTCTGCGTGTGTGTGTGTTTGCGTGTGTATTTTTGTGTGTGTGTCTGTGAGTTTGTTTGAGTGTGTGTGTGTGTGTGTGTGTGTGTGTGTGTGTGTGTGTGTGTGTGTGTGTGTGTGTGTGTGTGTGTGTGTGTGTGTGTGTGTGTGTTACAGATGATTATTTTTCATCAGCTTGTTACTGCATTTTATTATATGATGCCTGGTTTCGCAGTCTGAATGCCTGGATTTGCATGTGTTCGAATCTCACTTGACAAAACCCATGTACTGGCGGCCTTTCATCCATCCACCTATGGATGGATATCTTAACCTGTTAAGGTTGGTGAAGGTAAAGTGAACAAAGAGAGCCGATAGGCATGACGCACATGATACTGGCCCCACGAAAAGTTCAATTCTGCACTTTAGGATGTAAAAATAATCAGTTTTGTTGTTGTTGTTGTTGTTGGTGGTGGTGGTGTGGTGGTGGTGGTGGTGATGGTGGTGGTGGTGGTGGGGGTGGGGGTGGTGGTGGTGGTGGTAATAATGGTGGTGGCGGCAGTGTTTTTCATGTTTGTTTGAAGGGCTTTAGTTGATGATCATGCCTATCTGCTCCGTCTGTCTACATCATAAGGAAACGTTGAAGTCTCTGCCACTTCACACACCCCCCCCCTACCACCTCAGGGTTATGGAACTATCTAGGTAGGACCTGGCCAGCTCATGGGTTTATGTGCCGGCTTAAGGCTTGTGCCGTGATCATTCTGGATCTTCTCCATCACATGGCACCTGTGACGTTAGTGCATATGGAATTCATTCAGAGCGCGGAGACATCATCTTGAGAAACTGAAACTGAAAAACTTGTATCATGTTTTATGAAGTATATCTTGTAATACATGATGTTCTCCCACATAGTGTACATCCAGTGTGTGTGTGTGTTGTGTGTGTGTGTGTGTGTGTGTGTGTGTGTGTGAGTGTGTGTGGTGGTGTGTGTGTGTGTTTGTGTGTATGTGTTTGTGTGTGTGTGTGTGTGTTTGTGTGCGTGTGTGTGTGTGTTTGTGTGTGTTTGTGTGTGTGTTTGTGTGTGTGTGTGTGTCTGTGTGTTGTGTGTGTGTTGTGTGTGTTGTGTGTGTGTTTGTGTGTGTGTTGTGTGTGTTGTGTGTGTGTGTGTGTGTGTGGTGTGTGTGTGTGTGTTGTGTGTGTGGTGTGTGTATGTGTCTTCGCACCTACAGACCTGTGAGGATGCATGGCCCATTTTTCAGTTTTCTGTCCTTCACATTTTCCACTTGTTTAATCATTGTCTAATCACGTCTCAAAATAGCTCAGCTTATTCAAGTCAATTGGCATATTAAATATAAGGAAGCAACACAGTGGAATATGTTCAGTTCGCGTAACAGTTTGGATTCGCCGTGCTCCTTTGGAAGGTTGAGTATGAGTTCAGTTGACTTTGAAGAATAGAGCTATACTGGAACGTTATACAATACACAAGTCTATGCAAGAATTTAACTAAAACTGAAAATAATTCAGAACGTTATATGATATACTAGTCTATGCAAGAACTTAACTAAAACTGAAAATAATTAAGAACGTTATATAATACACCAGTCTATGCAAGAACTTAACTAAAACTGAAAATAATTAAGAACGTTATATAATACACCAGTCTATGCAAGAACTTAACTAAAACTGAAAATAATTAAGAACGTTATGTAATACACCATGGACCAGGTTGATAAATTCAAATACCTGGGAACGATCATTTCATCAGACGGCAGATGCACATCAGAAATAGCCGGCAGAATCGGCCCAGCCAAAACAGCATTCGGGAAGATGACTGGCATTCTTATCAACAAATGCCTATCAATTAACATCAGGAAGAGAGTTCTTGAATGTTATATAGAACCAATACTGTTGTACGGATGAGAGGCGTGGACAGTCAGCAAACAAAACCAGAACAAGATTGAGGCAGCCGAGATGTGGTTTCTCAGAAGAATGTTGAGAGTTCCATGGACAGCAAAGAAAACAAACGAGACAGTCTTGATGGAGGCAGACACAAGTAGATCACTCATAAGGAAGATTAGGAAAAGACAGGCAACATTTATAGGCCATTCTATGAGGAACGGAGATTTGGAGCACCTGGTCACAACGGGAAAGCTGGAGGGAAGGAGAGCACCGGGTGGACCCAGAGAGAAAATGCTGGACGGACTTGCAGAGTGGCTGGGGACGAGGGGGGTGGGTGAGATGCTAGGGGCAATGAGAGATAGAGACAGATGGAAGCCCATGATCGCCAACGCCATGCAGCAGGGCACCTGATGATGATGATGTAATACACCAGTCTATGCAAGAACTTAACTAAAACTGAAAATAATTATCTTCATCATTTCAAATGGTGATATCTCAAAAGGGACCACATGCCAGTTGCCGATTTCAAACTACTATGAGTTTTCTTCTGGGAGTATAAAATTTGGGGAATGGAGTTTGCTCAAGAGGAATTTATCGCGCTCGGCCAATTCCATATGCACTTCACTCAAATCTGCCAGCAATATTCTAGCAAACTGTCAAAGCCTATACGCCGGTAAGGTCTTGAATTAGGGAGGAGGGGAGAGAATGGACTTACGAAACACTGAGCTGACACCAGTGAAATGGTTGAAACATTAAGAAGAGCATCGAACAAACTATTTTTTCAATGTTGCGGATTGTTCTGGAAAATCCTACAACAATCCTCCTCACATTGTTTTAGAGCGTATTTCCTCTTGTCCATAACAACACCTGCCGACATAAATCTTCAAAGACGCTTTATCTATGTGGAAGCACATCACAAATTTCATTCGCGTGACAGACATATTAAGACTCATCAGTGCTTTATGCAGAGAATGCTGTTGTTTCACAGTCCAAACATTAAGCCTGTGAAAGGAGAACAGAGACATGGCTTGACTACGTTTTCTTCTCATATCCTCCCAAAATGGCGCAAAATCTCCTTGCAGTGATTGAGTTAGTGGACAGGGATGCTGAGAAGCTTGTGTTGGCCGATAATTCACTTGAGATTTATGTCTTGTCGTGATCAAGATAGAGAGAGAGAGAGACAGAGAGAGAGAGAGAGAGAGATGGGTACGGAGAAAGCAAATAGAAAGAAAAGAAATGAGAAAGAAAGAAGGAAAGAAAGAAAGAAAGATGGAAGGAAGGAAAGAAAGAAAGAAAGAAGGAAGGAAAGAAAGAAAGGAAGAAAGAAAGAAAGAAAAAAAGAAAAGAAAGAAAAAGACAGACAGAGAGGAGAGGGTATTGCGCACATGCGCGAGCACACGTACATATGCACATGCAAAATTTAGATACACACACACACACGCACACGCATGCACGCACACACACACCGCGCACACACACAGCTGGGCGCGCACACACACAACACACACGCACACACACACACACACACACACACACACACACACACACGCACGCACACACACACACATGCACACACACGCACACACGCGCACACACACACACGTACTCACACACACGCAAGCACACGCAAGCACACACACACACACACACACACACGAACATACACACATGCACGCAAGCACACACACACACACACACACACACACACACACACACACACACACACAAACACACACACAAACACACTTACACACACACACACTCACACACACACTCTCTCTCTCTCTGTGTCTCTCTGTCACTTTGTCTGTGTCTGTCTCTGTCTGTCTCTCCCCCCCCCCTCTCTCTCTCTCTCTCACTCACTTAAGCACAAATGAGTTTACGCACATAGAAGGAGCTGGTGACAACCAGTAGAAAGGGACCTGCAGCTGATCAACAGAACCTCTACCTGGTCAACAGAACCTCTACCTGGTCAACAGAACCTCTACCTGGTCAACATAACATCTAACTGATCAACAGAACATCTAACTGGTCAACAGAACATCTACCTGGTCAACAGAACCTCTAACTGGTCAACAGAACCTCTAACTGGTCAACAGAACATCTACCTGGTCAACAGAACATCTACCTGGTCAACAGAACATCTACCTGGTCAACAGAACATCTACCTGGTCAACAGAACCTCTACTTGGTCAACAGAACATCTACCTGGTCAACATAACCTCTACTTGGTCAACAGAACCTCTACTTGGTCAACAGAACCTCTACTTGGTCAACAGAACATCTACCTGGTCAACAGAATATTTAACTGGTCAACAGAACTTCTAACTGGTCAACAGAACATCTACCTGGTTAACAGAACATCTACCTGGTCAACAGAACCTCTAACTGGTCAACAGAACTTCTAACTGGTCAACAGAACATCTACCTGGTTAACAGAACATCTACCTGGTCAACATAACCTCTACCTGGTCAACATAACCTCTACTTGGTCAACAGAACATCTACCTGATCAACATAACCTCTACCTGGTCAACAGAACCTCTACCTGGTCAACAGAACATCTACCTGGTCAACAGAACATCTACCTGGTCAACATAACCTCTACCTGGTCAATAGAACCTCTACCTGGTCAACAGAACCTCTACCTGGTCAACAGAACCTCTACCTGGTCAACATAACCTCTACCTGGTCAACAGAACATCTACCTGGTCAACATAACCTCTATCTGGTCAATAGAACCTCCACCTGGTCAACATAACCTCTACTTGGTCAACAGAACATCTACCTGGTCAACATAACCTCTACCTGGTCAATAGAACCTCTACCTGGTCAACATAACCTCTACCTAGTCAACAGAACATCTACCTGGTCAACATAACCTCTACTTGGTCAACATAACCTCTACTTGGTCAACAGAACCTCTACCTGGTCAACAGAACATCTACCTGGTCAACATAACCTCTACCTGGTCAACAGAACATCTACCTGGTCAACAGAACATCTACCTGGTCAACATAACCTCTACTTGGTCAACATAACCTCTACCTGGTTAACAGAACATCTACCTGGTCAACATAACCTCTACCTGGTCAACATAACCTCTACTTGGTCAACAGAACATCTACCTGGTCAACATAACCTCTACTTGGTCAACAGAACATCTACCTGGTCAACAGAACATCTACTTGGTCAACAGAACATCTACCTGGTCAACAGAATATTTAACTGGTCAACAGAACTTCTAACTGGTCAACAGAACTTCTAAGTAATCAACAGAACATCCAATTAGTCAACAGAACCTCCAACAGGTCAACAGAACATCCAACTGGTCAACAGAACATCCAACTGGTCAACAGAACATCCAACTGGTCAACAGAACGTCCAACTGGTCAACAGAACGTCCAACTGGTCAACAGAACATCCAACTGGTCAACAGAACCTCCAACAGGTCAACAGAACATCCAACTGGTCAACAGAACATCCAACTGGTCAACAGAACATCCAACTGGTCAACAGAACATCCAACTGGTCAACAGAACGTCCAACTGGTCAACAGAACGTCCAACTGGTCAACAGAACATCCAACTGGTCAACAGAACATCCAACTGGTCAACAGAACATCCAACTGGTCAACAGAACATCCAACTGGTCAACAGAACATCCAATTGGTTAACAGAACATCCAACTGGTCAACAGAACATCCAACTGGTCAACAGAACATCCAACTGGTCAACAGAACATCCAACTGGTCAACAGAACATTCAACTGGTCAACAGAACCTCTAACTGGTTAACAGAACATCCAACAGGTCAACAGAACATCCAACAGGTCAACAGAACATCCAACAGGTCAACAGAACCTCCAACAGGTCAACAGAACATCCAACTGGTCAACAGAACATCCAACTGGTCAACAGAACCTCTAACTGGTTAACAGAACATCCAACAGGTCAACAGAACCTCCAACAGGTCAACAGAACATCCAATGGTCAACAGAACATCCAACAGGTCAACAGAACATCCAACTGGTCAACAGAACCTCCAACTGGTCAACAGAACATCTAACTAGTCAACAGAACCTCTGACTGACCAGTGGAATCTCTGACTGGTTAACAGAACATCCAACAGGTCAACAGAACATTCAACTGGTCAACAGAACCTCTAACTGGTTAACAGAACATCCAACAGGTCAACAGAACATCCAACAGGTCAACAGAACATCCAACAGGTCAACAGAACCTTCAACAGGTCAACAGAACATCCAACTGGTCAACAGAACATCCAACTGGTCAACAGAACCTCTAACTGGTTAACAGAACATCCAACAGGTCAACAGAACCTCCAACAGGTCAACAGAACATCCAATGGTCAACAGAACATCCAACAGGTCAACAGAACATCCAACTGGTCAACAGAACCTCCAACTGGTCAACAGAACATCTAACTAGTCAACAGAACCTCTGACTGACCAATGGAATCTCTGACTGGTCAACAGAACGTCCAACTGGCGAACATAATTTCTAACTGGTCAACAGAACATCTAACTAGTCAACAGAACCTCTGATTGACCAGCGGAATCTCTGACTGGTCAACAGAACCTCTAACTGGTCAACAAAACCTCTAACTGGTCAACAAAACCTCCAACTGGTCGACGATGGTACGACAGCAGCAGAATGGCTGAAGACAGCGCATAATGGAGCAAGACGTGTCCTGCGATGCGGGAGCAACTATTTCAGTACATTTGATTACACTCATCATCACCATTATCAGGTGCCTTGCCACATGGCGTTGGCGATTATGGACTCCCATCTGTCTCTGTCTCTTGTTGCCTCAAGCATCTCGTCCACCCTCCCTGTCTTCAGCTACTCTGCATGTCCGTCTAGTATCTTCTCCCTGGGTCTACCCGTGCTCTCCTTCCCTCCAGCTTTCCCGTTGTGACCAGGTGTTCCAATTCCCCTTTCCTCATAAAATGGCTTATGAATGTTGCCTGTCTTTTCCTAATATTCCTTATGAATGATCTACTTGTGTCTGCCTCCATCAAGACTGTCTCGTTTGTTTTCTTTGCTGTCCATGGAACTCTCAACATCCTTCTTAGAAACCACATCTCGGTTGCCTCAATCTTATTCTGGCTTTGCTTGTTGACTGTCCACGCCTCGCAACCGTACAACTGTATTGGTTCTATATAACATTCAAGAATTCTCATCCTGATGTTAATTGATAGGCATTTGTTGGTAAGAATGCTTTTCATCTTCTTGAATGCTGTTTTGGCTTGGCCGATTCTGATGGCTATTTCTGATGTGCATCAGCGTGGACAGTCAGCAAGCAAAGCCAGAGCAAGATTGAGGCAGCCGAGATGTGGTTTCTAAGAAGAATGTTGAGAGTTCCATGGACAGCAAAGAAAACAAACGAGACAGTCTTGATGGAGGCAGACACAAGTAGATCTTTCATAAGGAAGATTAGGAAAAGACAGGCAACATTTATAGGCCATTTCATGAGGAAGGAGGATTTGGAGCACCTGGTCACAACGGGAAAGCTGGAGGGAAAGAGAGCACCAGGTAGATCCAGGGAGAAAATGCTGGACGGACTTGCAGAGTGGTTGGAGATGAGGAGGTTGGGGGAGATGCTAGGGGCAACGAGAGATAGAGACAGACGGAAGTCCATGATCACCAACGCCATGCGGCAGGGCACCTGATGATGATGATGATGATCAGCCCGTCTGGCGAAATGACCGCTCTCAGGTATTTAAACTTATCAACCTGTCTCAAGGTTGTGTCGTTTGCTGTTATTTTGCATGAGGGGATTACACTGCCATGCTGATAACACAGGACTCTTGGATATAGTCTCGAGTGGACCACACGTCTTTAGCTACTTGTTGGCAGATTTGAGTGGAGAGTGTATGGAAATGCCCGAATGTGATGATTCCCTCTTCAGTAAAGTCCAGACTTTAAAGTCCCGTGACCCGGAGCTTTAAACTGAAAGAAACATCTTCACAATGACTGAGTTATCTGACGAGGTGGAGAATCCTGTGTTTTCCGATAATTAACTTGTGATTTATGTCTTGCCTGACCAAAGGAGAGACAAAGACAGACAGACAGACAGAGAAAGAGAGAGAAAGAATGAAAGTGAGAGAGAGAGAGATAGAGAGAGAGAGAGAGAGAGAGAGAGAGAAACAAGAACACAAGTACCCATATTTATCAGTTATATGCTAACATTTCATTAAATGGTATTTCTCCGAGTGTTATATAGTCCGTTTCTTGAATCCCGGATTGATTTAGAAGAACATCGGTCAGTTCACTTTCGTAATACCACGAATTTCATGTGCGTTCATGCTTGTATGTGCCTGACAGAGAGAGCGAAACGAAGAGAGAGAGAGAGAGACGCAGACAGACAGAGACAGACAGACAGACATATAGACAGACAGATAGAGAGAGAGAGAGAGAGAGAGAGAGAGAGAGAGAGAGAGAGAGAATGGAAGATAGAAAAACAAGGCAACAGACAGTCAACAAACAGAGAAAGAAATGTATGTTTTAAATGATAAACAATTCCTACCATAAAACAAAGAAACTCTAAACTTACTCAGATATACATTTTAAAAGGCAATTTGGACGACGACAAATAAGTACAAAGAAAGCCTGACATTTCCGGACAGGAGACTATCGTCTGGAAGTAAAATGTCATTTCCAGTCAAAAACATTATGTGTCCACAAAATGACACCGGTAATCTTAAAACAACAAAATGGAACCACTATTGTGGTCAAAGCCATATCAGGACTATAACCGACTAAACCAGAACTCACACATTAAAAGCCATGATGAATCTGGAGGGAAAGAAAACACTGATTGTTTTCTTTGAACAAGAACGCCCGAGGATGTTAGATGGGACCCAGAGTATCAGTGCCTCGCCATTCTCCAGACAGTCACTTCCCAGCTACTGATGCCACAGAAAAGAAACAAAATGGGGGCTGGGAGGGTGTCCATGCGCTGGATTATCCATTTGGACCCCTTCATCAGTTATCTTGTTAATAGACCGAATGGCAAAGCAGGGAGCTTACAAATCCCAGGGCATACCCACACTACAAGCATCAACCTTATCGAGCCCAGCTACCGGACCAAGACAGAAAAAAAGATCTGAGTTTCAGTTTCAGTTTCTCAAGACGACGTCTCCGTGCTCGGAACGAATTCCATATGCACTTACGTCACAGGTGCCATGTGTATGGTGATCATGGCACAAGCCTTAAAAGGCTGCACATAAACCCATGAGCTGGACAGGTTCTGAGTATTTTATCAGCCTATCACTGGAATAATCTTGGTTACGTGTAAATGATATGTGTATCTGTGCATCTTATTTTTTTCAAAAAGTAACATATATGTAAAGTAGATAAATAAATGGTTAAAGGTCTAAATCACAACACAACTAGCTGTCTGGTATAAGCTCGACTCACATGACAGAAAGACACCCCCTCCCACCCAGTCAATGCACAAATGCTCAGCTGTCTACCAACTAGATGAAAACAATATTTTCTCAATCATAGATAAGTATGTAAGTACGTGAGTAAGTAAGTACGTAATTAAGTAAGTGAGAAAGTGAGTGAATAAGTAAGTAGTAAGTGGTGAGTAGATCCAAAACAGGTGCGACTGCCCGCGCCCAAGCAAACAGGAACCAGAAGAACAAGAAAACCAATGTAAGCGTGTATTCAACAAAACAAGACAAGACAAGCGCAAATTTTCGGCCAACCGGCCTTTGTCAAGCGTGATTGCACGGTCACAAACAGACCACAAACACCAAACAACGGATAATAAAAAGAGGACTAAAAACTTCCCTGCCGCCTCACTGCTCATGAACACATGGGCATTCCAATTGGTCCCTTTTTATCCACTGGACGAGGCGGCAGGGAAGTTTTTAGTCCTCTTTTTATTATCCGTTTTTTGGTGTTTGTGGTCTGTTTGTGACCGTGCGTTCGCGCTTGACAAAGGCCGGTTGGCCGAAAATTTGCGCTTGTCTTGTCTTGTTTTGTTAAAGTGGTGAGTAGTTAAATCCATGGGCATTCATGTTTGTATTGAACAACCTACCCAGCCACCAGCTTGCGTGGCTGCCAGCTCTTGTCCTCTTATTATACCATCGACACACAGTCGGAAGTTCTGAACAATGCTTTACAATCTAAACCAAAGCTCTTACTTTTAAACGCATCGATAACTTGTGGAAAAAAACGTTTTTCTTTTCTTTGATAGGTAGTCATGTACCTCAGAACAAGTGATATTTTGCAAAGCATATATACCAAATGATATATGTCTATATATGTATATATCTAGCTAGCTAGCTATATGTGTATATATATATATATAAAGTGATATTTTACAAAGTGTACATAACAAATGATATTTATCAAATAACATTTCATAAACGTATATATTAGGTTGGCACGGGTTGGGCAGACTAAAATGAATGATTTGCACAAGAAAGAGAGAGTGAGGGGTGGCGGGAGAAGAGAGACAGACAGAGACAAAGAAACAGAAAGAGACACAGATAGGTACAGAGACAGATATGAGAGAAAGAGAGAGAGAGAGAGAGAGAAAGAAAGAGACAGAGACAGACAGATAGAATGACAAAGAAACACAGACAGACAGACAGAGGTACAGAGACAGATATGAGAGAGAGACAGAGACAGAGAGACAGAGAGTGACAAAGAAAGAAAGAGAGAGTGATAGTGAGAGTGACAAGGAAACAGACAGACAGACAGAGAGAGGTACAGAGACAGATATGAGAGAGAGACAGAGACAGAGAGTGACAAAGAAAGAAAGAGAGATCGTGAGAGTGACAAAGAAACAGAGAGAGAGAGAGAGAGATTGTACAGGAAGCAATGATATCTCACTGAGTCTGACAAAAACCTGATAGAGGCACCATAAACCAGATCAAACACAAATACAAAGCTTAGTGCAGACACAAGATAATTTATTGACAGGAAACAGAACATCGCGTGAATTGTGTGTATGGCTCATCCTGACTTGATCATTCGTGATCACGTTTTCTGGTTCAAAAACATAATTCAATATTGCTTCAAACAAATCTTGACATTTTTATTCACTCGTGTCAGTGTCTGTGTTCACCCCACACCTTAAACATATTCACAATCACAGATGGGCGCACGCGCACACACACACACGCACGCACGCACGCACGCACGCACGCACACACACACACGCACGCACGCACGCACACACACACACACAAACACTCACACACACACACATAAACACACACAAACACACCATACACACACACACACATAAACACACACAAACACACCCATACACACACACATAAACACACACAAACACACCCATACACACACATAAACACACAAACACACCCATACACACACATAAACACACAAACACACCCATACACACACACATAAACACACACAAACACACCCATACACACACACATAAACACACAAACACACCCATACACACACACACACACACAACACACACACACACACATAAACACACACAACACACACACACACACGCACACACACACACTCACACAAACACACACACACACACCAAAACCACCAACACCAACACCACCAACACCGCTGCCAACAACGTGCACTCACTCCATCCCCCACTTCCCAAACAGCTCAGCTCAACAGTTAGTGGAGAAAGGAAAACACGTGGTTTCCTGTCAGCCATTATGACGTCATGTTTGACTTCCTCTTGAGTTCCGCCTTTCAAGTGGTGTCCAAACTGCTCTCCGTGAAAGAGAAATCACTAGTGGACCAAACAAAAAACAAAAAACAAAAACAAAAAACAAAACAAAAAAGGAGAGAGAGAGAAAGAGAAAAAAAAGACGTGATTTCATGCGATTTTAATTCTATTTTATAAGAAAAATATGTTAAATGATTTTCATGAAACTAATGCATTTAATCATAATCATCATCATTGTCATCATCACCATCATCATCATCAATCACCATCATCAATCACCATCACCACCATCATCGTGTCGTCGTCGTCGTCGTCGTCGTCATCATTCTTATTATTGTTATTATGATTACGAAGAAGATGATGTGATTGTGATGATGGTGATAATGATGATAATACAATAACGATAGTAATGAGGAGGATAGTAATACTGGTGGTGATGATGACAATGGTGACATTTATAATAATGATAAAGGTATAATGATAAAATGGCAATACTAGCCATAATCGCAATACGCCTTCATAGCAGCAATTATGATAACAAAAAGACAAAGGAGAAAAAGCAGAAGACGAGGAATGATGACAATGATAATGATGATATGATGATGATGAAAGTAATAACATTATTGTAACGGTGATGTAATGATAAAGACAATGATGACAATAAATGAACAAGAACGAGAACAGAAACATAGAGAACAAGAATAACAAAAACAAGAACAAGAACGAGAAGAAGAACAAGAGGAAGAAGAATGATGATGATGATAATAATGATAATGATAAGAATAATGATAATAATAGTAATGATAATAGTAACAATAATAATAATTATTATGATGATAATAATAATAAGATAATAATAATGATGATGATGATAATAACAACAATATTAATAATAATAATAATAATATAATCATAATAATAATAATAATGATAATATGACGATGATGATGATGATGATGATGATGATGATGATGATGATGATGATGATGATGATGATGATATAATAATAATAATGATAATAATAATAATAATAATGAGAATGAGAATGATAATAATATAATAATAAATAAGAAGAAGACGAATACGTTGGTGAGTTATGGGGTTTTACCTATATGACATGTTAGACAGAAACACAGGAAGAGTACAACCAAAGACATTTGTTAATAGTACGACAGACAATTAGGTTACCAAACTAGACTGGCAGCTCACTGCAGCAGAGCGTTTAAGATCCCTCACAACCAAACTGTTCTGAAAACTTTAGAATTAATCTTTGACCTTACACCGTGTTAGTTGTGATCATTTGCACAGTGTAATTCTTTTCGAGATTATATATTTAGTCAAGTTGATGAGATATGGAGGTTGTCAGAACACCTGGCAACCTTTCTATCAATACCACTGGCATTGGACTCAAACAAGAGAGTGAATTCCAATACCATGACAGCATCTTTATGGAAGATGGAAGATCCAACAGAGGGATCGAAATCAGAATCCACAAAATAATCAATATCAGCTATCAATTTGCACCACTTCTGAAACACCAAAACATCACTGTTGAAGCAAAATCCCGGCTCATCAGGTCCATTTTCATCCCTATCCTCACATACTTGTAGCTGACTTAGATCCTGACCAAATCCCCAAATTACAAAATCATCATTTTTGAGATGCAGAGCTGTCAGCAAGATCAAACAAGACAATCAGAAACATCAAGCAAAAAAAAAATTTAATTAAATGGCGTCTATTTACCAGCATTTTCCTCAATAGAGAAATCCGTCTAATATCACTCATAGTGAAAAGACGTTAAATCAAAGAACGAACGAAAAGAATTACGTTGTATGGTCACCTGATCAGAATACTACACCACCGGCTGAATTAATAAACATCTAAAAAGTAAACAGATATCGGGATTCAAACTCAAAGGCAGACTAGGGTAGATCTGGCTGGCTGGACAGAAAAAGTCCTTAATATTTCGAGAGGGTATGTAGCTCTATCTGCGTAATGATGCTGTGCCATCTGCATGTCGTCCTTTGTTCTTACGTGCATATTTATCGTTTGTTTTAGTTTTTATAATTTGTATGCTTAACATTTTTGTTTTCAACTATAAACTGTTTTATTTTAACTCTTGCTTTTAAACGAAAGCTTATGGAGCTGTATCTACTTCTTTTATCTGCTCATTTACACTATTGTGGGTGTGGTGAGGAAAGTTTTTTGCTGGCTGCTGACCGACAACTCTCCTCACCACACCCACAATAGTGCACATGGACAGATAAAAGAAGAAGTCGATAAACTTCTATTAGCTTCCGTTTAAAAGCAGGAAATAAAACAGTTTATAGTTGAAAACAAAAATCTTGATTACACAAACTTTGTTTGGAAACAAGAGATAAATTCGTTGGTCTCTGTGTCTCAGTAAGTCAATAGGATTAGCAAAATAAGAAAAACAAAACATCATAGATTTACAATGTTTTCTTCCCACATCATTTCAAAGCTGCATGAAATTCCTTACCGTGATTGCGTTATGTGACGATATGTGGAGGATTGTCTTCACCGATATTTATCTTGCAATTCACTTGTCATTGTGACATGTTTAGATTACATATAGAGAGAAAATAATGACGATTATGATACTCAGTTTTCCAACGGTAACAATTATTAGCTGAAAGACTGAGCAAGGAAGGGAGAGAGAAAAACAGGCAAGCAAACAGACAGACAGAGACAGAGACACAGAGACAGAAACAGAGAGAGACAGAGACAGAAACAGAGAGAGACAGAGACAGAAACAGAGAGAGACAGAGACAGAAACAGAGAGAGACAGAGACAGAAACAGACAGAGACAGAGACACAGAGACAGAAACAGAGAGAGACAGAGACAGAAACAGAGAGAGACAGAGACAGAAACAGAGAGAGAGAGAGAGAGGAACAGGAGAAAGGTAGGAAATGGGATAGATCAACAGATATTCAGGCGGAGAGACAGCTAGAGCTAGATTTTCACTGCGACATTAAAGACAATCGAAACTGTAACGAGGAGAACAGCGTAAAAGGTGAAATGAAATATTGACCAGTTTAGGATGGGAGATCGCCTCGTGAAAGTGGAAAGAGTACCCAAATAATCTCTACGTGTTTACAAGATTGAATGGGTAATTTCCACAACAAATTGGCACCACTTTGAATCTTTCCTTTAGAAGCTGATACTGTAGAACAGGTAATATTTGACAAATTATGTGACCTTCCACAACGAAATGAGTCAACTGTCACCAGAAAGTTATTTCTGAATTCATTGCAGAATCGAAATGGTGAAGTTTGTTTTTAAACCGCATGGAAACTCTGAAATCTGGACATTGAAATGTGATACCTCTCTCATTCGCCATTTTGAAAAATCAGGGAAAATTAAAACAGTTTTTAAGCAGTGACATTTCCCCAAAATCTAGGACCCCAATCTCCAAAGTTTGCACACGACTATTGTTTGTAGTTTGATGTGTCATCATCATCATGTGTCCTGCCGCATAGAGTTGGCGATCATGGCCCCCATATACATCTATCCTTTGTTGCCGCAAGTACATCTTCCACCTTCTCTGTCCTCAACCACCCTGCAAGTCCGTCCAATATTTTCTCCCTGGGTCTACCTTGTGTTATCTTTCCCTCCAGCTTTCCTGTTGTTACCAGGTGCTCTAATCCCCTTTCCTCATAAAATGACATATAAATGTTACTTGTCTTTTCCTAATCTTCCTTATCAATGATCGTCTTGTGTCTGACTCAATCAAGACTGTCTTGTGTGTTTTCTTTGCTGTCCATGGAACTCTCAACATTCTTCTTGATGTGTCTGTTGTAGAAACTGAGGAGTTCAGTAGTAATTGAAAACAGACATTTTGACAGCTGTTTTTTTTTTTTCTTTTTTAAAAGGAAACCGCCTGTAAAGTGTCAGGTGAGTGTTTTCTAATGAATATTTTAGTAAAGAAAGAATTACGTTACAAAAGAAATGTACAGGTAATGATAACCGACAACGACATTCGTACGGCGCTAAGTTTTTGTATAAAAATCAAACCAAAGCGTGCACTCTCATCATTCACCGAAGTGTTTACTCACAATGACCAAAACACGTGGGTGGGGGAGATAGGAGATGGCAGGACAAAATTGTGGGTAAATAACGGGAAGATTCCTTGCTGGACACAAACAGAAGTCTGTAAGTCAGACCTGAAGGAAAACGACAGACTGGGGGGGGGGGGGGGGGAGGCTATCATTAACCCGTTGACCCCTGCCGCCTGTCCGTGAGCATCCTACGTTGTCAATTATGCAAACAAAGCAAACACTTAACCCTTTGACTCCTGCACCCTATCCACCAGCTTTCTGCAGGAAGCTGGTGGACAGGGTGATGGAGTCAAAGGGTTAAGTTTTTGCAGTTTGTGGATAGGGTGCGGGAGTCAAAGGGTTAAGGAAATATTGTCTTCACCTAGTTGATAGACAGCTGAGGCTTTGTGCATTGTCTAGAGGCGGAGGGGGGGGGGGGAATTCTGTCATGTAAGACGAGTTTATACAGAATAGCTAGTTGTGTTGTGATTCAGACTTTTAATCATTTATTTATTTACTTTATATGTATGTTCCTCTTTCCTGAAGACAAGACAAACAGACATACATGTCGTTTACATGTAACTAAGATTATCTCAATGACAGGCTGATACAATACCACTATAAGATATAGACTAGGGTAAAACAAAGGCTAGGCAGGACCTCAGGACCTGGCCAGCACCTGTGACGTTAGTGCATATGGAATTCGTTCTGAGCGCGGAGACGTCGTCTAGAGAAACTGAAACTGCAATTGAAGGAAGATGGCGTTTGTGACTGCGGAATGGACAGGGAAAACTTGATCCATTTGTTTGGACCAAACACAGACAAAGAGTGCTGACTGACTGTGGAACATCTGTATCGAGGAATTTGTAAAGAGGTAGTACCAGAAGTAAAACAGTGAGGTCTGGCAGGTAGTAGTATGTGCATGAAGAGTTACAGAGCCGGCTTTAATCAAAATGCCTTAATGGAGCCCAAACAATCCTCCCTCCTATTTCGACTGCTAACAGCAAACGTTATAATGTGACAAGCGATTCATTTAGTGGGTGAAGGTCACATACCGTGCAGGAAACTTGTGAACCTGGCTGCTCAGAATGTGAGTCATGAGATACAGAGGTTTTCTCTCTCTCTCCCTTTCTCTCTCTCTCTCTCTCTCTCTATCTCTCTCTCTCTCTTTCTCTCTCTCTCTCTCTCTCTCTCTCTCTCTCTCTCTCTCTCTTGTATGTCAATGACCGATGAAACATACAAAAACAAGATTACAAATCTATATGGCCAAGCCGTTTTAACAATCTATTTTTTATACAAAATGATTACAGAAAATCTGAGTTTTGTATTTTTCAACATCATTATGACCTTGAAAAGGTTCGATTGAAATGAAACGCAGCGTGCTTTGAGAATAACAGACTGTTACAACAGTGAAAACACTTTGAAATATTGTAAGAGATTCCAGAGAAGATTATGTGCACACACCGTCTTCAAACAGTCCTGATTTTCAGGCACATTTTCAGATCTGCGTGATTGGCCTTGGAGCTTTTGTTTCCAAACTTATGATTTCGCTATTGCGTGATACAGCTTTGATTAGAATTGGGTAAAGATCTTCTTAAATAGAGTTCAGAAAATATGGTGTACACATTTTTGTCTCAGTCACAGACACAGTGTGTGTGTGTGTGTGTGTGTGTGTGTGTGTGTGTGTGTGTGTGTGTGTGTGTGTGTATGTGTGTGTGTGTGTGTCAGTGGGTGTGTTTTGTATCTCACAAGATGACCTCTACCAGTCGTTAGAAGACCAGTATATCTATTCATCCGTCGGATCGATGGGAGAGAGTCCATGCATGCATGTATCGAGACCTTTAAAAATGAAGATTGAACAAATCAATTGCTGAATGTTGAAACGAAGATTAGGAAAAGAAAGGCAACATTTACAGGTCGTTTTACGAGGAAAGGGGAATTAGAGCACCTGGTCGCAACAGGAAATCTGCAAGGAAAGAGAGTATCAGGTAGACCCAGGGAGAAAATATTGGACGGACTTGCAGGGTGGCTGAGGACAGAGAGGGTGGAAGATGTGCTTGCGGAGACAAGGGATAGATACATATGGAGGGCCATGATCGCCACGCCATGCCGCAGGCCACTTGATGATGATGATGAGTGTCGAAACAGGATAAAACTTTTATTGATAATGAAGAGATTATCATGCACATTAATTGTGTTTATCAAGTTTTGATGACATCAGCTGATTCGGACACATGCTTCATCATAAATTCAAACACATCTATCACCATATCTGTTCTCCGACGTCAGTTCATACTGTCACTTCAAACACATCCACATCAACATCATCATTTCTAGATACACATCCCATTCCTCTCCTGACACTTCTAGACTGTATTTTGCTCCATCTTCTGCACCACCCATGTGTCACGCTGCTCAGTTTGCTTCATAAACACACCTCCAAATCCGTAAGTACTGAGTTACTCTGTAGGGCATGACTGGCTACAGAATCTGGTACAAGTTGTCACACTGACTTGATGATGAGGAAGGATATGACAGTGATTGAGCCATGAAGCTGCACTGCATTTCGATTGAGACTGTGTGACAGGGCTACAGTCTCCGCTGGCTTTCATAATAATTATGTTCTAGTGTCAACTAGGCCAGAGAGAAACAAACACATGCGGCGTTGGTCAGGAACTTTGAGCACATCCTTAATATCGTATCTGTGACGTGAATGGCACTCGACTGTATGCTTCCAGTCTTCCGAATATGCCCATAACACACTAAATTGTGGGACGAGATTGGTCAGAGCTGAAAGATCTTCAAACAATATTTTGGACTTATGACGATTCGAATGCATGATCTTCCAGTCAGGAGACCGTTGTGCTAACCGTTTAGTCGTGTTGAGAGGTACGTCTAGTCCTTGTGGTTCTGGACAGTTTCCACATGTGGAAGACACGTCAGTAATATGAGCTACAATACGTTGTCATGTTGAAATTCCTCTTCAGATCGTCCCTTGAAGTGGAGTCAAAACTGTTTGTCATGTAGTAGTGAAGGCACATACCAGTTCCACATGACTGAAAATAACTTTCTTTAAAGCAGCTGAACTGTTCTCATCAAAACGATATGTGACATTGTGATCAATCTTTTGGGAATCCTTTTCTTCTTCTTCTTTTAACCTTCGAAAGTCGTTTGTTGGACGTAGGCCTTCCCCAGCTGCTTCCATTCACTTCGTTCCAGCGCTTTTCCTCGCCAGTTCTTGTCAAACCCATCTAGGGGAATCCTCTACAGGAGAGCGAAGACAACATCAGCACTGTCCAGGCTGAAACCTGTATAGAAGGACAAGAACGTCTTAATAAAACACAAGATCAGTTTTTTGTCTGTTTTTGTTTTTGTTGTTTTGTTGTTGTTCTTTGTTGTTGTTTTTGTTTTGTTTTGCATGCATTGGTATATTCCACATTCCTGTGTGCATGTGAGACTTGGCCACCACAGCGGATTTGGAAAGTCTGATCCAAGCCATACAAGTGAGGTGTTATTGCAAGATACTAAACAGCACGTGCTCTGTTCACATCAACGAAGAATAAGTTTGCCAGACCATCAAGCAAAACACTGGACCATATGAAGATCTGCTAACTTCAGTCAGAAAAAGAAAAGTATGTTGATATGGACACGTAACAAGATCTAATGGCCTTGCTAAATCAATCCTCCAAGGAATTGTTGAGGGAGGGAGACGGAGGGGAAGATAGAAAAAAACGATGATCTGACAACATTGCAGATTGGACAGAGAAACCATTTGCATAGACCCAGGTTTTGGCAAGTAACCGATACAACTGGAGGAATCTGGTGAATAGTTCTTTTGTGTGGCACCATAGTTATTCTTCACTGAGAAGAAGAAGAAGAAGAAGAAGAAGAAGAAGAAGAAGAAGAAGAAGAAGAAGAAGAAGAAGAAGAAGAAGAAGAAGAAGAAGAAGAAGAAGAAGAAGAAGAAGAAGAAGAAGAAGAAGAAGAAGAAGAAGAAGAAGAAGAAGAAGAAGAAGAAGAAGAAGAAGAAGAAGAAGAAGAAGAAGAAGAAGAAGAAGAAGAAGAAGAAGAAGAAGAAGAAGAAGAGAAGAAGAAGAAGAAGAAGAAGAAGAAGAAGAAGAAGAAGAAGAAGAAGAAGAAGAAGAAGAAGAAGAAGAAGAAGAAGAAGAAGAAGAAGAAG
>CM060310.1:94502881-94506942 GCA_030674185.1 Monoplex corrugatus | reverse complement strand
AAGGAAAGAAAGACTAGACAAGACACAGGTAATAAATACAGGACAAAAGGAAAGAAAGACCAGACAATACACAGAGGTATAATACAGGACAAAGGAAAGAAAGACTAGACAAGACACAGAGTATAATACAGGACAAAAGGAAAGAAAGACCAGACAAGACACAGAGGTATAATACAGGACAAAAGGAAAGAAAGACCAGACAAGACACAGGTATAATACAGGACAAAAGGAAAGAAAGACCAGACAAGACACAGAGTTATAATACAGGACAAAAGGAAAGAAAGACTGACAAGACACAGAGGTATAATACAGGACAAAAGGAAAGAAAGACCAGACAAGACACAGGTATAATATAGGACAAAAGGAAAAAAGACCTGACAAGACACAGAGGTATAATACAGGACAAAAGGAAAGAAAGACCAGACAAGACACAGGTATAATATAGGACAAAAGGAAAGAAAGACCAGACAAGACACAGAGGTATGATACAGGACAAAAGGAAAGAAAGACTAGACAAGACACAGGTAATAAATACAGGACAAAAGGAAAGAAAGACCTAGACAAGACACAGGAATAAATACAGGACAAAAGGAAAGAAAGACCAAACAAGACACAGAGGTATAATACAGGACAAAACGAAAGAAAGACTACACAAGACACAGAGGTATAATACAGGACAAAAGGAAAGAAAGACCAGACAAGACACAGGTATAATACAGGACAAAAGGAAAGAAAGACCAGACAAGACACAGAGGTATAGTACAGTACAGGACAAAAGGAAAGAAAGACCAGACAAGACACAGAGGTATAATACAGGACAAAAGGAAAGAAAGACTAGACAAGACACAGGAATAAATACAGGACAAAAGGAAACAAAGACCAGACAAGACACAGAGGTATAAATACAGGACAAAAGGAAACAAAGACCAGACAAGACACAGAGGTATAAATACAGGACAAAAGGAAACAAAGACCACACAAGACACAAAGGTATAAATACAGGACAAAAGGAAAGAAAGACCAGACAAGACACAGAGGTATAATACAGGACAAAAGGAAAGAAAGACCAGACAAGACACAGAGGTATAATACAGGACAAAAGGAAAGAAAGACCAGACAAGACACAGAGGTATAATACAGGACAAAAGGAAAGAAAGACTAGACAAGACACAGAGGAATAAATACAGGACAAAAGGAAACAAAGACTAGACAAGACACAGGTTTAAATACAGGACAAAAGGAAAGAAAGACTAGACAAGACACAGAGGTATAATACAGGACAAAAGGAAAGAAAGAATAGACAAGACACAGAGGTATAATACAGGACAAAAGGAAAGAAAGACTAGACAAGACACAGAGGTATAATACAGGACAAAAGGAAAGAAAGACCAGACAAGACACAGGTATAATACAGGACAAAAGGAAAGAAAGACCAGACAAGACACAGGTATAATACAGGACAAAAGGAAAGAAAGACCAGACAAGACACAGAGGTATAATACAGGACAAAAGGAAAGAAAGACCAGACAAGACACAGAGGTATAATACAGGACAAAAGGAAACAAAGGCCAGACAAGACACAGGTATAATACAGGACAAAAGGAAAGAAAGACTAGACAAGACACAGAGGTATAATACAGGACAAAAGGAAAGAAAGACTAGACAAGACACAGAGGAATAAATACAGGACAAAAGGAAAGAAAGACTAGACAAGACACAGGTATAATACAGGACAAAAGGAAACAAAGGCCAGACAAGACACAGGTATAAATACAGGACAAAAGGAAAGAAAGACCAGACAAGACACAGGTATAAATACAGGACAAAAGGAAAGAAAGGCTAGACAAGACACAGAGGTATAATACAGGACAAAAGGAAAGAAAGACTAGACAAGACACAGAGGTATAATACAGGACAAAAGGAAAGAAAGACCAGACAAAACACAGAGGTATAATACAGGACAAAAGGAAAGAAAGACCAGACAAAACACAGAGGTATAATACAGGACAAAAGGAAAGAAAGACTAGACAAGACACAGAGGTATAATACAGGACAAAAGGAAAGAAAGACCAGACAAGACACAGGTATAATACAGGACAAAAGGAAAGAAAGACTAGACAAGACACAGAGGTATAATACAGGACAAAAGGAAAGAAAGACTAGACAAGACACAGAGGAATAAATACAGGACAAAAGGAAAGAAAGACCAGACAAGACACAGAGGTATAATACAGGACAAAAGGAAAGAAAGGCCAGACAAGACACAGAGGTATAATACAGGACAAAAGGAAAGAAAGACTAGACAAGACACAGGTATAATACAGGACAAAAGGAAAGAAAGGCCAGACAAGACACAGGAATAAATACAGGACAAAAGGAAAGAAAGACTAGACAAGACACAGAGGAATAAATACAGGACAAAAGGAAAGAAAGACTAGACAAGACACAGAGGAATAAATACAGGACAAAAGGAAAGAAAGACCAGACAAGACACAGAGGTATAATACAGGACAAAAGGAGAGAAAGACCAGACAAGACACAGAGGTATAATACAGGACAAAAGGAAAGAAAGACTAGACAAGACACAGAGGTATAATACAGGACAAAAGGAAAGAAAGACTAGACAAGACACAGAGGTATAATACAGGACAAAAGGAAAGAAAAACTAGACACCCAAACACAGGAACCAAAAAAACACGAAAATAGAATCAGAGCGTGTATGTAATACAACCAGACAAGACAAGCGCAAATTTCCAGTCAACTGGCCTCTCTCAAGCGTAAACGTAAGATGACAAACAAACAACAAATACAAAAATTAGGAGAAAAAGACTGAAACTTCCCTGCTGCTTCGTCCAGTGGAAGAAAACACAAGCGCAACAGAGGGGAACACGACCAGAAGAGGGACAGTACGGACAAACACTAGAAAACCTTCAGCAGTCGACGAACACTATCACACTATCAAGACGATTCACAACAAACAAACAAACAAACAAACAAACGAAAGCAAAATGGTCAAGACATACTAATAATAACTTTTTTTTTTTGTTTCCAGTCAACACGTTTCTGGCAGTATTCGTGTGAATTATAATGGATTGGATTATTTCAAAAACAGAATTTTCCCTCTTGAAATGCCATTTGCCCTCTGTAGCAAAAGCAGGTCACCAATACAGTGCAAGGTTTATTTATTATTTATTCATTTATCTATTTATTTATTCATTCATTTATTCATTTATCTATTTATCAATCTATTTATTTATTTATTATTTGTTTTCATTTCTTTATCTATTTATTGTTTGTTTGTTTGTTTGTTTGTTTGTTTGTTAGTTCGTTGTTTGTTCGTTTATTTATTTATTTGTTTGTTTATTCATTTAATTATTTTTCATTTTTTTGTTGAGGATCATCGCACTTGGGGATATTTCCTTCGCGCCCTCTTTGTCTTTTCTTTTTTTTTCTTTTGTTGTTGTTGTTGTATTTTCCCCATTTTCTACGCCACCTTAATGGCCACAAAAGCTGATTCCCCAAGAAGAGTGATAAGAGTTCCATGGACAGCAAAGAAAACAAACAAGACCGTCTTGAAACGAAAAAGCAAACACAAAAGCAACATTAATAAAAAAAAAATTAAAAAAAGATTAGAAAAAGACTTGCAACACGTATAATCTTAAAAGACATTTTATGAGGCAAGAAGAATTTGAACACTCAGTCACGACAGGAAAACTAGAAGGAAAAACAGCACCAGGCAGACACAGAGAAAAATGTTAGACAGTTTTACAGGGTGGACGGGGGCAGAAAGCGAACGAGGTATACTTGCAGCGACAAAAGATGGATTGTATATTATGGAGGGCCATGATCGCCAAAACCACGCGGCAAGCACATGATGATGATGAGAAGGAGGAGAGTGACGATGAAAATGATAATCAGGATGCTATGGATTTTTATCTAGAATTGAGACTGCGTGACAGCGCTGTACTATAAACCTACTACCATAACTACCGGCCAACTATAGCCCTCATTGTAACGTTTGACCAAATACGCCACAAATGATCACTTGAGGTAGGTATAGA
>CM060310.1:94440381-94492881 GCA_030674185.1 Monoplex corrugatus | reverse complement strand
TCATCTTTTCACATGAATATCTTTTAGCAAACTATAATAATAATAATAATTACAATATTTATAATAGCGCAAAATCTTGATAAAATCAAATCTAAGAGCTGAAGCAGACACACACGCAAGCACGCACGCACGCACCACACACACGCACGCACACACACACACACACACACACACACACACACACACACACACACACGCATGGCTATAAATGGGGAGAAAGAATAAAAGCAATAAAAGCAAGAATAAAAGCAATGGAAAATTATAGAGAGCATAGCATATACAATTATATATTATAAACTGACAGACAACACTCAAGAATTACGTCATTTCAAAATGGTTTCCATCTCGTTTTTCGTGTGTGTTTTCAAAACAAGCACACCATTGAAATAATCTGTTTTACAAAATATGTGTGGTGATAAGGATTGGCCGTTGCCAACAAAATGTTAGGGATCAAACAAGACGTGTTTCTTTAGAAACCAAAGAATATTGTCACAGCCTAGTCAACCATTTCGACCTGCACTCAAGAGTCTCGTCTGGCATCCTGGACTAAAATGATATCACAATGACTTGCGTTAACAAAACACAAACGAGAGGAACAAGAACAATAAATATTGCACTGGTTATTGCTCATCAGTCCATTCCATCCCCAAATAACATGGAATACCTCATAACTGTATACCTTCTGGAATAAAATGGCTGAACGGACCTGAATTATAATCTGATGACCCTGATTTGGCGTTGTACAGACTGCAGGTTCTTCTCCATCACGTCAGCCTGCTGGTCAGCCTCCTCGATCAGGGCCTGGGCCTTGTGGTACTTGTTCATGGTCAAGTCGGCCACATCCTCCTGTAGTGTACATAGACACCAAAATCAGCATCATCATCATTAACATCTTCACTATCATCAATATCATCATCATCATCATTACTATCATGTCATTAATATTATTATCATCACCACCACCGCCATCATCATCATTGTCGTCGTCATACTATCATCACTATCACATCATCATCATCACCACCATTACCATTGTCATTATCATCACCGATATTATCACATCATCAACATCATTAACACCATCACCATTATTGATATCACCACCACCACCACTACCATCATCATCACCAACATCATCACCATCACCATCATCATCATCATCATCACAATTTTTATCATCATATTCGTTCATAGTCTGGTTGGCCACATCATCCTACATAACAAATACAAAATGTGTTGAATTATTCTCTTATGTTTAGTTTATTAATCTGATATGAATAATGACCTTGTGCTTTTTGTTAATTTTTAGTGATAGTTAAAGTGTTTAAAAATGTTTGTATTCCAAGTTTGCATTATTTTAAACAATGTTAAGTTGCTATAATACACTTCTGTCCATGTAGCCAGAAAAAAGCTGAGGTGATGACACTAAATGTCGAAAACCTCTCACCAGTCCAAGTAGATGAAACAGAACAACCCACAACTGAAAAGTTTAACTACCAAGACAGCACTCTCAGACACGATGGAGAAATTGGCACTGACGTCAAGAGCCATCTCGGGAAGGCCAGAAACACCGTCAGAATGCTGAACAACATGTAGAGGTTTCTAGTTCTACCCCTCTCCCAATACAGCCATCACCAGGCTAAGACTATGCGAGCACTGTGTCCTTTCACTCTACTTCATGACTCAAAATGCCGGAGGATGACAGAAGTGACCCCACAAATCTATCAACTGTTCACACAAAGAACTTCTAGACAATCATGTGAATCTTCTGGCCTAACACAATCTCCAACCAACAACTACTCCCCAGTGCAGTGAAATAAATATGGGCATGATCACCCTGAAAAGACAATGGAGATGAATTTGGCACATCATCCAAGGACAGCATGCTAATATCACCTGCCCCTCACTGGACACCAGAAGGAAAACGTAAGAGAGGTAGATCGAAATACGCATGGCGACGAACAATAGAGGAAAACCTCAACACATATTTTGTGTTCAATACAGCGGGTGGCCCAGGATAGACAGATATGGAAAGGACATGTTGCTGCCTTACATGCCAGTGATATCAATATACAATAAGTAAGACCTCTATGAGCGAGGTGTCACAGCAGTTTTCTTCATCTTTTTATTTTTCCCCTTTACTTCTTATTTAAGGACAGGAGTGTTTAATTAGGTCAGTATGCCTGTAGAGTCTTGGCCAACTGGACAAAACTCACCTGACCAGTTACTGTTTACCTGGGCCTGTGTTTGTGCATGCTTTTTGTGCTGTGTTTGTGAACAGTTGTTCTGTCAACTTCTTGTGTTGGTGGGCGAAGTAAAGAGGAGTCAGTTGATGCTTGGTGCCCCTCTGCTACAGTCAGTTTGCAGTTAGGGCGGTTAGGGCCAGTCTCTGGTCAGTGTTCACTTGTAGTCGGATTTGTGTCGTAGAAGTGGAAGAGTGTGTCTGCGTTTAAGGCAGGAGTCTAAGTAAAGAGGAGTCAGTGTTGATGTTTGGTTCCCATCTCTGCTACAGTCAGTTTGCAGTTTGGGTGGTTAGGGCCAGTCTCTGGTCAGTGTTTCGTTTGTACTTGGATTTTGTGTCCTAGAAGTGGAAGAGTTTCTGTGTGTCTGTGTTTAATCAATGTGTAACCTTCTATACATCTCTCAGTAGGTAGGGGTAGGTTACCTCTCTATTCGTCTGTGTGGGTTTCAAGTCAGCAGTGTCCTGCACCACAGTTGTCGTTTATGTCCTTGTTTGGCCCAAGGCTCTATAAGAAAGGCAACCTGTCCGGGCTGATGTTCTGGTAGAATGCGCGGAGCAAGTATGGCTCATGGGCCCTTCCAGCAGCAACTTCCTGCAAGGTTCGACAATTCAGTGATGGCTCATTGCCCTTGCGATGGCTGCCAGGGCGTGAGGTGGCGAGTCAGTACTCACCACGCTACGAACCTTCTGCTACAACGGTTTTCATCTTGGTCCATCTCTATCGTCGTCCTGCTTTGGTTTCATCGTCTACTGATTCGTCTGTCATCTGTCTACATTGCATCGATTGTCCATTCATCATCTGTGTCACCATTCATCATCTATGTGATTCAAGTCAAATCTGAAATTGTCATAGTGTCAGAAAGTTTTGTGTGAGACAGCGCGCGTCACCCTTGTGGGTTTATATTATGAAGGTGTTTTTCTCCTCATGAGGAGTTGATACAGGTGTGAAGCAGTGGACGGGAGCATTGAAGAAATTCACGTCATTAACGTCTTTACGTATTGCCTACGTTGATCTTGCTTGGGTTCTTGGGGCTGGTTTCTGGAAGATTTGAAATGTGTAATGCAATGTCGTTTCCTTGGTGCCAACTCTAGTGGTGCTATATTGATTTATGTTTGTGATATGTATGTATGGTGCGTCATGTTGTATTGTTTGGGATTGAATGAAATTCGTGTGAATGTATTTGTTCAAAACTTTCCTTATTTAGTTAGCAGAAGGGGGCGTTAAAGCTGATAGGTCTGTTTCTCTGTCTTTCCACTCTAGATCAAGCCTTTGCAAGCTTGACACAAGGACTGGACAGAAAAGCACGTTCATGCTTGTGCCACTATCCTTGTCCGTAAAATAAAAGGCTCTCTCTCTCTCTCTCTCTCTCTCTCTCTCTCTCTTCTCTCTCTCTCTCTTCTCTCTCTGTTGGCTTAGCTTAGCTTAGATTAGTTTAGATTAGTTAGTCTTGTCTTGTCTTGTCATGTCATATCATTCATTCTGTCATTTCCATTTGTCCTTGGGTTTATCTTATCTCATCTCATCTCATGCCATCTCGTCTCATCTCATCTCACTTCATCTCAGCTCATTTTATCTCATCTTTTGTCAGTCATTGTCCATGTCACACTCACAGACTCCTTCAGCTGACGTCTGTAGGTCTCGATATCGATCTGTAGCTGATAGTTCAGAGAAGACAACTTCGCCAGCTGGTGGCGCTCTTCTGTCATCTGTGCCTGCATCTCCTTTATCAGACGCTCTGCCTTGAGCTCATTGGCCACAGATTCGCGTTCGCGTCGTGCCGCGTTCTCCAGTTCCCTTTTCAGGACATGGACCTGAACATCATTTGGATTGAGAAATCATTACCTGGGCTTAGGTAACAACAACAACAACAACAACAACTTGGTTTTCAGGTTTTGTTTGTTGGTTTGTTGGTTTGTTGATTTGTTGATTTGTTGATTTCTTAGTTTTCCTACATTGTGCAGGTAGTGTTGGTGCACAATCTGCATGCTCCATTTTTGCGGTTGTGCATGCTGGATGTTTTCACGTTTCCTTAAGCCATTAGACACTAACGTGACTTTAACGTGCATAGATGTTTTGCGGACGTATTTATACCAAGAGGGTTTAAACATTGACAGATCTGCAGACACGTTGTCCTGGGAGATTGGAACAATCTCCACCCTTTGTCCATCAGGCAGGAGGTACCTAGGTTTGATTTAACCCTGACCTTCCAATTGAAAATCTCACATTTACTGCAACCATCAATTTTACAAGTATCGATCAAAGAAAGGTGACTTAGTTCAAACTTAGGTTACTTTTCTATCCAAGACTTATTGAAATAATCTTCACATAAATGTGCTTTGAGAGTTCAGTACTAAAATGTTGATGACACATCTTAATTGATAGGTAGTACAAAACATGTACAAAGTCATACTATGGCATTTTGAATTTCCATTGTAACATAGGCTATGTGTCTAAAGAGAACTGGACAATTACTGGGGACAGTAATAAAGCCAGCACATGCACAGAACTGTAGTAGATGTGTATGTGTGCCACCCTATCTATCCAGCATACCCGTTGTCTTCCTATGGCTCTAAGTCTGAGCATCCACTGCTGTAAACTGGAAGGGCTGGTTGGTGGAGTTGTATCGTTCAAATCACGTGACCAAACCTTTTGATCCATTGTTGTGATGTGATGTTTGGCACGTGTTGTTCCAACCATCTCTCACATCTCTTTGTGACTAATCATGTCCCTTTTGGTCTTACCTGTTAACTCATCTGAAACATGTCATTTCACGGGTGTGGATTTTTCTTTCAAAGGTTTAGTCTGTAGTCTAGATCTGGCACTGGTCAGTGCGGGCACAAAGGTTGTAGTGATCAGTCCTGTTTAGAGCAGCACCACTAAAAGAGGATGCTAAAAGAAATAGGGGTAATGAAGTTGAAACTGTAAAGTGAAAAGATACAAAATATTCCTGCAGTGATGTGCAAGCAAGTAAGCTTCTTAACCTTTTCGCGACATGACGCGAGAATCGTCGGTACGCCTGCCTATGCCGTCAGGACACGTAGCGAGCCCGCTCACCTCAACCGAAATAGCGCTGAGGACACGTAGTGAGAATGCTCGCTACGCCTGTTCTAAAATTAAATTAACTGCGTCAGTACTTCATTGGAAATTCCCTCACAACTTGTAGAAACTACACAATGGAACCCTTCTACGTCATCTGATACTATTTTTTCAACTTAAAGGGGACAATTTCATTGTTAATTTGTGTCAGACACAACCAACCCCGATACTTTGTCTCTTCAAGTTCCCCGAGTCGTTCAGACAGCAGTAAACAACATGGTTAGATGTTCAACTTTCTTGACCGCCGAAGTAGCAGAACTGATCATGCAGGCCGATTTTGAAGATGATCTAGACAGTGATCATTATGAAAGCAGGAACTAAAGTGCTGAAGTGGAAGATTTTGAGGGTGGTGTGCCGCAAAACGACGACGATCCCGCATATTCAACGGATGAAGACGAAGTTGAAGTAGACGAACAAAGTGCGAGCGTCGCTGACAGTGACATCTTTCACTCGGGTAGTCAGGCAACAAATTATTCGGTCTTTGAGCCACATTTTTAGCTACAAGTAAGTTGTCCTGATCAATGTGAAGCTGACACTGAGGTTGACACTGCCAGTGAAGACAGTGGCAATGGAGATGATGCACCACCTGGGTGAGAAATCTTCGGAAATTTCTGCAAATACCTGTTTCTCAGCTACCGAAACATGCGGTTTGCAGCCCTTCGTCTTTCAAGACATCGCCGACCCTAAACCATCATCATCAGGTGTCCTGCCACATGGCGTTGTCGATCATGGACTTCCATCTGTCTCTATGTCTTGTTGCCCCAAGCATCACCTCCACCTTCCTCGTCTTCAGCCACTCCACAAGTCCGTCTAGCATTTTCTCCCCAGGTCTACCTGGTGCTCTCTTTCCCTCCAGCTTTCCCGTTGTGACCAGGTGCCCCAAATCCCCCTTCCTCACATAATGGCCTATAAATGTTGCCTGTCTTTTCCTAATCTTCCTTATGAATGATCTACTTGTGTCTGCCTCCATCAAGACTGTCTCGTTTGTTTTTTTTGCTGTCCATGGAACTCTCAACATTCTTCTTAGAAAACACATCTCAGCTGCCTCAATCTTGTTCTGGCTTTGTTTGTTGACTGTCCATGCCTCACATCCGTACAACAGTATTGGTTCTATGTAACATTGAAGAACTCACTTCCTGATGTTAATTGATAGGCAGTTGTTGGTAAGAATATTTGTCATCTTCTTGAATGCTGTTTTGGCTTGGCCGATTCTGCCAGCTATTTCTGATGTGCATCTGCTGTCTGATGAAATGACTGTTCCAAAGTATTTAAACTTATTAACCTGTGTCAAGGTTGTGCCATTTGCTGTTATTTTGCATGAGGGGATTTCATGTTTTTACTGATCACCATGACTTCAGTCTTCCTGCTGTTTAGTTCCAACCCCTTACCTTTGCTTTCTATTTCTAGTATATTCACAAGGTTTTGTAGGTCCCTTTCACTTTCTGCAATTAGCACGGTGTCATCTGCGTATCGAATGTTGTTTATCATTTTCCCTCCAACATTTAATCCAGGGTCTTCTTCTAGGTTTCTCATGATGTTTTCCCTGTAAAGTGAAAACAGATCTGGTGACAAAACACAACCGTGTCTGACTCCTCTTTTGATGTTTTGGAAAGGGCTTATATTGTTTTCTATTCTCATTGCAGCTGTTTGTTCCCAGTACATATTTCTGATTATTCGTAGATCTTTTCCATCAACATTGAGTCTCTCCAGTTGGTGGATCAATTCTTCAAGTCTTACCCAATCAAAAGCCTTGGTATAGTCAACAAAGCATAAATACAAATCCTTATTCATCTCAATTGACCTCTCTATGATAGTTCTTAGGATGTATACGGCATTAATAGTTCCTTTCCATTCCACAAATCCACACTGTTTTTCTGCTATTTCTCTATCGGTTCTATTCTTTGTCCTCATCATGATAATTCTTAACAAGATTTTTGTTACATGACTCATCAAACTGATTGTGCGATGGAGTTGGCATTCTGAGGCCCCTGTCTTCTTTGGAAGTGCAATGAGAATTGATTTTGACATATCTTTAGGGGTTTTTCCAGTGTAGTAAATTTCATTTAGGAGGACTGTTATCTTTTCTATGCCAAATTCCTCCAGGGCTTCAATCATCTCTGTAGTAATGTTGTCTGGTCCTAGGGCTTTTCCTGGTTTCATCTTTTTCAGTGCTGCTCTAACTTCATCTTTCATTAAGGGTGGTCCTTCGAAGTTCTTTTTTTATAATGTGTTCTTCGTTTCTGTCATCCTCAAAAAGGTCTTTAATGTACTCTCCCCATCTGTCTAATATTTTGTATTTTTCCATGATAAGCGTGCCATCTTTCGATTTTAAGCAACCAGTTGATGTGCATGTGTTTTTCCTGTAGACAATTTCTTCAATTTGTCTGTATATACCCTGATGATCCGTTTTGTGTCGGTCTTCTATTTCTTTGCATTTTGTGTTCAGCCAAGCTTCCTTAGCTTCATTGCACCTATTCCTGATTTCTTTGTTTTTCTTCCTGTATATCTCCTCGTTTCTCTTTGCCCTCCTCCTTTCCTCCATCAAGCCCAAAATGTCATTAGTCATCCAGCTCTTGTTTGCTTTTCTATCTGCATTAGGGATTTCTTCACAAGCTTCATTTATCGAATTTCTCAACTTTGTCTATTGTTCCTTACAGTCACCAACGTCTTCCAGGCACTGAATTTGTTTTGAACATGTACTTTAAATTTTTTACGAATCACTTCATCTGTCTTTTAGAGTCCAAGGTTTAGATTGATATTGCTTTTGGTCTCTTTCCTTTTCCTTAATTTCAGCCTAAACCTTCCCACTACAGGATTCTGGTCACTGTTGCAGTCTGCGCCTATTGGTGTTTTTGCTGACAGTAAAGAATTTCTAAATCTTTTGTTGGATCAGGATGCAGCCAATCTGATTTTTGGTATTATCTCCTGGACTCATCCAAGTACATTTTCTTCTATTAGGCTGCTCAAACCAGGTGTTTCCTACTGTAAACTCATTCATCTGCGCCCATTCTACAAGTTTCCCTCCCCCTTTCATTTTGTGTACCAAGGCCATGTGGTCCAACTATATCCTCCACCCTATCCTGTCCACTTTAGCATTAAAATCTCCCATTATGATTGTGACTTCTTGTGATTTACATTGGACCTTGGCCATCTCTAATACTTCGTAGAAGTTGTCGATTCTTCCTGAGTACTTGCTGATGTTGGTGCATACACCTGGAAGATGTTGATATCAAATGGTTTGCCTCCCAATTTGAAACCCGCAAAACTCTGTCAGACATTGCCCAGTATCCCTTAACCCTTTTCATTTGTCTTTGTCCATTATGATGCCTACTCCTCTTTCACGTGAATTACCACCAGAGTATATCACTGTGTATTCTCCTGATGTTATCATGCCTGCCCCCTTCAGTCTCACTTCCCCTAGTCCTAAAATACTAATGTTAAGCCTTTCCATCTCTATTTTGATGTTGTCTGATTTTCCCTTCTGCAACAGTGTTCTGATGTTCCATGTTGCTATTTTGGTGTGGTTCGGGTGTGGTTACGCCTGGATGAAGGATGCGGTTTTCATCAAGCGTTCTTTGTTGCCTTATAGTTTCTCGATTTACCACTGCTTTTATTTATTTATTTTATTTACTTGTTTACTTATTTATTTATTTATTTATTCATTATTTATTCATTCATTTATTTATTCATTTATTTATTGGTTCAATTGTGATAGAAATTATGGGATGTGCTTTGGAGACTGTGGTCCTATCTGGTGTGTGAATTGAAGATTAAATGTCTGTTTCTAGAAGATTATTTTGTGAGTGTCGTGTACTGAGAACATCCATTATCAATTTACTTTTAATCTGGCTAGAGCTTGTTCATAAATGGTCAAGAAATGTACGACAAAAGAGTTCAGACTTTTGATATTCTGAATGTTGTGGTCCTTCTCACCTGACTTTTGTACAACAAGAAACGCCAACTTAAACGTGTACGCTGCGTCATCCACCTGATCAGTTTTGTGGCCCATATTTTCAAACAGCCAATCTCCACAAAGCTCTGTGTTACTGATGCCCATCATTTTTGTACTTAAAGACGGAATTGTCTGAAAGAAACATTTGTTTAAACTACAAAAAGCAGGATCATACTCACATCCTCGAGCAGAGCACGTGCATCCTCCAGCTCCTGGGTGAGGGCCACACTCTTCCTTTCTGACACTGCCAGCTGGTTCCTCAGGTCGTCAGCAGCACGGCGTTCGTCCTCCACCAGGGTCTCCAGTTCCTGCACGTGCAAAACGTCAGACATCACGTTGACCGTGAACACATTCACTTTGTCGTAGATCACAATCACCACATTAAAATATACACACTCTCTGACACAACCAGCTGGTTCTTCAAGTCGCCCACAGTGTGATAACGGAAAATGATATCAGTTCACAGAACTGATTGATCCAACACATGCCTAAACGACAAAACAATTTTTTTTTAAATACAATTTATGGCGTCTTAACACATACCTCAAGGACAGAAAATCAGACAACTGATGGCATCTTAACACATACCTCAAGGACAGAAAATCAGACAATTGATGGCATCTTAACTATACCTCAAGGACAGAAAATCAGACAACTGATGGCATCTTAACACAATCCTCAAGGACAGAAAATCAGACAACTGATGGCATCTTAACACATACCTCAAGGACAGTAAAATCAGTACATGATGGCATCTTACACATAAATTCAAGGACAGAAAATCAGACAACTGATGGCATCTAACACATACCCTCAAGGACCAGAAAATCACGATCAACTGTTGGCGTCCTCTACACATACTCACAAGGACAGTAAAATCAGACAACTGATTGTTCCAGCTCTTAACGTATATCTCAAGGACAGAAATCAGACAATAGGGGTCTTAACACACATCTCAAAGACAGAATATCAGACAACAGATGGCGTCTTAACATATATCTCAAGGGTAAAAAGATTACACGACTGACATATTACACATAAATTCAAGGGAGGGGACCATAACTGACCATATCTTACCCGCAGTGGGATACTGCAGACGCAGAAATTCAGGTCCTCTCCTATTTTGAACCACAAGAACTATCACGTTTGCTTTAAGGTAATTATGATTTCCTCTTTCTTGCCATGCTCTGAGTTTCTCACAAGACTCTCTTACTTCTGCCTTAAATATCATTCACCTGTATTTGTTCCAGACTCTCTATCTCCCCAAAGACGGAATATGACTATCTTTAAGACGGGTTAAAGAACGGTCATATACTCGAAAATCCACTTCTCTGTTGCTTAGATAGGGGGTGGCTGCATGGGCTCTATCCTGTGGCAGAGGAAGAAGACGACGACGACGACAGAAGAAGAACAAGAAGAAGAAAGAGAATGAGGAGGAGAGAGGACGTGGAGGAGGAGAAAAAGAAGAAGAAGAAAAACAAGAAGAGGAAACACAAGAAGAAAGAAAGAGAGAAGAAGAGGAGGAGAGAATAGAGAAAAGAAGGCAAAGAGGAGGAGGAGAAAAGAAGGAGAAGACAGAAGACAGAAGAGGAGGAGGAGAAGAAGAAGATGATGATGGTGATGATGATGAAAATGATGATGAAGATCAAGAATAATGAAAAGAAGAGGACAAGAACAAGAACACGAACAAGAACAAGAAAAAAAGGAAGAAGAAGAATTACAGAAACAACAAAAACAAGGAGGAGGAGGAAGAAAAAACAAGAAGAAGACGACGACGAAGAAGAAGAAGAAAAAGAAGACGAAGGAAAGAAGAAGAAAGAGGTGGAGGAGGGGGAAAGAGGAGGAAGAAAAAAAGAAGAAAAAGAAGAAACACAAAAAGAAGAAACACAAGAAGAAGAAAGAGAAAGAGGACGAGGAGGAAGAGGAGGAGGAAAAAAAGAGACGAAGAAGAAAAAGAAGAAGGGAGGAGGAGAAGTAAGACGAACAGATGAAGAACAAAAGAAGAAAAAGAAGAAGTAACAGAAGAAGAGGAATGGGCAGGAGTGGAGGAGAAGAAAATGGAAAAGGAGGAGGAGGAGGAAAAGAAGGAGAAGAAGAGGAAGAGGAAGAAAAAGGAGAAGAAGGAAAGAAGGAGAAGAAGAAGAACAAGAACAACAACAACATCAACATCAACAACAACAACATTAACAACAGCAGCAACAACAACAACTACAACAAAAGCAAGAACAAGAATGTGAACATTAACAAGAACAAGCAGAAGAAGAAGAAGAAAGTAAAAGAAGAACAAGAACAAGAACAGGAAGAACAAGAACAAGAAGAAAAAGTAGTAGTAGTAGTAGTAGAAGAAGAAGAAGTAGTAGTAGAAGAAGAAGTAGTAGTAGTAGAAGAAGAAAAAGAAGAAGTAGTAGTACAAGAAGAAGAATAAGAAGTAGTAGTATAAGAAGAAGTAGTAGTAGTAGAAGAAGAAAAAGAAGTAGTAGTATGTAGTAGAAGAAGTAGTAGTAGTAGTAGAAGAAGAAGAAAAAGAAGTAGTAGTACTAGTATAAGAAGAAGTAGTAGTAGTAGAAGAAGAAGAAAAAGAAGTAGTAGTATAAGAAGAAGTAGTAGTAGTAGAAGAAGAAGAAAAAGAAGTAGTAGTAGTAGTAGAAGAAAAAGAAGTAGTAGTATAAGAAGAAGTAGTAGTAGAAGAAGAAAAAGTAGTAGTATAAGAAGTAGTAGTAGTAGTAGAAGAAGAAGAAAAAGTAGTAGTAGTAGAAGAAGAAGAAAAAGTAGTAGTAGTAGAAGAAGAAGAAAAAGAAGTAGTAGTAGTAGAAGAAGAAGAAAAAGAAGTAGTTAGTAGTAGAAGAAGAAGAAAAAGAAGTAGTAGTATAAGAAGAAGTAGTAGTAGTAGAAGAAGAAAAAGTAGTAGTAGTAGAAGAAGTAGTAGTAGTAGAAGAAGAAGTAGTAGTAGTAGAACAAGAAGAAAAAGAAGAAGTAGTAGTAGTAGAAGAAGTAGTAGTAGAAGAAGTAGTAGTAGTAGAAGTAGTAGTAGTAGAAGAAGTAGTAGTAGTAGTAGTAGAAGTTAGTAGTAGTAGTAGAAGAAGAAGTAGTAGTAGAAGAAGTAGTAGTAGTAGTAGAAGAAGTAGTAGTAGTAGTAGTAGAAGTAGTAGTAGTAGAAGAAGTAGTAGTAGAAGTAGTAGTAGTAGTAGAAGAAGTAAGTAGTAGAAGAAGTAGTAGTAGTAGAAGTAGTAGTAGTAGTAAAGAAGTAGTAGTAGTAGTAGTAGTAGTAGTAGTAGTAGAAGTAGTAGTAGTAGTAGAAGTAGTAGTAGAAGAAGTAGTTAGTAGTAGAAGAAGTAGTAGTAGTAGTAGTAGAAGAAGTAGTAGTAGTAGTAGTAGAAGAAGTAGTAGTAGTAGAAGAAGTAGTAGTAGTAGAAGAAGTAGTAGTAGAAGAAGAAGTAGTAGTAGAAGAAGAAGAAGTAGTAGTAGTAGAAGAAGTAGTAAGTAGTAGTTAGAAGAAGTAGTAGTAGTAGAAGAAGTAGTAGTAGTAGTAGTAGAAGAAGTAGTAGTAGTAGTAGAAGAAGTAGAAGTAGTAGTAGTAGAAGAAGTAGTAGTAGTAGAAGAAGTAGTAGTAGTAGTAGTAGTAGAAGAAGTAGTAGTAGTAGAAGAAGAAAAAGTAGTAGTAGTAGAAGTAGTAGTAGTAGAAGAAGAAGAAGAAAAAGAAGTAGTAGTAGTAGAAGAAGTAGTAGTAGTAGAAGAAGAAGAAGAAAAAGAAGTAGTAGTAGTAGAAGAAGAAAAAGAAGTAGTAGTAGTAGTAGAAGATAGTAGTAGTAGAAGAAGAAGTAGTAGAAGAAGTAGTAGTAGTAGAAGAAGAAGTAGTAGTAGTAGTAGAAGAAAAAGAAGTAGTAGTAATAGTAGAAGAAGAAGAAGAAAAAGAAGTAGTAGTAATAGAAGTAGTAGTAGTAGTAGAAGAAGTAGTAGTAGTAGAAGAAGAAGTAGTAGTAGTAGAAGAAGTAGTAGTAGTAGAAGAAGAAGTAGTAGTAGTAGAAGAAGAAAAAGTAGTAGAAGAACTAGTAGTAGTAGAAGAAGAAGAAGAAAAAGAAGTAGTAGTAGTAGTATAAGAAGTAGTAGTAGTAGAAGAAGAAGAAAAAGAAGTAGTAGTAGTAGAAGAAGAAGTAGTCGTAGTAGAAGAAGAAGTAGTAGTAGTAGTAGAAGAAGAAAAAAGAAGTAGTAGTAGTAGAAGAAGAAGAAAAAGATAGAGTAGAAGAAGAAGAAAAAGAAAGTAGTAGTAAAAGAAGAAGAAAAAGAATAGTAGTAGTAGAAGAAGAAGTAGTAGTAGAGAAGAAGAAGTAGTAGTAGAAGAAGAAGAAAAACAAGAAGTAGTAGTAGAGAAGAAGAAAAAGAAGTAGTAGTAGTAGAAGAAGAAGAAAAAGAAGTAGTAGTAGAAGAAGAAGAAAAAGAAGTAGTAGTAGAAGAAGTAGTAGTAGTAGAAGAAGAAGAAAAAGAGTAGTAGTAGTGGTAGTAGAAGAAGAAGAAAAAGAAAAGAAGTAGTAGTAGTAAGAAGAAGAAGAAGTAGTAGTAGTAGTAGAAGAAAAAAAGAGAAGTAGTAGTATAAGAAGAAGTAGTAGTAGTAGAAGAAGAAGAAAAAGAAGTAGTAGTAGTAGAAGAAGAAGTAGTAGTAGTAGAGAAGAAGAAAAGAAGTAGTAGTAGTAGTAGAAGAAGAAGAAAAAGTAGTAGTAGTAGAAGAGAAGAAAAGAAAGAAGTAGTAGTAGTAGAAGAAGAGAAAAAAGAAGTAGTAGTAGTAGAAGAAGAAGAAAAAGAAAGTAGTAGTAGAAGAAGAAGAAAAAGAAGTAGTAGTAGAAGAAGAAGAAAAAGAAGTAGTAGTAGTAGAAGAAGAAGAAAAAGAGAAGTAGTAGTAGTAAGAAGAAGAAAAAGAAGTAGTCGTAGTAGAAGAAGAAGATAGAAGATAGTAGTAGTAGAAGAAGAAGAAAAAGAAGAAAGAAGTAGTAGAAGAAGAAGAAAAGTAGTAGTAGAAGAAGAAGAAAAAGAAGTAGTAGTAGAAGAAGAAGAAAAAAGTAGTAGTAGAGAAGAAGAAGAGAAAAGAAAGTAGTAGTGAAGAAGTAGAAGAAAAAGAAGTAGTAGTAGTAGAAGAAGAAGAAAAAGAAGTAGTAGTAGTAGAGAGAAGAAGTAGTAGTAGTAGAAGAAGAAGAAAAGAAGTAGTAGTAGTAGAAGAAGAAGAAAAAGTAGTAGTAGTAGAGAAGAGAGAGAAAGAAGAAGAAGTAGTAGTAGAAGAAGAAGAAAAAGAAGTAGTAGTAGTAGAAGAAGAAGAAAAAAGAAGTAAGTAGTAGTAGAAGAAGAGAGTAGAGTAGTAGAGAAGAAGAAAAAGAAGTAGTAGAAGAAGAAGTAGTAGTAGTAGAAGAAGAAGAAAAGAAGTAGTAGTAGTAGAAGAAGAAGTAGTAGTAGTAGAAGAAGAAGAAAAAGAAGTAGTAGAAGAAGAAGAAAAAAGAAGTAGTAGTAGAAGAAGAAGAAGAAGAAGTAGTAGTAGAAGAAGAAGAAGAAAAGTAGTAGTAGTAGAAGAAGAAGAGAGTAGTAGTAGTAGTAGTAGAAGAAGTAGTAGTAGAAGTAGTAGTAGTAGAAGAAAAAGAAAAAGTAGTAGTAGTAGTAGAAGAAGAAAAAGAAGTAGTAGTAGTAGAAGAAGAAGAAAAAGAAGTAGTAGTAGTAGAAGAAAAAGAAGTAGTAGTAGAAGAAGAAGAAGAAGAAAAGCAACAATAACAAGGTGGATGAGGAAGAGGAGGGGAAAAAGAAGAAGAAGAACGACAACAACGACAACAACAACAACAACCACAACAACAACAGCAACAACAACAAAACAGAAACAACAAGAAGGAGGAGGAGGGGGAGGAGGAAGAAAAATAAGAAGAAGAAGAAGAATTACAACAAGAAACAACAACAAAGCAAGAACAAGCAGAACAAAAAGAAGAAGAAGTAGTGGTAGTAAAAAGAAAAAAACAACAACAACAACAACAAAAGCAAGAACAAGAACAAGCAGAAGAAAAAGAAGTAGTAAAAGAAGTAACAGAAGAAAAAGAACAACAACAAACAACAAGGAGAGAGTAAGAGAAGGGAAGAAGAAGAAGAACAACAACAACGGATGAGGAAGAGGAAGGGAAGAAGAAGAAAGAGAACAACAACAACAAAAGCAAGAACAAGAACATGAAGAAGAAGAAGAAGGTGGAGGAGGAGAAGAAGAAGAGGAGGAAGAAAAGGAACAACAACAACAACAACAACAACAAGAAAAGGAAAAAGAAGAAGAAGAAGAAGAAGAAGAAGAACAGGAGCAAGAACAAGAACATGAATATGAGCAAGAAGAAGAAGAAGAAGAGGAAGGAGGAGGAGGAGGAGAGGAAGAAGAAGAGAGCAAGAGGAAGAAGAAAAAAAAGAACAACAACAATAACAACAAAGAGGAGGAGGAGGAAGGGGAAAAGAAGAAGAAGAAGAAACAAAAACAGAAGAAACAGAAGAAGACCGTACCTTGACGCGGATCTGCAGGGACTTCATCTGTTTGAGATACTTTTGTGTGGCACGGTTGGCGTTGTCCAAGTCCGTCTCCAGTTCACGGGTGTCACCCTCGATTTTCTTCTTGAGGCGGTAGATCTCTGTCTTGTAACGGGCCTCCACCTCCACCAGGGTGCGCTGCAGCTCCTCGATGACACGGGCACTGCTTTTCCTGTTGAAGAGAGTCGTACCTTCATTGTTACAGTCAAATTTAAAAACCCACCTCTTTTCCCAACAATGAATTCTGCAACTACTTCGTTCCCTCAGTCTGTGTATCAAATATTGTAAGATGATCTTTGTCGACTGAATGCGTATGCCTGGTGCATGAGTGCGCTTCGATTTGAATTGTCAAGATTTGGTGCCGTATAAATACTGTAATTGGTAGTAATAGTAGTAGTAGTAGTAGTAGTAGTAGTAGTAGTAGTAGTTGAAGTAGTGTTGTTGCTACAGTCACTGGACTTCTTGGGAAGATTCTGCTGTCTCAGATTTTCTTTAGACAGTGTATGCACCACAGCAGCAGATCCATGTGATGGAAAAAAATCCAGAATAATCATGAAATAAGCAATGAGCTTGGACATAAAACCAGCACGCTGGTAACATTTACGGACATGGGATACACACACAGACACAGACACACACACACACACACAGACACACACACACACACACACACACACACACACACACACACACACACAGACACACATACGCACTCTCACACACACAAACATACACGCACACATACACACACATACACACACACAAACACACACACATACACACACAATCACACACACACACACACACACATACACACACAAGCACACACACACACACACACACACACTATCTCTCTCTCTCTCTCTCTCTCTCTCTCTCTCTCTCTCTCTCTCTCTCTCTCTAACTCTGACCGACAGTTCTGTGTCTCTGAGTGTCCTGACCTCTACCTTATCGTGACCTCACCTGTGGCAACAGGTAGGGCGATGGGTAAGATGAAAGGAGAGACACCTGAATTATATATGGCTCTGCTTCATGCTCAGTCGGCATGCACTGGTGACAAAGCCGATGTTATTGCTGACTTTGTCGCAGATGAGCATGTTGACATTGCTTTTATCACGGAGACATGGCTTAACCCCCTTGGTCACGAACCTATACTTGCTAGCCTCACTCCGAGTGGTTACAGGCTTGCTTCTTTCCATCGCTCATCCCGAGGTGGCGGTATCGCCATCCTCTACAACGACTCACTCCATTCCCGCCTATCTTTCTCGCAGTCTCTGCCTTTCTCCCATCCTTCTTTCGAGCACGTTGAAGTATCCTTCCAATCCACCCCTCACCCCATCACCTTCTCCTGTGTCTATCGACCCCCACCTAGCTCTGCCAACAAACTCACCACATCCATGTTTCTCTCTGACTTTGACCAATTGCTTGACCACTACTGCCTCTTACCTGGAAATCTCATCATTCTAGGTGATATCAATGTCCACTATGACAACACTCACCGTTATGACACAAGACATATCATCAACTCTCTGTCCAATCACAATATGACTCAACACATTTCTGAACCAACCCATCAAAAAGGTCACATTCTTGACTGGATCATTTCTCGTGATCATCACAATTCCGCTACTGACAACTGCTTAGTTCTTTCTACCCGTCTAACTTCAGCCCTTCCATCTGACCACTCTGCAATTCTCTGTTCTCTCGACATTTCTCCTCCTTCCCGTACCATGCGCACAGTGACTCGACGCAATCTCAAATCTATCGACCTCTCCACATTTTCATCTGATGCCTCCCGTCTCCTTTCTGAAAAGTCACATAACCTTGCCGATGAATTCTATACTACTCTCCACCATCTTCTGGACACTCATGCTCCAGCCACAACCCGTCTTTTACCTGACCGCCCCCCTACCCCCTGGCTCACTCATGAGATCGCCTGTGCAAAACGTGCCCGCCGCAGAGCAGAGCGCCGCTGGCGCAAATCCAAACTCACTGTACACAGGCAACTTTTCCAAGCCTCTAAAACAAAAGTATCCACCCTCATTGCATCAGCAAAAACAAGCTATTTCCAAACCAAAATCCTGAATGCCTCTTCTTCAAAAGAACTCTTTACAACCATGAATCATCTCCTTGGCACACGAAAAGATTTACCTCTCCCAACAAAACATACAAATGAAGAACTCCCATCTGTATTCTCCAACTATTTCACCACCAAAATACAAACTCTTCGTGACAGGCTTGACAGGACACCCTGTCAACCATGCCCACCTGACCCTTCCTTCTCTGGCACACCTCTTACTACTTTTACCCCAGTCTCACAAGAAGAAATTCTCAACACAATCAGATCCATGTCGTTCAAAACCTGCGAACTGGATCCTCTTCCAGGTTCTGTCTACGCCGACTGTCTCCCTACTCTCCTCCCATTCATCACTGACATCATCAACACTTCTCTTCAAACTGGAACTGTCCCAGATTCTTTCAAGTCTGCTATTGTTCACCCTCTCCTCAAGAAACACAATTTAGATCCAAATGAACTGAAAAATTACCGGCCTATCTCTAATCTCTCTTTCTTGTCAAAACTCCTTGAAAAAGTCGTCCTCAACCAGCTGAACTCTCACCTGTCTGCCAACAATCTCCTCAATCCTTTCCAGTCAGCCTACCGCCAGTGCCATAGCACTGAAACTGCCCTACTACACATTCTCAACAATCTCCTCCTTGCAACTGATACTGGCAAAGTCTCTCTCCTCACACTCCTTGATCTGTCTGCAGCCTTTGATACCATTGATCATGGTATTCTCCTTTCTAGACTTCATCATACTTTTGGCATCTCTGACATTGCTCTGTCTTGGTTCACTTCATACCTATCAAACAGAAAACAAACCGTTCTCATCAATGGCACTTACTCTCAACCTGCATACCTGACCTGTGGTGTTCCACAAGGATCTGTCCTTGGCCCTGTTCTTTTCACTCTTTACACCTCCCCCCTGTCCACCATCACCAACTCCCATTCTATAAAACACCACTTCTATGCTGATGACACCCAACTTCAAGACAGTGACTCACCTGATAATATACAGCGCCTGTTGACTCGCACCACTGAGTGTTACTCGGACATTAAGAACTGGATGACACACAATAGACTTCAGCTTAATGACGACAAAACAGAAGCTATCCTCATTGGCACCCGTCAGAAACTTTCTCAGCTGCCTCCTCTTTCTCTCCCATTATGTAACACATCAGTCCCAATTTCTGATTCAGCTAAAAACCTTGGTGTCTGCATTGACTCTACCCTCTCCATGAACAACTTTGTTTCTCAAACTGCCAGATCCTGCTACTATCATCTCCATCGTATAAAGCTGATCAGGAAGTATCTCTCTGTCGAAACAACTGCAAAACTCGTTCTCTCCTTCATAATGTCTCGCATTGACTATTGCAATTCACTCCTGTCTGGTCTTCCTGCCTCCACCATTCACATCCTACAGCGCATTCAAAACAATGCTGCACGCCTTGTACTCAAAAAGAAAAAAGCTGACCACATATCTCCTCTCCTGGCACAACTTCACTGGCTCCCTGTATCAAAGCGCATACAGTACAAACTAGACACCATGTGCTACAAAAGCCTCAATAACGCAGCCCCCGATTACCTGTCAAGCCTACTTGAGATCTATGTTCCCTCACGTACCCTCCGCTCTGCCTCTGATCCTCTGACTCTTCGCTTTCCACGCACTAAGCTCAATACCTATGGTCCACGAGCCTTCTCTGTTTCTGGTCCACTCTCCTGGAACAAATTTCCTCTCTCAGTCCGTCAGCAACCTACTTTTGTCTCCTTCAAGTCCGCTCTCAAAACTCACCTTTTCTCTCCTGCATAAAATCCTAACCTCACTCAACCCTCCCCTCTGCAGCCTGTCTCCGCTCGGAGGGAATCACATGGTTAAATATATAATTGTATGCTATGCTCTCTATAATTTTCCATTGCTTTTATTCTTGCTTTTATTGCTTTTATTCTTTCTCCCCATTTATAGCCATGCGTGTGTGTGGGTGTGTGTGTGTGTGTGTGTGTGTGTGTGTGTGTGTCTGTATGTGTGCGTGCGTGTGTGTGCGAGCGTGCGTGCCTGCGTGTGTGTCTGCTTCAGCGCTTAGATTTGATTTTATCAAGATTTTGCGCTATATAAATATTGTAATTATTATTATTCATGCATGCTTAGCGAAAACACTTAGCGTGAGAGCATTATGTACACGTGAATGTGTGTGTAGTGTAACACTTTAGGTGACCTAGATTGGATTGGATTGGATTAGATTGGAATGGAATGGAAAGGAATGGAACGGAATGGATTGGGTTGGGTTGGGATGGAATGGATTGGATTGGAATGGATTAAAATGAATTGCGTTGAATGGATTGAAATGGATTGGATTGAAATAGATTGAAATGGGTTGGGTTGGAATGGATTGGAATGGATTGGATTGGAATGGGTTGGAATGGATTGGATTGCATCGGAGTGGGTTGAGATGGAATGGAATGGGTTGGAATGGACTGGAATGGATTGGAATGGATTGGATTGAAATGGATAGGGATAGAATGGAGTGCATCCGAATGGGTTGGGATGAAATGAAATGGAATGGGTTTGGATGGGGTGAAATGGATTGGAATGGATTGGATTGGCATGGATTGGATTGGAATAGAATGGATTAGACTGATGTTTTCCACAACCAAATGTTCCTTTTCTATGTGAAAAGCCAGCCGCTCTTCATTCTCCATATTGCCATGGAACAATGACACTTTGGTTTTTCTTTCATGTTTTTTCCTTATTTATGAGAGTGGCCTTTGCTGTCGGATTTTACCAAGGACATATCTTTTGTTGCTGTGGGATCTTTAAGGTGCGCTAACAGCGTGCTGCACACAGGACTTCGATTTAACGTCTTGCCCAAAAGACTAGCATCGTGTGTGTGTGTGTGTACGTGTGTGTGTGTGGTGTGTGTGTGTTGGGGGTGATGATTTTGTTGTCGTTGTTGTTGTTTGTCGAATTCACTAACCTGATGTTCTCAGTCTCCCCGTCCTTCTCCTTGAGCCTGTTCTCCATCTCAGAACGGAGCTGGTTGAGGGCGGCCTGGGCATTGGCCAACTTGGCTTTGGCATCACGCAGGGCATCCTCTGTGTCCTTGAGGATGGCTGCCAAGCTGTCACGTTCAGCCTCCAGCTGGGCACGCAGCTGTCGTAGGTCAGCCAGCTCACGGTTCGCGTACTTCAAATGCAGGTTCGCCTCGCGAAGCTGATCTATGGACAGCAAGGAGAACAGGTTTGCTTAACTCTTTGACTCCCCGCACTCTATCCACCAACTGCAAAATCTTAACCCTTTGACTTCCTGCACCCTATCCACCAACTGCAAAACTTAATCCTTTGACTCCTCACCCTAGCAAGCTGGTGGATAGGGTCAGATAGTCAAAGAGTAAGTTTTTGCTTTGTCGGCATGGTTGACAATGCAAGGTACTGGGGACAGGTGCGGGAGTAAAAGGGTTAATACTACCGTGGATTCAAGATCTGATATCACCAGCTCAGTTCAGGCCTTTACCATTTAAAACTGGACTGTTCGTTGACTTCAATCACTCTGGTAGTGCCAACTTAATGTTTCATAGGTCCCTGTCTTCCCCTCCCCAGTTTAAGACCTTGCCAGTGTACAGGTGTTTTTGCAGGCTGAGGGTCTGCCAAAGAATTGATGGCAGGCTTGGGTGGAGGGCATATGGAATTGTCTGAGTGCGCTGAATACATCTTGAACACCCTCCTCTTTTCCAACTCCAAGGACTAGCTAGTTCAATAGATTCACTGTGAGAACACGATTCTTTTCTCCTGCCTGAGTGAAATTTGTCTCCCTTTGTTGCTTTCATTTTTCAGAAGAAAGGATTCTGTCCCTCTGTATACCGACCATTCAAACACTGGATGATGTTGTCACTTACATTTCAGCAACTGTAAAACTGTAAAACCACAATATACATCCCCGCCTTTGACCCTTAGCCAAACCATATTGCAGAGAATACTGTCGGCTGTTGAATAAATTGTTCACAAGTGGAATATGTTCAGGCCAGACAACTGAAATTATCACTCCAAGCATGTCTTCAGAGTTTCAGATTTTTTTTTCTAGATGGATTCATTGCACAGTTTCATATTTGTTCAAAAAGGAATCATTGGACTCGGACATTGCAATATGCGCTCCACCCAAATCTGATAGCAATAGTCTGGCAAACCCCCTAGCCTGTGAAAACCCTACGTGATGGCAAGGTCTTGAAATGGGGGGAGGGAACATGTGGAACACAAAACTGACAAAACCAGAATGATAGAGCCATTAACATGGATAGTAACCAGGCTAAGTTTTCAATGATGTGGGATGGGAATGAACTCGAGATATAAGATCTTGACTACACGGTTTTATCAACAGAACCAACCATTCTCTCTCTCTCTCTCTCTCTCTCTCTCTCTCTCTCTCTCTCTCTCTCTCTCTCTCTCTCTCTCTCATGATGTTGATGCCTCAGATCTTGTTACTTTGGGCTTCCCCCCACACTTGAAATATTCCTTATGCTGCTCTAGCACAGAGTCAAGCCACATGCGTTGAAGGCCAGCATGCCTCATCAGTCGGTTCAATGTGACAGTCCATCCATCCATCCATCTATCCATCCATCCATCCATCCATCCATCCATCTATCCATCCATCCATCCATCCAGAAATGTATCCATTTTGACACAATATGTTGACGCTGTTGATGTTTTGTGTTGATCCTCTTTGTGAACTGGGATGTTTCTTTTGCTTGTTTGTTCGTTTGTTCGTTTGTTTGTTTGTTTGTTTGTTTGTTTGTCTATTTGTTTGTTTGTTTGGGGGGAGTTTGTTCTGTTTTTGTTTTGTTTTTGTTCTCATTTCGTCCTGAATGCAGCATCATCATTGTCATGTGCCCGCTGCTTGGCTTTGGTGATCATGGCCCTCGATACGAATCTATCTTTGTCACTGTATGTACATCTCCCACCTTCTCTGTCCTCAGCTACCCTGCAAGTCTGTCCATTATTTTCTCCCTGGGTCTACCTGGTGCTCTCTTGAATGCAGTGAGTACAAAAATGTCATTTTGTGTCTCTTTTCTTTCCTTTTCCTATCTATTCACTGTCTCTCTCCCTTCTCCCTCATGGTCCTCCACACGAATCTACCCCCTGTCACTGCAAGTACATCTCCCACCTTCTCTGTCTTCAGCCACCATGCGAGTCCATCCAAGATTTTCTCCCTGGGTCTATATGGTGTTCTCTTTCCCTCCAGCTTTCCAGTTGTGACCGGATGTTCTAATTCCCCAATTCCCTTTTCCTCATAAAATGTCCTACAAATGTTGCTTGTCTTTTCCTAATCTTCTTTATCAATGATGATCTTGTGTCTGCCTCCTTTAAGACTTCCCCACCCACACCCAAACAAACACACAGCAATAGTTCACCTGAAAGGTTTTGTTTTCTATCTGCAAGTTGTCGTTTCGCTGAGTGAGTTTAGCATTAGCCTCACGCAGTCTCTGCACGTCTGCTCCAGGGCGATATTTTCGTTCCTCAAAGTAGCGTTCTGGGCCGTCAGCTCGTCCACACGCCTGAGAAGACCCGCGTTCTCGTTCTCAGGCTGGCGGTTGCGTTTCGTCAGGTCTTGCACGATGATATGTTTCTTTTGGGTGGGCAGGAAATGAAAGAGATGAAAGAGAGTTTTGGGGGGGGTAAGGTTTGTTGGTTGGTTGGTTGTTTTTTTGCTGTTGTTTCTTTATTTTGTGTGTGTTTTGTTTTGGGTTTTTTGTTTGTTTGTTTTTGTTGTTTGTTGGGGTTTTTCTTTTGTTTTTGTTGTTGTTGTTGTTGTTTTTCTATTAAGATGTAGAAGGTTTATGCGGAGGAGTAGGGGAGACGTCTGCCGTACAGAACGTTTATTTGTTGCATTGTTGTGTAACTTTTGCACTATTTGTTGAAGACTTTTCGGGTGTTTCTTGTTAACTGTCTTAGCAAGTAAAACACAACAGAACAAGACCTTGGGGTGGGGGTGGGAAGTGAACATATGATCAGCGACTGTTATTTTGTTTTACAAGAAGGACCAGCTTGTGCCATAATTTTCTGTACACCGCTATCTTGACAAGTGAAACAGCCAAGGGACATCAGTTTTAAACTAATGGAAAGAACAAAACCTTGTCTTGATTTGGTCCAGCTGATCCGCCAGAACACTGCAGCTCAAGACAGAGTTTTCTGATAATAACTGTTCATTTTATGCGCATAGTTAGGTTTCTTGCTATCACCACACACACACACACACACACACACACACACACACACACACGCACGCACGCACGCACGCACGCACGCACACATACACACACAATATATATATATATATATGTATAACCTATTCAGCGTCTGTATCTCTCTCTCTCTCTCCCCCCTCTCTTTCAAACACACACACACACACAACACACACAGATACACACACTGGTGCACAGATACATACACACAGACACAGAGACACACAGAGACAGACAGACATTCAGACACACAAACACATACACACACACACACACACACATACCCACGCGCACACACACACACACACACATACACACACACACACACACACACACACACACACACACACACATACACACACCACACGCAAGCACGCATGCACACATGCGCCCACACACACCACACCGGGTCTCACTATCTCTGTTCATTAGCCAGTCAGACTCACGTTCTCGAGCTCAATTGTGATTACCTTGATTTCATTGGCCAGTTTGGCCTTGGCCTTCTCCAGGGAGGAGTTACACACGCGCAGCTGATCATACTGGTCTTCCAGCTTTGTGATACGGACCTGCATACGGCGCCTGGAGACCACAGAGATAAATCAATTGATTAATACTGAATGCATGATGACAGCAGCAAAGTATAAACCTGACCTGTATCAGCTGCTCACAAAGCAACAAAGATCGTCACAACGTCAGTAAGAAGAATGGATAAACAGACTTTCTTTAAGTCTTATCCTGATTCATTTCTTCCCATTCGCCTATTTCTGATTGCCAATTCCTGGTTAGCCTCTTTCTGATTGGCCTATTGCCGGTTAGCCTCTTTCTGATTGGCCTATTGCCGGTTAGCCTCTTTCTGATTGGCCTATTCCCGGTTTCCCTATTTCTGATTGACCTATTCCTGATTGGCCTATTTCTGATTGGCCTGCTCCCTATTGGCCTGTTCCCTATTGGCCTACATGTATTCCTAATTTGGCGATCTTGATACGCCTATTCCCAGTTCGTCTAAATACTTGCTAAACTCACTCAAAAACAGCTTGCACGCACGCGTGCACACTTATATTCTATTCACTTTGTGTTGCAGCATGTCTAAAAGTTAATTAACTGCATTTGATGCTCGTGTTTCTGGCGAAAAGCAAAAATAGCCAGAGTATTCCCATTTGCCATGACAATTAAAGACTTTGAACGCTTATAAAAATAAAAATAAAAGCTATTACATATAAATAAGACCTTTGTTTCTTTCTTTCTTTCTTCTTTGTTTCTTTGTTTCTTTGTTCGTTGCTGTAAATTATTGTAATTAGAGAAAATGCAAAGCAGTCTAAGAACAAAAAGTGTGCACTTTAGCCCGGTTTTTTGCGTGATGCGTCAAATATCTTAACAGTCATCAACACTTGGATTGAGAAAGAAAGAGAGAGAGAGAGTGTGTGTGTGTGTGTGTGTGTGTGTGTGTGTGTGTGTGTGTGTGTGTGTGTGTGTGTGTGTGTGTGTGTGTAGTGTGTGTGTGTGTGTGGTGTGTGTGTGTGTGTGTGTGTGTGTGTTCGTTCGTTCCTTGATTTAACGTCTTTTCACTATAAGTGATATTAGACGGTTGTGTGTGTGTGTGTGTGTGTGTGTGTGTGTGTGTGTGTGTGTGTGTGTGTGTGTGTGTGTGTGTGTGTGTGTGTGTGTTTGTGTGTGTGTGTGTGTGTGTGTTTGTGTGTTTGTGTGTGTATGTGTATGTGTTTGTGTGTCTGAATGTCTGTCTGTCTCTGTGTGTCTCTGTGTCTGTGTGTATGTATCTGTGCGCCAGTGTGTGTATCTGTGTGTGCGTGTGTGTGTGTGTGTGTGTTTGAAAGAGAGAGGGGGGAGGGAGAGAGAGAGATACAGACAGACGCTGAATAGGTTAAACAGGAACGGTGGGTTAGCGAAACCAGACAAATAATCACATTACCAAGAGGCCATTGAGGATAGTGATTGTGGTGGTGATGGTGGTAATGTGTGCACGCATGTGTGTTGTGTGTGTATGTTGTGTGTGTGTGTGTGTGTGTGTGTGTGTGTGTGTGTGTGTGTGTGTGTGTGTGTGTGTGTGTGTGTGTGAGTGTGTGGTGTGTGTGTGTCTTCACCATCCGGATTTCATTTCTTGTTATTATTATTGGTTGTTTTGCTGTTGTTTCCCTTTATGTTGATGTCACTGACCTGATGTTCGTGATCTCTTCATCCTTCTCTTTCAGCCTCTTCTCTTCCTCAGAGCAGACCTGACTGAGGGCAGTCTGGACCAAGTTAGTTTCTTCCTGTTGTGGGTAAGCCAGGTCACGTTTCGCATCCTTCAAAGTCAAGTTCGCCTTGAGCAGCTGATCTGTGGACAAGAAGGAGGGTGATTTTGTTGAAATGGTTTCTTAGTTTGTGGTTTTTAAACAAAGAAGACACAAAATAAATATCCATGCTAGATCAGAAACCTTGCAAGATTCTGATGGCCTATTGTGATGATGATCCAGTGAGATACCTATTCTTCTTCACCAAGTGGAAAGTGTTTTATTTCTTTTTCTCCACTTTTTCTTTCTTTGTTTATTTGCTTCTCATAATGGATTATCATGTGAAATTCAAGCTGCTCATCCCAAGTAGACCGTGTCACCATCGTTCAACAACATTCAACTTTGAGGTGATGTTAGTCTGTTAGTGTTAACCAGAGAAGGTGTCGATTGTGTGTAAAATGGATTGTCGTGTGTATGTGGATTTCTACAGACATGTTTCATTCTCTGGAAGCTGGTTTTTTAATGTGATGATGATGAGGTGGTAAGGATGCAGAAAAGACAAGGAGAGAAGAAAACAGATGAAGATGGCAGCCTGACAATGAAGACTCAGGAAAGGCAAGACTGGTGTTACTCTGTCTTTATTTTATTTGACCACTTGTAACTGGACTGGACGGAAATGGCACACTGACATTGATTGTGACCATCGGGGATAACCATCCCAGGGAAGTTGGGAAGGGGGATGGCATATCTTACCCTATACTTATACCACCGGTAGGCCTTCCTCGGTCATGGCTGACCATGGACAAAGTACATCCGTTCTAATGTCTAGATGGGCTGTCTGCTTGGTCCAAGCAGCGTCGCCTGTGACTGTACAGACCAATGCAAGAGAGGCAGTCTCTGTCGCAGCGGTCGCATGTGTATGCTGATGCTGGTCTGTTGGCTGTCATCCCTTTTCCGCGAACTCGCTTTTCTGCTGCAGCAGCTGACAGTTTGTCCTCACCAATCCGCAGCTGTTTCCTGAGAGTGGTTCTCCAGCTTTTGCAGTCGTCTGCGAGGTCCTCCCAGGACTCAGTGTTGATCTCCAGCGCCTTCATGTCACGTACAGGTAGAACACCCCGTGGTTCTAACACACAATCTTCAGCATGTGAATCTGACGCTCATCAAACTGCACTGCCACTGTTGTTATATCTGCCGTGATCAGTTTAGTGATCTATCAGCTAAAGCATGAAAAAGTTGTTTCGGGATGAGGCCCACGCCTTAACTGATTATTTTGTTGGTTCATTCCATATGTGGATGTTCCAGAAGAGTGAATGAGTTTGTCGGATGGATTATGTAGCGTCTTTTTCAAATGTTGATACTGCTTACGTAGTCATAGTACATAACAGAAGAAAACAGAAATGCCTGATTAGAATGAGCAGTCAATTCCACAGGACAACAGCAAGTCTGTTAATCTCCTGATATGGGTTTTGGTCCTAAAGTAGAATGTTGTTGAAGAATGTCTTGGACTCAAAGGTTGTGAAGTCCACTGTAAATCCAAAGAAGGGGCAGAATTTTGCAGAGTGCCAGACATTTGTCGTGTGTGTGATGGAGAGTGGGATTGTTTCCACAATCACACTTGACTGTGTTGAGGAGGACGCCTGTGTTGCAGTCTGTTCTTTGTCTCCGCAGTAGCTGAAGGATTTTTCTTGGTAATTAGAATTTTGGTTTTCTTCCCCATAAGGGATGGAAGAGCCAGCCATATTCCTGGCATCAGACGTTTGGGTATTCATCACACAGGACAAAAACTGCAGTCTGGATCTTGGTTTTTACTTCGTTGGGAGAAAGGCCCGTGTTGGTGGGTGTTCCACATTTAGTGGCGTCTTTGGCGGCTTTGTCAGCTATTTCGTTGCCACTGATGCCACTGACATTGTGGAGCACATGAGTGCTTTGCTTTCCTAAAGCTTGACAAACTAGTAGGTGTGCTGTCCAAGAAATTGTTCCAGTCTAGTATTGAATATTTTTAATCTCTCCAAGATGTGATGTCAGTGTTATTGATCAGTGGCTAATGGTCTGTTTTTGCTGGTTTGCCATCTTTGTGGATGGCGATCATCCTTGCTTTCTTCCAGACTGTTGCGATTGTGCCACACTGTTGGTAAAGGCATGTAGAAATTCTGTCATATGATTGCTGAAGTGCTGAAACATGAGGTACGATATAGCATATCTCCCTGATGCCTTTGAAGCAGATCCTAGGCTGTTGATGACTGGTTTTAGCTCAGAAATTGTCAGGTCACTGTTGAAAGGGGCCAGGTGGTCTTCCAGTTTATGTGAGCAAAAGTAGCATCAGTATCCAGTGTATGTTGAAGCATATCTGCTGGCTGTCCTGTTTGCCTGATCCTGGAAAAAGGTGTTTTCAAAGGTTTCTGCCTTCTTCTGGTCCCTTCATGTGGTCTGACTATTTATGAGAAGACGTTGATCTGTACGTTGTGACCGTCTCCACAGTTTGCTCACTCTTTTCCATATTTTGGATGTGTCAACAGGGATATGGACTTCCTCCTGATAGAATGGTTCGCAAAGTTCTCTCAGATTTCACAGCACCTTTACAAGGTTGAGTTTTATTATTAGCTTGATATTTTCTCAGGGCATATTTTTTGTATGCAGTGGCCCTGTTACAAGCTTCATTTCGCCATTGTGAAGTATTGAGGTGTATCCCCTCCGTGTCCTTTTTGGGGTGGCCACATCCCCTGCACTGAGGATAAAGTCTCTGATGTCGTTGAAGCTCACATCAATGTCCAGGTCTCTTGGGTCATTTGCTGTGCATGCAGCGTCTAATCTTGTTAGGGATAATACCTAGTCTGTCTTGTGGTATTGAAATTTGGGTGTTGGGTCCAGGTTGGAGTTGACTGTTGGATAGTTCTTTAGAAGTAAATGAATTGCAAGGTGGTCAGACTACAGATGGTCTGGTCTGGTCTGGTATTCCATTCAGCATTGCAGGCTGGATCAGTGGTGACCATAGTCACGTCGATGGTACTGTTACGGTGTCCAGTCTGTTTGATCCTAGTAAATGACCCATCATTGGGCATGATTAGATCTGAGTCCAAGATGATGTTGTCAAAGTGGGATCTGGCGCCCATGGCTCTTCCAGGGTCCCATAAGCTGTGCTGAACATTGAAGTCTCAAGTCACTACCCAAGTATGCTCGGCCATAGGCTGTATTGAACACTGAAGTCTCAAGTCACTACCCAAGTATGCTCGTCCATAGGCTGTGTTGAACACTGAAGTCTCAAGTCACTACCCAAGTATGCTCGTCCATAGGCTGTGCTGAACACTGAAGTCTCAAGTCACTACCCAAGTATGCTCGTCCATAGGCTGTGTTGAACACTGAAGTATAAGTCACTACCCAAGTATGCTCAGCCATAGGCTGTGTTGAACACTGAAGTCTCAAGTCACTACCCAAGTATGCTCAGCCATAGGCTGTGTTGAACACTGAAGTCTGAAGTCACTACCCAAGTATGCTCGTCCATAGGCTGTGTTGAACACTGAAGTCTCAAGTCACTACCCAAGTATGCTCAGCCATAGGCTGTGTTGAACACTGAAGTCTGAAGTCACTACCCAAGTATGCTCGGCCATAAGCTGTGTTGAACACTGAAGTCTCAAGTCACTACCCAGCTATGCTTGTCCATAGGCTGTGTTGAACACTGAAGTCTCTAGTCACTACCTAGCTATGCTCTTGCATAGGCTGTGGTGAACACTGAAGTCTCAAGTCACTACCCAGCTATGCTCTGCAGTGCTGAGTTTGGTGAGCCAGTTCACCTCATCCTTCTTGCTATTTTCTGGGGGTAGTAGACTTTGACCAGGTTTGGTGCAGCGTTTTCCTGTTCGGCTATGGTAAAAAGGCAAGTAATAAGTCTGATGCTTATGCCTGTAATGGAGCTGTGGAGGTCTGTGCACTTAGTCGTGTGCAAACGCAGGTTGGACCATAACTCTGTCATCTTTAGTTTCCACAACCAGTGGACAATTGTAGTCAATTTAATGAGGAACGGCCCCGGGTTTCACATTCAGGAATTGAAGCATAAGTACATCAACGTCTGGATGGTATCGTAGGTAGTGCAGAAGATGTGGAACCTATGCACCAATCGTTCAGCAGTTCCACTGAAGAATGTCAACCTAACTGGTCAGGTTTGGTTATGTGTTTTGGATTGTTCCAGGACTGGCGTTTCTGCACCAAAGAAGAGAAACAGCAAAATAACAGAGTGGATTTGTCAAATGGAAAGGAGCTATTAATGCCATATACACCCTAAGAACTATTACAGAGAAGTCAGTAGAGTTGAATAAGGATATTATATTGCTGGTTTTACCAAGGCTTCTGATTGGATAAGACATGAAGAATTGATCAACCAACTACAAAGGCTCAATATTGACGAAAAAGATCCAAGAATATTCAGAAATGTAATTTGGGAACAAACAGCAGCAATGAGAAAAGAAAACGATATAACCTCTTTCCCAATTCTTAGAAGACGGATCAAGAAGGGTTGTGTACTGTCACCAGATTTGTTTTCACTTTGCAGTGAAAACATGAGAAACCTGGAAGAATGCCCTGGGGTGAAGATTGGAGGAAAAATGATAAACAACATTCGTTACGCAGATGACACCACGCAAATTGCAGAAAATGAAAAAAGACCTACACAATCTTGTGAATATAATAGAAATAAAAAGTCAAATAAAGGGCTGGAGCTAAATAACAAGAATACTGAAGTCATGGTAATCAGTAAAAACCAAGAAATCCACCCACCCCACCCCCACCCCAACCCCCACCTCCCTGCAAAACAACTGCAAATGGCACAACACTAAGACAAGTTTAAATATCTGGGAATGGTCATCTCACCAGACGGCAGATGCACTTCAGAAATAGCCAGCAGAATCGGCCAAGCCAAAAAAGCATTCAAGAAGATGAAATGCATTCATACCATAAATGCCTATCAATTAACATGAGGAAGAGAGTTTTTGAGCACTGTATAGAACCAATCCTGTTGTACAGCTGTGAGGCATGGACACTCAACACAAAGTCAGACCAAAATTTAGGCAACTGAAATGTGGTTTCTAAGAAGAATGTTGAGAGTTCCAAGGACAGCAAAGAAAACAAACGAGACAGCCTTGAAGAAGGCAGACAGACGAAGATCATTAATAAAGAAGATTAGACATTTTATGGCGAAACATGATGAATTGATCAACCAACTGGAGAGACTCAATGTTGATGGAAAAGATCTACGAATAATCAGAAATATGTACAGGGAACAAACAGCTGCAATGAGAATAGAAAACAATGTAAGCTCTTTCCAAAACATCAAAAGAGGAGTCAGACACGGTTGTGTTTTGTCACCAGATCTGTTTTCACTTTACAGCGAAAACATCATGAGAAACCTAGAAGAAGACCCTGGATTAGAGGTTGGAGGGAAAATGATAAACAACATTCGATACACAGATGACACCGTGCTAATTGCAGAAAGTGAAAGGGACCTACAAAACCTTGTGAATATACTAGAAATAGAAAGCAAAGGTAAGGGGCTGGAACTAAACAGCAAGAAGACTGAAGTCATGGTGATCAGTAAAAAACATGAAATCCCCTCATGCAAAATAACAGCAAATGGCACAACCTTGACACAGGTTGATTAATTCAAATACCTGGGAACGATCATTTCATCAGACAGCAGATGCACATCAGAAATAGCCGGCACAATCGGCCAAGCCAAAACAGCATTCAGGAAGATGACAGCATTCTTACCAACAAATGCCTATCAATTAACATCAGGAAGAGAGTTCTTGAATGTTATATAAAACCAATACTGTTGTACGGCTGTGAGGCGTGGACAGTCAAACAAGCAAAGCCAGAACAAGATTGAGGCAGCTGAGATGTGGTTTCTAAGAAGAATGTTCAGAGTTCCATGGACAGCAAAGAAAACAAATGAGACATTCTTGATGGAGGCAGACACAAGTAGATCACTTATAAGGAAGGTTAGGAAAAAACAGGCAACATTTCTAGGCCATTTTATGAGGAAGGGGGATTTGGAGCACCTGGTCACAACAGGAAAGCTGGAGGGAAAGAGAGCACCAGGTAGACCCAAGGAGAAAATGCTGGACGGACTTGCAGAGTGGCTGGAGACGAGGGGGGTGGGAGAGATGCTAGGGGCAACGAGAGAGAGAGACAGATGGAAGTCCATGATCACCAACGCCATGCGGCAGGGTACCTGATGATGATGATGATGGGGAAACAGAAATTAGAGCATCTGGTCACACAGGAAACCAGAGGGAAAAAGAACTCCTGGTAGACCCAGTGAGAAAATATTGGACAGACTCGCAGGATGGCTGAGGACAGAGAGGGCGGGAGATGTACCTGCAGCAACAAGGGATAGATTCGTATGGAGGGCCATGATCGCCAACCCATCGTGGCAGGGCACATGATGATGATGATGATGAAGATGACTGTTGACTTCACCATCGCTAACCTACTGCCAAAGACGTGGTGTGTAGTACACCTCTCTGTATAACAGTAGCGGTGTTCTTGACAGAACTGATACTATCAACGATCAACTGCAAAGTTCGTATGACCACCAGACTCATCTTAAGCAACGGAGAACCATCACGTGCTGTCAAGACCACTTTTGGATCAGCACACCTGCCTTCGTTGATGACGATCGACAAAAGGAATATCAGGTAAACTCTTCACGTTCATCTTTAATGTCACTGTTGCCAAAATCAAAAAAACAGGATATGACACAGGCCCGTACAAGGAAGGCTGAAAAATACGTGCAGCGTGTGACCAAACGGAACACACGTATAGATCTTTTACTGCGTCCAAACATTGTCGGACAAACTGCAAAAGATGGACACCAGTCTACCAGCTTTAACTGTCCAGTTCATAATGAATGGACTATGCCCAGGCCATTTCGAGTCCAAACATACATGTCTTGGGCACTTGCCCTACAACATGCCCAACAGATCATGCAAGGACAGCCTCAACTGAAACACCAGCACAGAGGCTACTACTCTGCCAAAAGCTGCTCCCAGAGTCTGGAGGCCTGACTGTCCAGTAATTTCATAATTAGCAGAAGTTCAAAGTACATGCAAAGCCATCAACCAACAGCAGCTATAGACACAGGAGACATGCAAAGGCTTCGCCCAACAGCAACAATACACTCAGCAGACATGCAAAGGCTTCGTCCAACAGCAACAATACACTCAGCAGACATGCAAAGGCTTCACCCAACAGCAGCTATAGACACAGCAGACAGGCAAAGGCTTCGCCCAACAGAAACAATACACTCAGCAGACATGCAAAGGCTTCACCCAACAGCAGCTATAGACAAAGCAGACATGCAGAGGCTTCACCCAACAGCAGCTATAGACACAGCAGACAGGCAAAGGCTTCGCCCAACAGAAACAATACACTCAGCAGACATGCAAAGGCTTCACCCAACAGCAGCTATAGACAAAGCAGACATGCAGAGGCTTCACCCAACAGCAGCTATAGACACAGCAGACATGCAAAGGCTTCACCCAACAGCAGCTATAGACACAGCAGACATGCAAAGGCTTCACCCAACAGCAGCTATAGACACAGCAGACATGCAAAGGCTTCACCCAACAGCAGCTCCTGACACAGCAGACATGCAAAGGCTTCACCCAACAGCAGCTGCTGACACAGGAGACATGCAAAGGCTTCACCCAACAGCAGCTATAGACACAGCAGACATGCAAAGGCTTCACCCAACAGCAGCTATAGACACAGTAGACATGCAAAGGCTTCACCCAACAGCAGCTATAGACACAGCAGACATGCAAAGGCTTCACCCAACAGCAGCTATAGACACAGCAGACATGCAAAGGCTTCACCCAACAGCAGCTGCTGACACAGGAGACATGCAAAGGCTTCACCCAACAGCAGCTATAGACACAGCAGACATGCAAAGGCTTCACCCAACAGCAGCTGCTGACACAGGAGACATGCAAAGGCTTCACCCAACAGCAGCTATAGACACAGCAGACATGCAAAGGCTTCACCCAACAGCAGCTGCTGACACAGGAGACATGCAAAGGCTTCACCCAACAGCAGCTATAGACACAGCAGACATGCAAAGGCTTCACCCAACAGCAGCTGCTGACACAGGAGACATGCAAAGGCTTCACCCAACAGCAGCTATAGACACAGCAGACATGCAAAGGCTTCACCCAACAGCAGCTGCTGACACAGCAGACATGCAAAGGCTTCACCCAACAGCAGCTATAGACACAGCAGACATGCAAAGGCTTCACCCAACAGCAGCTATAGACACAGCAGACATGCAAAGGCTTCACCCAACAGCAGCTATAGACACAGCAGACATGCAAAGGCTTCACCCAACAGCAGCTGCTGACACAGGAGACATGCAAAGGCTTCACCCAACAGCAGCTATAGACACAGCAGACATGCAAAGGCTTCACCCAACAGCAGCTGCTGACACAGGAGACATGCAAAGGCTTCACCCAACAGCAGCTATAGACACAGCAGACATGCAAAGGCTTCACCCAACAGCAGCTGCTGACACAGGAGACATGCAAAGGCTTCACCCAACAGCAGCTATAGACACAGCAGACATGCAAAGGCTTCACCCAACAGCAGCTGCTGACACAGGAGACATGCAAAGGCTTCACCCAACAGCAGCTATAGACACAGCAGACATGCAAAGGCTTCACCCAACAGCAGCTGCTGACACAGGAGACATGCAAAGGCTTCACCCAACAGCAACAATACACTCAGCAGACATGCTAAGGCTCCACCCAACAGCAGCTATAGACACAGCAGACATGCAAAGGCTTCACCCAACAGCAGCTGCTGACACAGCAGACATGCAAAGGCTTCACCCAACAGCAGCTATAGACACAGCAGACATGCAAAGGCTTCACCCAACAGCAGCTATAGACACAGCAGACATGCAAAGGCTTCACCCAACAGCAGTTGCTGACACAGCAGACATGCAAAGGCTTCACCCAACAGCAGTTGCTGACACAGCAGACATGCAAAGGCTTCACCCAACAGCAGTTGCTGACACAGCAGACATGCAAAGGCTTCATCCAACAGCAGCTGCTGACACAGCAGACATGCAAAGGCTTCACCCAACAGCAGCTATAGACACAACAAACATGCAAAGGCTTCACCCAACAGCAGCTATAGACACAGCAGACATGCAAAGGCTTCACCCAACAGCAGCTGCTGACACAGGAGACATGCAAAGGCTTCACCCAACAGCAGCTATAGACACAGCAGACATGCAAAGGCTTCACCCAACAGCAGCTATAGACACAGCAGACATGCAAAGGCTTCACCCAACAGCAGCTGCTGACACAGCAGACATGCAAAGGCTTCACCCAACAGCAGCTATAGACACAGCAGACATGCAAAGGCTTCACCCAACAGCAGCTCCTGACACAGCAGACATGCAAAGGCTTCACCCAACAGCAGCTGCTGACACAGGAGACATGCAAAGGCTTCACCCAACAGCAACTATAGACACAGCAGACATGCAAAGGCTTCACCCAACAGCAGCTATAGACACAACAAACATGCACAGGCTTCACCCAACAGCAACTATAGACACAGCAGACATGCAAAGGCTTCACCCAACAGCAGCTATAGACACAACAAACATGCAAAGGCTTCACCCAACAGCAGCTGCTGACACAGGAGACATGCAAAGGCTTCACCCAACAGCAGCTATAGACACAACAAACATGCACAGGCTTCACCCAACAGCAACTATAGACACAGCAGACATGCAAAGGCTTCACCCAACAGCAGCTATAGACACAACAAACATGCACAGGCTTCACCCAACAGCAGCTGCTGACACAGGAGACATGCAAAGGCTTCACCCAACAGCAGCTATAGACGCAGGAGACATGCAAAGGCTTTGCTCATCGCCGAAACCTCGCCGACAAAGACTGACCCAGATCAAAACAACTTCTCCAACAAAAAAACCACCAACCAAGCCAAGCCAACAGATGGCACACACACACATACACATCTCACTTACTTATATACTCCTCACACGAACCGCAAAGACAACACCAGCTGAATGGATGCAAGTTGGCCCTGTGATGGCCCAAATAGGCTGAATTTGTGTTTGTTCTTACATCTTCAGCAAAGCTTATCTTCTTGTCTGTGACGCAAATATTAACATGTTATACACCATTAAAATCTGCATAGCACAAGGATTATCGAGGGTTACATCACTTCGCTTAGTTTACATTGAAAATGGAATTACAGGTGAATTTAGATACTGAATGAACCTGGCTGAAAGAGATTTCAGTCATATTTTTAAATATTTCACCAATTACTTTTAATCCATGCGAAGCATCACATACATAAGTAGATAGCTGATAATTCAAAGATTCTACTACATGATCTTCAATAAGCAAATCAATGATCTGAAACAGAAATCAGTCAATAAATAGGCAACAGAAAAAAAAAGGCCACAAAAAACGCAGATTATTGATTGGGACACTGGAGTATCAACCAGAGTGCTGGATGCCAAAATCTCTTCTAATACTTGACTACTAGGCAGTCACTTATTATACTTGTATGTTAATTTGTACAAAAATAAGAACATTAAGTCAATCTGTGTGTTTCAGTCCAAATTGAGCGCATGCAGAATAAGTGAGTTTATTTTACCAACAAATGGAGATTTGTTATTGCAGTTGATCTAACTTACGTCGATGCAAGGTTAATGCTTAATAATTTAAGGCACTTTATACTTTAAATTAAAGATTATGCAGCCAATAGTTTAATCTCACCGTTGAAATTTTATAGATTATTTCATTGTTCTACAATTTCGAATTATCATCACACATTTCCAGTTTGGAATTTCAATAGTGCCGAGCGATCGAAGGATGATTTTTTTTCTCAATTCAAAAAGAAACATGGAATTTCACCTGAATTACTTTACATTAAGATAAACATAATTTTACTCCTCAAAAATGCAATGGATTACTCTTTCAATTTTATTACAACTTCGATTTTTGATATGTTTCATCCATTATTTAGCCAGGGGAAGTAACTGCGTCAAGGTCCTTCCAATCGTGGCGTCTGCTTCATTATCTGCGTTACACATGGCTACATTAACAATATATAACTCATTTCCACAAAAGGTACACAATGTGTTATTGTGTACAGTTTATGTAGGGGGTATATGTGACCCAGTCCACGAAGCGTACACAAAATTGCTGGGAACAGTCAGAGCTGTGGGCTAAGAACCACAAGTAGGGTAAATAGGCCTATTAGCCGATTTGAATGTTTGCACTTTCAGGTTCACTGACCATTTTTCTACATGTATATTGCGTGTGTGCAATTATGTGAAACCTGAATCAAAGTGACTGCTGGCTTTCCAGCAAATATGAATCAGAAAAACACAAAAACAGGATTAGAATAATGAACTCACGATGGATCTGCCATGTTCTCGTGCCAGACGTCCGTTTGGGAATTTAAAGTTGTGTATTGATTTGTGTGTGTGTGTGTGTGTGTGTGTGTGGTGTGTGTGTGTGTGTGTGTGTGTGTGTGTGTGTGTGTGTGTGTGTGTGTGTGTGTGTACTAAGGGTTGTGCATTTATTGTTTGTCTTTACGATACGCTTGGCAAAGGCCAGTTGACCAAACATTTGTACTTGTCTTGTTTTGTTCGTATTTCCACATCTGTACATGTACATAAATGCTATATGCAGCCGTTAAATATGTTAATTTATTGTTTTTGTGCAGGTAGTAGTTGGTGCACTCTGATTACAACAAAAGAAACAGAATGTTTTAACTTGGCCAATCGACAATGACTCAACGACAACTGCGTCACCCCACACACACACACACACACACACACACACACACACACACACTTGACATACCTATTGACAGAACACTTTAAAACAATAGCAAAGTGCACAAGCCATTGACCCTGATGGGACATCACACCTGCAAAAATAAAATTTTATAACGTCATTATTGTGCTTAGCCAATAACTCTAATGGGAAATAAAATGTTTAAAACATGACGTCTCACCAGTACAAATAAAGGCTCAAAACATGTCTCACATTTAGAAAGGTTTCAAACATGAGGTCACTCTAGTATGAATAATCGTGAAAAACATGACGTCTTATGATGTCACACTTGTAGAAATTCAGTCTTAAAATATGGTGTTGCACCTCAGCAAATAAAGGTTTGAAATATGACGTCACTTCTGCCGAACTAACGGTTTGAAATATAACATCACTCCTGTAGACATAAAGCTTAAAATTTTACGTAATTACAGAAATAAAGATTTAAAACATGACGCCTCACCTGTAGAAATAAAGGTTTAAAACATGACGTGATCCCTTAAGAAATAAATGTTTAAAACATGATGTCTCGCCAGTAGAAATAATGGCTTAAAACATGTTTCAGCTATAACGAGAAAGGTTTGAAACTTGACTTCATTTTTGTAGAAGTAAAAGTTTAATACATCACGTCTCATGATGTCACACCTGTCAAAATGAAGCTTTAAAGCATGACGTCTGACCTGTTAAAAGAAAGGTTAAAACGTGACATCACGCCTGTAAAAATGAAGGTTTTAAATATGAAATCCCACCTATAGAAATGAACATTTGAAAAACGATGAAACTGTGCCGTACGTATTAAGTAAATGAATAGATCTTTCAAAAGAGGTTTTTAGTTCCTACATTTATTAATTGGGTGTCATCAGCAAACTGGGAAATTTTGTTTTCTACACCATGTACTTGTATTCCTTTTATTGAGTCTTCCTACCTTACATTATGGCTAGAATCTCTGCACAAATAATAAAACGATAGGGTCATATTAGATGTCCTTGTTCACATCCCCTTTCTACACTAAACCATTCTGTAGTCTGACTTTTATAATAGCAGTTGATTTTACGTTTTAATAAGAAAGTTTCAATCCACTGACAAATGCCACTCCAAATCCATAGGCTCTCAAACCCTTGTGCATAAAACCCCAATCAAGTGAATCAAAAGTAGTTGTTTTTTTCAAAATCAATACAGAGTAACAAACCTGGCATGTTATTTACATTTAAATGATTTATCAAATTATACATTAATCGTATATGATATATGATATGATATATCTGTTTGCCATAAAACCTGTCTGATCTTCTTTAAGACCAAGATTAAAACAAAACAAACAAGCAGACTGGGTGGAAATCATGAGAGACAAGAAATTCTTTTTACAAAACACACATTAACTGGGTTCCCTCCCTTCCGCTATTGTGTTACAAGTGATCCTTCGCAGGTAAAATCAATTCCTTTTCAAAATGTTGATAAAAAGGGTTAATCCTAACCTCACTTAACCCCCCCCCCCCCCCCTCTGCAGCCTGTCTCCGCTCGGAGGGGAATCACATGGTTATAATATATAATTGTATATGCTATGCTCTCTATAACTTTCCATTGCTTTTATTCTTGCTTTTATTGCTTTTATTCTTTCTCCCCATTTATAGCCATGCGTGTGTGTGTGTTGTGTGTGTGGGGTTGTTGTGTGTGCGTGCGTGGTGTGCGTGCGTGCGTGCGTGCGTGCTGCGTGCGTGCGTGTGTGTCTGCTTCAGCGCTTAGATTTGATTTTATCAAGATTTTGCGCTATATAAATATTGTAATTATTATTATTAATTATTAGAAGACTACAGAAAAAAGAGAAGATAGAAAACAAGAAGAAAAGCTGAACAAAAAGAAAGAAAAAAGAAAAATAACGAAGGATAAAATGGGGGAAAAAGAAAAAGATAAGGAGACATGTTGGGAAATGAAATTCTTCAAGCGGGATCCATCACACTTGGATGATTCTGTATACGCTCCACGTGTTTCTGGTATTAAATAATAGGCAAACTCTTTGAATTGGTGCAAAGTCATATATGCTGGCTAGTTCTTAGAATTTGCATCTCTAAACTTAAAGAAACATTAAAATATGCAGTGAGCAAGCATTTTTGCATTTTTTTTTTCTTTTTTTCTGCAATAGGTTAGAACTGAACTCGAGATATCTACAGCTCCCTCAACAGTATCTGAAAGCTGAACCCACGATCATGTACGACGATTGCATTATTGGCATGGCACTCTCAGTAAATTAGCTAAAAAAAACAAAAAAGAGAAGCATTGCAACTAAAATATGTGTGTGTGCTCAGAAAAACAGTATGATAAAATCAAGTACAATATCAGTGTGATCATTTTCTTCAGTGCCAAAACGAACTTTATTCTCAGTACTCCTTACAGTGTTAAACACGTTTTCCATCATCTGTCAACAATTGTTGCTGATTTTACATTTATAAAAAATGTGTTCGATACTTTCCTTTACATGATTTCAGAGACTACATACATTAGGATTTATTAATCCCATTTCTTGAAGACTAACATTTGTTCTTATAATTCGGTATATCATTCGAATTTGAAACCACATCGTTCTGATGTCTTGAATCCTTTTTACTTTGAAAAAAAACATGAATTCTATTCAATATTTCTACTAAGTTTTCTTCACAATTATCACAACAGTGTGGTTTTGCATCATCCTTAATTCAACATCATCATCTTTCAAGACTGACTCGTTTGTTTTCTTTGCTGTCCATATAACTCTTAACATTCTTCTCAGATACCACATTTCAGCAACCTCAATGTTGTTCTGACTTTGCTTGTTGACTGTCCGTGCTTCTCATCTGTACAACAGTATTGGTTCTATGCAACACTGAAGAACTTCTTCCTAGTGTTAATTGGTAGGCATTTGTTGGTGAGAACGCTTCTCGTTTTCTTCATTGCTGTTTTAGCATGGCCAGTTCTGCTGGATATCTTAATGTGCCTCTGCTATCTGGTGAGATGACCATTCTCAAATATTTAAACTTACCAACTTGTCTTACTGGGTGCCGTTTGTTGTTATTTTAGATGAGGGATTTCTTTTTTGTTGTTGTTGTTGTTTTTTTTTGTTTGTTTGTTTGTTTGTTTTAGTGATCACAATGACTTCAGTCTTCTTGCTATTTAACTCTAGCCCTTTATATCTGCTTTCTATTTCTATTACATTCTGAATATTTTGTAGGTCTTCTTCATTTCATGCAATTAGAACAGTCCCATCTGCATAACAAAGATTATCATCTTTCCTCCAATCTTTATCCCAGGGCATTTTCTCCAGGTTGCTCATGATGGTTCCACTGTAAAGTGAAAAACAAATCGTATGACATAACATGTTCCTGCCTAACCCCTCTTTTTGATGTTTTGAAAAGAGCTTAAATCATGTTTTTACAATCATTGCAGCTGTTTGTTCCCAATACATATTCTTTATTATTCTTAGATATTTACGTCAATATTGAGCTTTTCCAGTTGGTTGATCAGTTCTTTGTGTCTTACCCATTGAAAAGCCTTGGTATAATGAACAAAACATGAATAAATCATTATTCAACTCAAATGACCCTTCTATGAGATTCTTAGAATATGTAGAGCATTATATGTAATAATTCCTTTCCATTCACCAAATAAGTATTCACAGCATTGCAGGCTTTAGGTTTAGTTGCTAGCAGAAAGGGAGAGAACCTGGCCTCCTGATGCAGAGATAAGTGGGCGCGCGAGCCAGCGCTAAGAGTTGTGAAAACACAGTAGGGCCTACCCTTTTCTTTCCTGCTAATACAAATTCATCCTGCTGACTACTGTGACGCACAACCAATCATAAGATAGGTCTTAAACAGTAGTTTCATATGACTCAAAACATGCCATATCTTTTGCAAACAAAACAGCTGAAAATAAAGGATAATTCGTACTTAGAAGGGAGACAGGACAAGCTACCATGCGATATCACAGTCAAAAACATCAGTTTTCCAAACATGCTGTAAGCCACACCTGACTTTTCTCTCTGCTAAACATGCACCGCTCAGCAAACTACATATCTCTGCCATGCAGTACACTGACCTGTATTAGTATACATTTTCCTTGGGGAGCGGCAGGCTGTGATTAATTACCACACTGTTCTGGCATGGTGGGCGGGTGGTTGGGGGGGTATCCGTGGTCTTATCTGACACCACACATTCCTCAGTCTGAGAGAGTGTTTGTACACATGTACTGTCCATTTAACAGCTGGTGTGTAGTTCACACATGCACAAGAAAATTGTGTGCATGAAGGCTGGAATGAACAATCTAACCTGACATCAATATCACCACAGTCGCTACTTGTGGTGGCGTTTGTAACTGGTACATTTTGGGGGATCCACGTTTGGGTTTGGACGGTCTACCAGCTGTGTTCTGACTGAAAAAGGTTTTACACACAATACAGTCATTGACTGCAACTGATGGATCAAAAGTTTGTGTCCACAACATAGCACATTTCTGTATAGCCTCTTTGACTGATAGTATTGTTTGCTCAGATGGTGTTGATGAGTCTTTAGTCTCAACAGCCGTGTGTAACATTTTGTCCAAAGTGTTGTAGTGTGTGTACTGCTTGAGTCATTAGACACAACTAAACCATAAAAATGTTCCATGTCAGAGCATAGTTTTTGCACAATTTGGGGGGGGGCTCAAGTCACGGTTCCTTTTTGACCTCTCGCCACAAACCCTACATAAAGAATTGAGATGAAAGGCATGGTCACTGTCTAAATGGTTTTCTCCTTCCATCATGTCTAGAGACCTGTGCCGTGATATTACTTGCAGTAGCACATGCTTTGAAGCACAAACTATACAATCACACACTTCTTTTCAAGTCCTCTATAACGTTAAAGTCAAAATATATAGTAAATCAAACACTTACATAGTATAGAGGAAATGTCCAACAAGCACATATATAAATATCACATCCACAGTAAGTCAGGTTTAGGAACCACAGCACTGCAAACTTTGGTAAAATACACTACACGTTAGCATGCCACAATAGAGAATAACAAGGGCTAGCAAGCTGTCCGGTGGCAGCAGGGAGCAGGGTGCGGCACTGATAACGGGATAGGGTTGCCACTGAACTAAACCTGATAGCGAAGTGAGTAGCCTGCAACGAAGTACACTGTTCTTCTGCTGTTTCAGGTTTGATTCTGTTCCTTGTCTTCATCATAATTATTCTTAAAAACCCATAACTGCCACCAAAGGATGATCCAGAATACAATTTGACACAAGAAGAGCTTGAAAACAGCCAGTAATTACTCGCTGTTGGTGTGAAATGCGCACAAGACAGAGCAGACACGAAAAGTATTTATCTACGAACACGTGACCAAGAGTTTGTAGCCAGCAGGCAATACTGGCAGCCAGCCAATACCTTCAAAGTATTGAAGTACACGTCCGGCATTGTGAAATAACTCACCACTTCCAGGGATTATTATTACAAGCGGTGAGGGGGGGGGGATAGGGTGATGGAGTGAGGGTGGGGCTGGGGGTGTGGCGCAGCGGACAACGTGACTTGGTCAACCACTTTGTATGCTAATAGATCACTGCTCCTTGTAGTTCGTCAGCTGTCAGTGATCTATCAGTTGATGGTCATCTACAGTCTGAGCACTTTTAGATTTTGTCAGGAGGGACATAATTATATTCTAACATTTGTCCTTCTGTTGTTGTTTTTTTTTGGGGGGGTTTGTTTTTGGATTTTGGGGTTGTTGTTTTTTTGTTCTATCGTGAGCAGTTATGAGTTTTCTTTATAGGAATTTCCACAAAATATTACAAGTATGCAGTAATTTCAAGAAAGTAGTGAATAAATCATCTGAAAACACATTTTGTCATGCCTAATGCGCCATTCTGTGTAATTTCATGCATAGATTCCCACAAATATGGAAGTAACAGTTGTTTTAGTGCACATGGTAGTGATGGAACATTTCCCCCTGGCATATGGAAAACAATGGGTGTCAAAAAACGTCGGCAGTCAAGGGGTTTTAATAGAATCTTTGTCACATGATTCATCAAGCTAATGATACAAAGACATTTACAGTCTACAGCCCTTGCTTTCTTTGGAAGTGCAATGAAAATTGACTTTGACATATTGCTAGGGAATTTTCTGGTGTCATAGATTTCATTCATATGGATTCTGACTTTTTCAATACAAATTTATCTAAAGTCTAAATCCTTTCTATAGAAATATTGTTTGGCCCTGTGACTTTTCCCTGTTTCATTCTTTTCATCACTGCTTAAACTTCATCTTTCATCACTGGTTGTCTTTTGACGTTCTTTCTACAGATGTGTTCCTTCACTCTGTTATCGCCAAAATGTATTCAATGTACTCACCCCCATCATTCTACATTTTGTATTTTTCAGCAACAATCATACCATCTTTTGATTTTAAGCAAACCAGTTGATATGCATGCCTTTTTCATATGAGCAGTTTTCTGTACGTAAAGTTAGTGTCTGTTTTGTGTCAATCTGACAATGCTCCAGAAGGGAAAACTAAAATGTCGAGATAGAACATACCATAGTGTGGGCAAAACAACGTGTTATAAGCATATGAAAACAAAAACAAAATTCTAACAAATAAATAAGCAAAAATTAACACAAACAGCATTTTTTTAATCAAGTGGTTAAAAAGCCATGTTGATTTTTTTTTGTCACGGCAATTTGAAATTCTGAAATGCAACAAGGGCTACACAGAAATTTTTTATCTAATCTATGTTAAACCTTCAAATGCCTATCAGTTAACATCAGGTAAAGAGTTCTTGAATGATATATAGAACCAATACCGTTATACGGTTTGAGGTGTGGACAGTCAACAAGCAAAGCCAGAACAGGATTGAGGCAGCTGAGATATGGTTTCTAAGAAGAATGTTCAGAGTTCTATGGACAGCAAAGAAAACAAACGAGACAGTCTTGATGGAGGCAGACACAAGAAGATCATTCATGAGGAAAATTAGGAAAAGACAGGCAACATATATAAACTATTTTAGGAGGAAAAGAGATTTGGAGCACCTGGTCACATGGGAAAGCTGGAGGGAAAGAGAGCACCAGGTAAACCCAGGGAGAAGATGCTAGACAGACTTGCAGAGTGGCTGAAGACAAAGAGGGTGCAAGAGATGCTTGAGGCAACAAGAGACAGAGACAGATGGAAGTTCATGATGCCAACACCATGCGGCAAGGCACCTGATGATGATGATGTTAAGCCTTACATATTCAGCCTCATTGGACTCGAGGATAATTATGCAAACGGGTTGATCTTTCTCAATAATTTAACAGATATTTCCAATTTCAAAGCAGTAAGCTTTTTGGGTCAGTATTTTCTGTAAAAGTTCAGCTTTCGTGCAAAGGTAATACAATGAATGCTCGCAGGAGTCTTGCTTGGGAGCAAGATAGAGATGTCTTCGTCACTTTCAGTTGATTAAGTAGACGTTAATACAGAGGATTTCTGAGTTGATTTATTAAATCTTGTTAAGAATATTTTGAATTTTATTGTGTAAATGTTACTCGGGATATTTTCTTTTCACTGTTGTTAAAGGGTCTGAGGGATCTTGACCTTTACCACTGATGTTTGTCCTTGATGTTTGAGCTGAATTTTTACAGTTGAATGTATCGTGGGGGGGGGGGGGTTGTTGTTGTTGTTGTTGTTTGTTTGTTTTTTGTTTGTTTTTAGTTTAATGGGTTTTTTGTTTGTTGTTTTTGTTTTTGTTTTGTTTTTGTTTTTTCCTGCAGTTGTTCTTGTTGGAGAGACAGACACAGACAGAGGGAAACAGAGAGAGACAAGAGAGACTGATCAGTGGTCAACAGACAGACACAAAAACAGGTGGGTAGTCAGCAGACAGACAGATAGTGATAGCATGTTCCTTCATGAACCAGAAAAAAACACGAAAGAAGAATACGAAAGCGTATTTAATACAACAAGACATGACAGGCGCAAATTTTCAGCCAACTGGCCTTTGTCAAGCGTAAGATTACAAACAAACAAACATCAGATACAAAAATCTTACGCTTGACAAAGGCCAGTTGGCTGGAAATTTCTGTCATGTTTTTTCTGGTTCCTGTTTGCTTGAACGCGGGCAGTCACCCTTGGTTTGGATTATGTTCCTTCATGTTTAGAAGTAGTTGAATGTATATATATATATATATAATATATATATATATATATTATTTGATTTTGTTGTATTTCATACATATTTATTACAGGCCTACATTCACACCCCTTCAAATGGGGTGATGCTCTCTCTCTCTCTCTCTCTCTCTCTCTCTCTCTCTCTCTCTCTCTCTCCATGCCACACACACACACACACACACACACACACAACACAACAACAGAACAACAACAGAACAACACACGTACACACACAACACACACACACACATACGAACACACACACATACACACACACACACACACACACACACACACACACACACACACACACCACACACACACACACACACACACACACACATAACAGGACTTGTACCATCATCACACAAAATGCAGAAACTCAACTACTTTTTTTTTCCAAGCCGCAATGAAGTTTATTGAAAAGAGTGCCAGAATTATTTTTACAATCACTTTTACAACCGTTCAGTAAAGTGTCCAAATTCCGACATACCTGATGCCAACACAAGTCCTGATGTTACAGTTTAATCATTCAACTTAAAAGGACAACCCAAACTTACATCACTACACAGGGACAACCAAGAAAGCATAACACCATCGTGACGTCATTCCTCTTCCGGTATCACTACGCCATCTGGCGGAAGATTTAGTGTGAGCGATGACAATGTCTTCATCTCAGCTAAAGTCATACGTCACATCAGTCATCTCTTCGATGAAAAATACGTCACATCAGCAATTTTGATAAATATACGTCATCTTTTCACATGAATATCTTTTAGCATGCAACCAAACTGACAGACAACACTCAAGAATTACGTCATTTCAAAATGGTTTCCATCTCGTTTTTCGTGTGTGTTTTCAAAACAAGCACACCATTGAAATAATCTGTTTTACAAAATATGTGTGGTGATATGGATTGGCCGTTGCCAACAAAACGTTAGGGATCAAACAAGACGTGTTTCTTTAGAAACCAAAGAATATTGTCACAGCCTAGTCAACCATTTCGACCTGCACTCAAGAGTCTCGTCTGGCATCCTGGACTAAAATGATATCACAATGACTTGCGTTAACAAAACACAAACGAGAGGAACAAGAACAATAAATATTGCACTGGTTATTGCTCATCAGTCCATTCCATCCCCAAATAACATGGAATACCGGTACATTCTGACCAAATCCCATCTTAAAAAGTGATGGACAAAAAATAAATAAAATCTACAAAGCGCTTTAGAACATTAACCCTTACAGTCCTCAAAGAGAAATAAATTATACTCACGCATATACCATAAGATGCCCATCCCATATACTACATATGACGTCATTCAGCGGAGATTAAAACTACGTCATTCTGCCTTTTAGAAGAATAGAGACTCAGAGTACGTCGAGGTTTCTGGCAGTGATGAGCTCAATGAAGGTGAAAGCGATAACAGATTGAAATAAGAGGGAAAATCTGAGCTTTTTCTTGGGCTTGAGGTCTTGATGGTGGTCTATGGAAACAGAGGCTGTCTCTTTTGTGTGTATGTGTGTCCTATGGCACAGTGCCGAGCATTGAACTGTTTGCCTGTTTTGGTCTTCTGTGATGACAGTCAGCGTTGCTTTGAAATGGAACGATTGTGCAGTTCCTTTGGAATGGTCTTGTGGCCTTGGATCTCTTCATCAGTCTCCGCTGCTCATCGTCTCCCTCTCGAAGTTTTCATCTCATTCTCCCTCCATATGCAAGATTCCTGTTTGTGCCCTAGGTCTTGGTGGTAGTGACAAGAAGAATAGGTCCCTTCATTTCCTTGTCATGAATAGTATGTGCAGCTTTGCTGGAATCTTATCATGAATACACACCTCTTCTGTTTCCAGTTTTACTTAACTATCAAATCTCCTGACATATAACTGGGAAATGTTTCAACTTGAGTCAAGTCTTGCCTGCAGCAACAAATCCAGAGAAAGCAAAAACCCATCTGAGTGCATTATGATAAAACAGACCAAAAAGAAGAGAAATGACAGAGAACAAAGAGGTGAAAATACTGGATGCTTTGTACAGCGAGGCGGACAGGGACGCGACCTTTGTAACCTTTGTACAAGAGTATGACCTACACAAGTAAACGCCGCTGGCTTTCTGAAACAAACCACACAACACGCATGTGTTATAAAACATTCAGTTATGTAATGAATCTTCTCATGAAATACATTTAAAAACATGCAAATACAAAATATAATAATAAACCCATTTGTAGTAGCTTACAGTTCTTTACTTTTCATAAAACACAAAAACTATGGACGTATGGAAGCATAGTTATGAATTATTTCCTGAGTTATAAGCGTTCTGTGGTGCGTGAGAGGGTACTCATGATATGTTACTACTACCCCCCTCCCCCCTCTGACTTTCGCTTCAAATACAAGAGTGTGTGTCAGAGAGACAGAGGGAGACAGACAGACAGACAGACAGACAGAGACAGAGAGGGAGACAAAGAAAAGAAAGAGAGAGAGAGACAGTGTGTGTGTCTGTGTGAATGTGTTTGTGTGTGTTGTGTGTGTGTGAGCATATTCCTGTGAGAAATTGGTGCATCAGATGAGATGGTGAGAAGGGTTCAAATTCCAACTGCCGCTTGAATTACACTTTGAGCATTGTGGTTTTGCATTATATCAACATGGATCCACCACCACATAAAACAACACAACACGACTCGACAAGACATGACACAACATGACACGACACGACACAATACAGCAGGACATGACACAGCATGACATAACCCAACCCATATCTGTACTATACATGTACACCAGGTTCTAAGCAATATGAGCAGGCTGGCTGGCTTTTATGAGCTTAGAGCTATGGACTCAATGTCATTCTGTTATCTCAAATTCTTTCCCAATCAGCAACATAAAAACTGGCCTGTTTGCTGCCCAGCTTCATGCTCCAACCACGCTTTTGGCACTAGCATCGTGTTTTGTAGTTCATTTGTCCCCTCCCCACAACACCATCACCACCACCTCCATTGTTTGAACACATTAAGACCTTCACAGCGCATAAGCTTTTGTGCAGGCTCAAGGAGTCTGCCACATAATGTTTGGCACACTGAAAAGGGTGCATATGGAACTGCCTAAGGCCCATGAATCCCTGCTGAAGTAACTCTAAACTGTATACCTTCTGGAATAAAATGGCTGAACGGACCTGAATTATCCTCTGACAATCCTGATTTCGCGTTGTACGGACATGGATCGTGCACGGCGCACCGTCTGCAGGTTCTTCTCCGCCACGTCGGCCCGCTGGTCGGCTTCCTCGATCAGGGACTGGGCCTTGCGGTACTTGTTCATGGTCAAGTTGGCCACATCCTCCTGTAGAGTACATAGACACCAAAATCAGCATCATCATCATTAACATTTTCACCATCATCAATATCATCATCGTCGTCGTCATTATTATTATTATCACCATCACCACCACCACCATTACCAACATCATCATCACCATCACCATCAATTTTTATCAACTGTTCACACAAAGAACTTCTAAACAATCGTGTGAATCTTCTGGCCCCACCCCATCTCCAACCAGCAAGTACTCCCCAGTGCCGTCAAATAAATATGGGTACGATCACCTGAAATGACGATGGAGATCAGTTTGGTCCATCATCATGCTAACATCTCCTGCTCCTCAATGGACAACGGAAGGAAAACGTAAGAGAGGTAGAACCAAATACGTATGGCGACGAACAACAGAGGAAGATCCAAAGGCCCTAATATATAATTTGTTCCATACAGGGGCTGGCCAAGGATAGACAGAAGTGGAAAGCCTTCGTTTCTGCCGTTAATTCCAGTGGTACAACAGACAGTAAATAAGACATACACGGGTGAGGACTGGACAAAGAAAAGCACGTTCATGCTTGTACCACCATCCCTGTTAGTAAAACGAAAGATTCTCTCTCTCTCTCTCTCTCTCTCTCTCTCTCTCTCTCTCTCTCTCTCTCTCTCTCTCTCTCTCTCTCTCTCTGTGTGACTTCGCTTAGCTTAGCCTAGCTTAGCTTAGCTTAGCTTAGCTTAGTTTGTCTTGTCTTGTCTTGTCTGTTCTTGTCTTGTCATGTCATATCATTCCTGTCCCTGCCACACTCACAACTTCGTCTGGTTGATCTTATTTTATCTCATGTTTTATCAGTCATTGTCCATGGCACACTCACAGCCTCCTCCAGCTGACGCTTGTAGGTCTTGATACGGATCTGGAGCTGATCATTCAGGGAAGACAACTCCACCAGCTGGCGGCGCTCTTCTTCCGTCTGTGCCTGCATCTCCTTCATCAGACGCTCTGCCTTGCGCATATTGGCCACAGCCTCGCGCACTCGTCGTGACTCGTTCTCCAGTTCCGCTTCTAGGTCACGAACCTGGACATCAGTTGGATTGAGAAATCATTACCTGGGCTAAGGCAACAACAACAACAACAACAACAACAACTTGGTTTTCATGTTGTGTTTGTTTGTTTTTTTTGTTTGTTTGTTTGTTCGTTCGTTCGTTCGTACGTCGTTCGTTCGTTTGTTGCTTTCTTTTTGGTTTCCTACACTGTGCAGGTAGAATTGGTGCACAGTCTGCATGCTCCTTTTATTTTTATTTTTATCGAAATAATCTTCGAATAAACGTGCTTTGAGAGTTCAATATTAAAAGGTTATGACACACTTAATTGATAGGAGTACAAAATATGTACAAAGTTATGTCATGGTATTTTGAATTCCAACGTAACATAGGCTATGTGTCTAAAGAGAACTGGACAGTAATAAAGCCAGCACATGCACAGAACTTTAGCAGGTGTGTGTCTGTCACTCTTTCTATGCATCATGCCGATTGTCTTCCTATGGCTCTAAAGTCTGAGCATCCACTGCTGTAAACTGGAAGGGCTGGTTGGTGGAGTAGTATCGTTCAAATCACGTGACCAAACCTTTTGATCCATTGTTGTGATGTGATGTTTGGCACGTGTTGTTCCAACCATCTCTCACATCTCTTTGTGACTAATCATGTCCCTTTTGGTCTTACCTGTTAACTCATCTGAAACATGTCATTTCACTGGGTGTGATTTTTCTTTCAAAGATTTAGGTGTTGTCTAGATCTGGCACTGGTAAGTCAGTGCGGATACAAAGATTGTAGTGATCAGTCCTGCTTAGAGTAGCACAACTAAAAGAGGATGCTAAAAGCAAAAAGGCGAGTAGGTTGAAACTGTAAAGTGAAAAGATACAAAATATTCTTGCAATGGTGCGCATGTTAGTAAGCTTCTTAAGAAAAACTAGACAAAAACAATGAGAACTGACTCTGCTCTGCAGCTTGGCAACCAGTCTCTTGCCCTCCTTCACAGCGAAGGCCTCGGCCTCCTCCAGACGGATGGTGATCTCACGGATTTCAATCTCCAGCTGCTTGCGCAGACTCTCTGCATTCTTGTAGTTCTCCTGTTCCTGACGCAGCTCGTCAGCCAAGCGTGCGTTTTCAGAGGCCAGGCGTTCAGCGCGCTCTTCAGCGGCTCTCTGGTTGTTGATGGCGTCATCCAGGTCAGACTGCATGGCGCCCATGTCAGCCTCCAGGCGGCGCTTGTCGTTGGTCAGTGTGGTCACCTGTAGTGTGATCTCGCTCAGGCGGGCACTGGTGTCGGCCAGTTCTGTTTCCGCGTTTTTGCGAGCACGCTCCGCCTGTAGAACACAAATTAGAATGTATTGCTTTCACCCATCTACATCATTTGAGGCTGACATTCTTGAAAAAACATACATTGTGGAACGAAAACGTCGTTGTTTGTTTTTGTATGTTTGTTATTGTTGTCTTCGCGTACCATCCTTAGATGTGGCATATCCTTTTTTTAGGATTATTGCGCTCATGGGGGGGGGGGGGGTACCTTTGTGCTCACCTTTTTTGTTTTCGTACCATTTCTGTGTCACCTTAGTGGCCATAGATGCTGGAACAGTTTGTACAGTACGATGATGATGTTGATGAGGATGATAATCATGATGCTATGGAGTTCCATCTAGGATTGAGTCTGGGTGACAGGGCTGTACTCTACACTTACTATCATAACATATCCTGGCGTCAACCAGGAGATGAGGCATATTTTTATTACTAACCAGAAATATATGATAGGCAATATTCATTTCTAAATAAAAGGAAAGGGAAAATATGTCTTTTTCATTCGGGTATG
>CM060310.1:94412881-94435381 GCA_030674185.1 Monoplex corrugatus | reverse complement strand
GGATTGGATTGGATTGGGTTGGAATAGATTGGGTAGGAATAGATTGGGTTGGAATGGGTTGGACTGGAATGGGTAGGAATAGATTGGAATGGGTTGGACTGGAATTGGTAGGAATAGACTGGAATTGGTGGGAATGGACTGGAATGTGTTGGACTGGAATTGGTTGGAATCGAATGGATTGGAATAAAATGGAATGGAATGGATTGGATTGATTTGTTGTTTTTTGAGAGGTGGGTGTTTTTGTTGTTGTTGTTGTTGTTTATCGAAATCACTGACCTGATGTTCTCAATCTCCTCGTCCTTCTCCCTGAGCCTGTTCTCCATCTCAGAACGGAGCTGGTTGAGGGCGGCCTGGGCATTGGCCAACTTGGCTTCGGCATCACGCAGGGCATCCTCTGTGTCCTTGAGGGCGGCTGCCAAGCTGTCACGTTCAGCCTCCAGCTGGGCACGCAGCTGTCGTAGGTCAGCCAGCTCACGGTTCGCGTCCTTCAAAGCCAGGTTCGCCTCGCGAAGCTGATCTGTGGACAACAAGGAGAACAGGTTTGTTTAATTTTCACCCTTTGGACTCCTGCACCCTATCCACCAACTGCAAAAAAGTAACCCTTCGACTCCCTCACCCTATCCACCAGCTTCCTGCAGGAAGCTGGTGGACAGGGTGAGGGAGTCAAAGAGGTTTTTCTTTGTCGCAGGAGGCTGGTGGATAGGGTGAGGGAATCAAAAGATCAAATTTTTTGCCTTGTAGCAGGAAGCTGGTGAATAGGGTGAGGGAGTCAAAGGGTCAAGTTTTTGCTTTGCTGGCATGGTTGACGATGCAGGATGCTGATGGACAGGGTGCGGGAGTCAAAGGGTTGAGTGGTTTCTTTTAGTTTGTGGTTTGTGTACAGTGAAGACACAGGGTAAGTCTCTGTAATGGACCAGAAACCTTGATGACTTGTGTTCTACACGACAAACCCTACTAGATATCCTCGTTGTCATTGTTTAAAGCCCAGCCGACTGCACAGAACCATATTAGGACTATAACCATTTGAAAACGTACACAGCATCTCCAGGGGTGGGGGTAGGGGTAGGGGTGGGGGGGTGAAGCTGGAAAAGAAAATCAAATACACATAGCAATGCAATATACGTACATTATCTAAGGATATGACCCTGGTGTTGACCATTCCGTCCAATTCATCACCAGAGGATTTCAAATACCAAACCTGAATACAGATATGAAAATAACTCAGAACACTAAAACATACATAAAAAAGACCTATTTTACCTAAAATTGCTTCTTCACAACACATTTCCTTAGAGCCAAACATGCAGTCAATGCATGTGCCCAATTATCAATCCTAAGAGAAAGTATTAAGGCTTTATACAACACATACAGGTGAATGGACCAGCAAAGCAGAGAATGATAGAAGAAATGACAGAAAGCAAAAGAACAAGGCAGAAACAAAGAGAGTGACCGAAAAGAGGAAATTTCTGGCACAGAATTTCCTGAAGGTGGGAATACTATGATACTATGTATACTGAAAGACCCCTTGCCTTCCGGCCCCACTTTAATCCTGCCAGATAAGCATTGTCCTCCATCAATGTAGTCCGATGGCACAGTGGGCCTGGATAATGCGTCGTATTTTTAACACAGGAACCGTGGGTTCGATCCCAGGTGGGTTCGAGTACCAAACTGATAATGCAGGGTTCCAGGGTTCCGTCCTCACAGGGGCCAAAGATTTTGTTCCACGCTGGCTGGCCAGTTCTTTTAATCCGTTGACTCCCGCATTCTATCAACCAACTGCAAAAAGTTAACCCTTTGATTCCCTCGCCCTATTCACCAGCTTCCTACATGAAACCGGTGGATAGGGCGAGAGAGTCAAAGGGTTACTGCTCTGCTTTGTCAGCATGGTTAACAATGCAGGATACTGGTGGACAGAGCGCGGGAGTCGAAGGGTTAATATAACCGTGGATTCAAGACGTGATATCGCCAGCTCAGTTCAGGCCCTTACCGTTTAGAACTGGTCTGTTCGTTGACTTCAGTCACTCTGGTGGTGTCAACTTAATGTTTCATAGGTCCCTTCTTCCCCTCCCCAGTTTAAGACCTTGCCAGTGTACAGGTGTTTTTGCAGGCAAAGAAGTGATGGCACAGTCGGGTAGAGCGCATATGGAATTGTCTGAGTGCAATGACTCCCTCATGAACACCCCATCCCTTTCCAAGTCCAAGGACTAATTAGTTCAATAGATCTGTTAGAACACGATTGTCTTCGTCTGCCTAAGTGAAATTTGTCTCCCTTTGTTGCTTTCACTTTTCAGAAGAAAGGATTGTGTCCCTCTGTACACCGACCATTCAAACACTGGATGATTGCTGTCACTTACATTTCGGCAACTGTAAATACCACAATATACATCCCCGTCTTCAACCCTTAGCCAAACCATACTGCAGAGAATACTGTCGGCTGTTGAATAAATTGTTCACAAGTGGAATATATTCAGGCCAGACAACTGAAATTATCACTCCAAGCATGTCTTCAGAGTTTCAGGGTTTTTTTCCAAAAGGATTCATTGCACAGTTTTATATTTGTGACCTCCCACCACGAAATCAGTCTTAACTCGCAATCATTCGAACAGCACTAGGAGCTGAAAAGATGACTGAGGATCTATCTGGGGTGTTTTGACTTTTTCTCAAAATTGATTTCTGTTGACTATGATCTGTCCCCCACAGAATTTTTTTTCTTGAAAAAATATTATTAATCAATTTGAAATGATATTTCAATGCACTGATCGCAGCAGAAAGAACGCAGTTCATTGAAAAGTACCTTTTTTTGTCTCTTATTATGAACCGTAACCTGTAAAGTACCCGCACATGTAATATGCTGACGGAAAGCTCTTTGGTGCACCTTTCAGATAATGGCAGCAAAAAAAATTAGAAACAAACTGGGTCAAAGCCACCAAATAAAGAAATTTAAGGAAAATGTGTAGGAGAGCACACAAAAACTTTAGAGGCCGTTTTCTTAAAATGGCCGTCATACAACTTAATGACTTTAAACATACATAACTTCTACATTTTTGGAGTACAAGCTTTATTCAAGTACCACAATAATCAGCAGAATGTACACTTTCCAGTGATATGTATATCTCAAAATACCCAAAATGCTAGTTAAGACTGATTTCGTGGTGGGAGGTCACATTTGTTCAAAAAGGAATCATTGGACTCAGACATTGCAATATACGCTCCACCCAAATCTGCCAGCAACAATCTGACAAACTCCTTAAGCCTGTGCAAAACCCTATGTGATGGCAAGTTCTTGAAATGGGGAAGGAGGGAGACCTATGAAACACTAAGCTGCCACAACTGGAATGATAGAACCATTAACATGGACAGTAACCGGTTTTTAATGATGTGGGCTGAGAACGAACTCGAAATGTCAGATCTCGATTCCACAGTTCTGTCAAAAGAACCAACCAGCCCGAAAAAAATGCCTTGCAGTCTGTTTCAAAACCCTAGCAGATTTGCCCCTTTTGAAACTGAACATTGTGCTCTCTGTCTCTGTCTGTCTCTCTGTCCTCAGCCCCCTGCAAGCCCGTCCAATATTCTCTCCCTAGGTTTACCTGGTGCTCTCTTGAATGCAATGAGTACAAAAATGTCATTTTAGTCTCTTTTCTGTCCTTGTCCTATCTATGCCCTGTCTCTCTCCCTTCTCCCTCTTCCTTTTACCTCTCCATCCAAAGCCCCCACCCCTCATCATCATCATCATCATCATCATCATCATCATGTGCCCTGCTGAATGGTATTGGCGACCATGGCCCTCACACGAATCTATCCCCTGTCGCTGCAAGTACATCTCCCACCCTCTCTGTCTTCAGCCACCCTGCAAGTCCGTCCAATATTTTCTCCCTGGGTCTACCTGCTGTTCTCTTTCCCTCCAGCTTTCCTGTTGTGACCAGGTGCTCTAATTCCCGTTTCCTCATAAAATGTCCTATAAATGTTGCTTCTCTTTTCCTAATCTCCTTTGTTAATGATCTTCTTGTGTCTGCCTCCTTCAAGATTTCCCCCCACCCCTACCCCATGCACAAACATACAGCAACCGCTCACCCGAAAGGTTTTTGTTCTCTCTCTGCAAGTTGTCATTTCGCTCAGTGAGTTCAGCATTAGCCACACGCAGTCTCTGCACGTCCTGTTCCAGGGCCATCTTCTCGTTCCTCAGAGTGCCATTCTCGGCCATCAGCTCGTCCACACGCCTGAGAAGACCTGCGTTCTCGTTCTCCAGCTGGCGGTTACGTTTCGTCAGGTCTTGCACGATGATCTGGGTCTGTTGGGTGGGCAGAAAATGGATGAGTTGAAAGAGTTTGTTTGTTGTGTTTGTTTGTTTGTTTGTTTGTTTGTTTGTTTGTTTGTTTGCATGTAAGGATAAGTTGAAAGAGTTTGTTTGTTTGTTTATGTTTTTCTTTTTTTTAACTAAGATGTAGGATGTATATATATAGTTAGATTTCTTGCTATCATAACACACACACACACACACACACACACACACACACACACACACACACACACACACACACACACACACACACACACATACACACAAACACACACACACACAACACACATATATATATAATATATATATATATATATAATATACATATAGACATACACTCTCACACACATACTCACACACATATATACACACACACACATACACACACACACACACACACACACCACCACCACCACCACCACCACCACCACCACCACCACCACATATCACCACCGTGACCTACTCACTCTGTTCCTCCAGCCCTTCCGTCCCTACCCCTATCCCACCCCAAAATAAGAAAATAAAAAATAACCACAACGATGTCAAAATGTTATGCTAACAACACTAACAACAACAATAACCACAACACATGAGACAATTTTATTGTAACAACAACAACAACCACACGAACAGAAAAACAACACGAACAAAAACAGTGAAGATGTCCATTAACCAATTAGACCACGTTCTCGAGCTCAATGGTGATTTCCTTGATCTCATTGGCCAGTTTGGCCTTGGCCTTCTCCAGGGAGGAGTTGCGCACGCGCAGCTGCTCACAGTTGTCTTCCAGCTCTGTGATACGGACCTGCATACGGCGCCTGGAGACCACAGAGATAAATCAATTGATTAATATCGAAGACATGATGACAGCAGCAAAGTGTAAACCTGACCTGTATCAGCTGCTCACAAAACAACAAACATTGTCACAATGTCAACAACAAGAATGAATAAACAGTTTCTCCAAGTGTCATCTTAATTCGCCTTTTCCCATTCGCCTATTTCCGACTGCCTATTTCCGATTTAGTCTATTCCCGATTGGCTTTTTTCCGATTGGCCTTTTCTATATTGGCCTATTCCTGACTTGCCTAATCCAATTTTGGTGATCCCGATACGCCTATTCCCAGTTCGTCTATTAACTTGATACAAATCAACCCCTTCTTGTGTATACACACGCAGAACATAAATTCCGCACGTTAAAGATTTTGTAAGTCATATCAATGTCCCATGGCTTATGGAAACATGAAAGCTCCTAACATGCATACCCACTGAGGATGGAGGATGCAGACTGTGCAGCAACACATTGCCTGCCACACGCATCCAAGAAAGATCAGAACGCTTAAGAATTAGGTACATAAAACAGGAATGAATTGAAGACACAGATACTACCAACACTAAAACCAACACAAATACTACCACCACTGCCAACACCATCAACAACACAAATACTACCAACAACAGCAACAACACAAATACTACCACCACTGCCACCAACAACAACAACACAAATACTATCACTACCAACAACACCAACAACAACATATATACTACCATCACTACCACCATCACCACCACCAACAACACAAAATACTTTCACTACTTCCACCATCATCACCAACAACAACCACAACTATACCAACAACAATAACACGTAATCAAGTTTGTCTCAAATCTTGCCAACAAAATTTTCATTTCAGTTTTGAGTTTCTGAAGATGGCATCTCCGCGCTAGGAATAATTCTATTTCCACTGACGCTACAAATGGGGATGATCCAAACTGATCCTGGTATATGCAATCTCTTTGACAACAACAACAACAGCAACACGAACAACAGTTTCAGTTTCTCAAAATGACGTCTCCGCGCTCGGAATGATACTCCATATACACCAACGTCACATGTGCCGTATGATGGTGATCACGTCACAAGTCATAAGCCTGCACATAAACCAACAACAGTACAAAGTCAGTAGTAGGACACCCACCTGATCTCTTCCAGCTCTTCAGTCTTGGCGGCAAGTTCCTTGTCGAAGCGTGACTTCAGGGCTGAGAAATCGGCACTGACCCTGGAGAGCTGGTTGCGGAGGGTGGTGGATGTCTCCGCTTCCTCCTCCAGACGGGCGTTCAGGTTGTCGTAGTCCGCCTGCAGGGCTGCCAGGTTCACCTGCAGGTTCTGACGTTGCTGTAACACACACAGTGGGCAGTTGGTGTTACTATACGTTGGTGTAACACACACAGTGGGCAGCTGGTGTTACTGTACGTTGGTATAACATACACAGTGGGCAGTTGGTGTTACTTTACATTGTAACACACACAGTGGGCAGTTGGTGTTACTTTACGTTGTAACACACACAGTGGGCAGTTGGTGTTACTATACGTTGGTGTAACACACACAGTGGGCAGCTGGTGTTACTGTACGTTGTAACATACACAGTGGGCAGTTGGTGTTACTGTACGTTGGTGTAACACACACAGTGGGCAGCTGGTGTTAGTGTACGTTGTAACATACACAGTGGGCAGTTGGTGTTACTATACGTTGGTGTAACACACACAGTGGGCAGCTGTTGTTACTGTACGTTTGTTACTGTACGTTGTAACATACACAGTGGGCAACTGTTGTTACTATACGTTGTAACATGCACAGTGGGCAGTTGGTGTTACTGTACGTTGTAACATACACACTAGTGGGCAGTTGGTGTTACTATACCTTGGTGTAACATGCACAGTGGGCAGTTGGTGTTACTGTACGTTGTAACACACACAGTGGGCAGTTGGTGTTACTACATGCTGCTGTAACGCGCACTGTGGGCAGTTAGTGTTACAGTACGCTGGAATAATACAAACAGTACAGGTCTTGAGGTCCTACCTAGATAGTTCCATGACCCTGGGATCGTAGGGGAGTGAGGTGGCAGAGACCTGAACTTTACCCATGGCCAGCTCCACGAGGGCGGCGCCCATCTCCTCTTCCTCGCTTCAGATTCATAATTATTCATATTCACATTTTCCCCAATACTTCAGAAAGTCAAGAAGGCTAATTAGTCTTCAAGGGGCGGGACCTGGGAAATCAACCTATCTCTTCAATGTTTTATACCAAGGCAGACGAGCAACGCCCTGCTCTTCTCGATTTTCAACTGCCGTGGGATCTTTAGCGTGCGCAGCCAGAAGGCACACGGGTCCGCCTCAGTTTTTGTACTCTTCCGAAGGACTAGACGTTCACTTCGATTTTCCGGTCAAACTGAAGAGAAAAGTCGAGGCCTCTACGAGGAGCGAACCCTGGAACCTCGTGTTAAGTTATTGAGACACACCTCATGTCACCACCCCTTCAACCACCATGCAAGATAAGTCGCCTTTTGGGGTCGCTGTTGCAGAGTTGCAGCTGTTTCCTGAACTTGGCTAAAGTCACTGATGATGCTGACCATCACTATCATGACCACCGTCATGCTCATCACTATCATTATTACCGTGCACAAGTAAAGACGTGCAGTACTCACACACACACACACACACACACACACACACACACACACACACACACACACACACACACCACACACACACACAAACACAAACACGAACAGAGAGAGAGAGATAGAGGGAGAGAGAGGGAGAGAGAGAGAGAGAGAGGTCCCCATAGAGATGTAACAGACAGATAAATAGATGTAACAAGAAACTCTGGAGAAACCTCTGTGTGTGTGAGTCATCGTTCTAGCATCTTCCACATCGTCATTATTCTCACTTACCCTGGTCTCATCATCAAGCTGCCTCTTGTAGTCGTCATTGGAGAGCTGCAGCTGGTTCTTGGCCTTGGCCAGAGCTGCGTTGCTGGAGTCCAGCTCCTGCACCTGGTGCTGAAGGTCAAAGTTCTCCTGGGTCAGCCTAGACTTGAGGCCTGTCAGGTCGTTCAGCTGGCGGGTGAGGTCGTCCACCTGACCTTTGAGACGTGATGCGCTCTGCTCTGCTGCGTCCACACGGCCCTCCAGGGTGACCTGTGTGAACATGTGGAGACCATGGTCTTGTCACTTTGTTAATATTTAAAATAGTTTTTTTTCCTACAACAACCAAAGATAGGATGCCAAGTATTTTTTTGAAAAAAGTAGTATGTGATAAGAATATGGTTATCAAATCTTTCACAATAAGAATCTAGTTTGTACAATTGTGCACAGAATTGATATTATCTGTATGATAGTATACAATAAGATTATGGTTCATACAATAGTACACAATAAGAACATGGTTTGTACAAATGCACAAGAACATGGTTAGTATAAATATACACAATAAGTATACAGTTCGTATATTAGTACATTGTGCACAATAAGAACCTGGCTTGCACAAATGTACAATAAGAATATAGTTTGTATAATAGTACACAATAAGAACAGAATATGGTTTGTGATTGTAGAGATCGGGAGGGAGGGACAGGGAGGGGGAGGGAGGAGGGTAAACGGCATGGGGCTTATGGGATGTGTGATGGGCGTGAGGATATTTTGGAATATGTATATGTGTGTGTGTGTGTATGTGTGCGCGTGTTTGTGTGTGTGTACATGTATGTGTATGTGTGCGTGTGTATGTGTGTGTGTATGTGTGAATGTGTCTCTGTGTGTGTGTATGTGTGTGTGTGCTTGTCTGTGTATCTGTGTGTGTGTGCACAGATATTCAAGTGCAGGGGAAGAGTTGTATGGAGGAATGAGTTCTGATGATGCCAGTGTGGATGCTTTAACCGTTTACCACACTGAGTGCTAGTCTGTCTCATTCAGTGGTTGACTGCCTCTTGTAACAGACGGATTTGGTATCTGGAGTTCAATCCCCCAGCCCCAAACATATAAACTAATCTGTCCGCTGCCCATCTTTATACTCCAATCATTCTGATGGTGTCTGCTTCTCTCCATTCTATTCCTTTCACTCCTTTCCTGCCTGTTTCAAGATCTTACCTGGGCATAAGGTGTTTCGCCGGCTCAACGAGTCTGCCAGATAACTGTTCGCAGTTTTGGGCGGAGCGCATAAGGAATTGTCCAAATGTAATGAATGCCATTTGAACAGTTTTCAAACTGCAACTGGTTTTAGTATTAGGAACCTAAAAAAAAACACTAAAAAAAAAAGAATAAGAACGCGTATTATCTATAATATCAATCCAAGACAATAGGACAAACGAATGTTTGATTGTTTATGCGATTTTTCAGATTGCCGTGAGTGGTGATAAGGATGTAGAGTCATGTACTGGGTGTCTTGGAGACTTTAAAAGGTGTTTATCAAAGAAAAACCAAAGACTGACCTTGATCTTGGTGACAGAATCCAGCTGTCCAGTCAGGGCGTCCAGCTCCACCACCAGGGTCTGTTTCTCTTTCTCCACGCTGAAATCAATCAATCAATCAATCATCATCATCATCATTTATCATCATCTTCTTCATCACCACCATCACCACCATTATCACCATCATCACCATCATCATCACCATCATCCTCATCATCATCATCATCATCTTCGTCGTCGTCATCATCAACAACACATCACCAGCATCATTATCATCATCCAGCTCCACCACAAAGGTCTGTTTTTACTTCTCCAAACGAAAAACGACATTCACGGCCAATGATATTTCAGAGTAATGGCAATACTGGCAATCATTAGAATGAATAAAATCTGAACAAGCATTGCCACGAACTTAACCACCAAGTCAACTTAAAGATTGTACACGTGCACTTATCGTCCCGGTCTCTCTGTACGGGTGTCAAACATGACCACTGCTTGCTGCTTGCTTAAATCGACGTTGGTCAAATTCAGAACTGTCCTCCTGAGTAAGACAAACACTACAAACACACTCGATGGGTCCACACAAACCGATTCTGCCATCTATGAAACGACAGATGTTTGTGTGAAATGGCCATGCTATCCGGCATGATACATAGTCCAAGACCATCCTTTTGAGTACTCTGAATACTAAACATCAGATGTTCTGATCTCATCACCAGTGAACAAGAGCAAAAACCATCAAGCAGCACATTGAACCATATGAAGGTCTCTTGACGTCAGTAAACAAAACAAAATAATAATAATAATAAACTACGTTGGTGTGACCATGTAAGACGATCCAACGGCCTTGCTGAATCATTCTTCTGCGGGAACTGTTAAGAGAGGAAGACGAATAGGAAGACAGTAATAAAACTTGAGGGACTGACAGCTTTGCGGAATGGACAGAGAAACTATTTACAGAGATCCAGGCTTTGACATACAACCGACAGCTCTGAAATAATCTGATGAACAGTTCTATAGTGCGGCACCCATGACTCTTGAAAGAGTTAAGGGAGAAGAAAAATTGTTTGGATGAAGAAGAAGAAGCAGGAGGAGGAGGGAGGAAGGAATGGAGGTGGTAGCCACTGAAATGAACAAAGGAAATTAGGTGAGAAATATATCAGACTAGATGAACGCTAACATGGACAAAGTGCTCGCTGTTTTACCCAGAGACCAAAAATGGAGGATCCTGTCTGCAGAACAAAACTGAGGCAACTGAAATGTGGTTTCTAAGAAGAATGTTGAGAGTTCCATGGACAGCAAAGAAAACAAACGAGACAGTCTTCAAGGAGGCAGACTCAAGAAGATCATTAATAAAGAAGATTAGGAAAAGACAAGCAACATTTATAGACATTCTATGAGAAATTGGGAATTAGAACACCTGGTCACAACAGAAAAGTGGAGGGAAAGAGAACACCAGGTAGACCCAGGGAGATAATATTGGACGGACTCGCAGAGTGGCTGAGGACAGAGAGGGTGGGAGATTGTACTTGCAGCGACAGGGGATAGATTCGTGTGGAGGGCCATGATCGCCAACGCCGCGCGGCAGGGCACATGATGATAATGTCTGCAGAATGCCATCAGTAGCCCCCCTCCCCACCCCCACATCCTAACAACTACATGGCTTAGGGATTGGGTGATGATGAAAGACAAGTTAAGAACACAGTGGGCCTCACCGGTTCTTGTTCTTGGTCAGGTAGTCCACCTGATCGGACAGGTCGTTGATGGCTTCCGTGTGACGTTTGCGCAGGGAGGACTCCGTGGCCTCAAACTGGGCGTTGACCATCTCCAGTCCTTGCGCAGTTTGCTGATCTCTGATTCCCGCTTCTTGTTCAGCTCCATCTGTCCACATTGACAGGCATCACTGGTTCAAACATTCACAACAACAACCACAACAACAACCCAAACAACAGTGTAAACATTGATGGGTATGAGTGGTTTAAACAATCACAATAACAACAACCAAAATAACAACAACAACAACTCAAACAACGGTATAAATATTGATGAGAATGAGTGGTTCAAACGCTCACAACAACAACCACAACAACCAAAACAACAATGTAAACACTGCTGGACATGAGTGGATCAAACATTCACAACGACAAAACAACCACAACAATATAAACAACAGTGTTAACACTGATGATCATGAGTGGTTCAAACACTCACAACAACAACAACAACAACAACAACAAAAGAACAACAACAACCAAACCACCGAGTAAACATTGATGACCATGAATGGATCAAACATTTCCAACAAGAAATGTGTTAGATGTCACGTTTAACTAAGACTGGGATTGCTGTAACATAATCACTGGATCTTTGTGGCTTCAGTAATCTTTTTTTCCATGGACTTATGTAACATAACATAATGACTGTGATTTCAGGTGCAAGGCGAGTAGTTTCAAACACCAACACGAAAATAACAAACTAAACTAATACATTCCTTTGTGCCTCAGCTTTCAACAGTCACTGCTCCTGGAGAGAAGTTTTAATCAAAAATGTCCGTCTTCAGAAACCACACACAAAAAATGTATGTACTGCAGAGCATAACACCTGTCATCGTGATACTTAATTCAATAATTATAATATGTTATCATTGATAGAGTAACAAATGTCTGGCATGCATATTTTCTTCATTTCTGCTTGCTTGCTTCCTGATTTTGTTTGGTTTCATTTGATTGTTTGGAAGGTTGTCAGTTGCTCTTTCTCAATTCAATAAACAAAACAATAAATGCAGCAATACATTTTCTTTGTCGTTTTTCTGCTGGTTCTAAAAGCTTGTGATCTGACAGATAGCAGTCATTGTTACGTGCGTATATGATGTGCCCATGGTAAGTAGACCTGGATCAAACAGTGGTGGGTAAACCTGTTGTCCTATTTACCGTGGGTAAATTTGTTGTCCTATTTATGGTGGGTAAGCCTGTTGTCCTGTTTAGGGTGGGTAAACATGCCGTCCTATTTACGGGGGTGGGGGTGGGGGGGGGTCAAACGTAAACCTGTTGTCCTATTTACAGTGGGTAAATCTGTTGTTCTATTTACTGTGGGTAAACCTCTTGTCCTGTTTACAGTGGGTTAACCTCCTGCTGTCCTATTTACAGTGGGGTAAAGATGCTGTCCTATTTTATAGTGCAGTGGGTAAACCTATTGTCCTATTTACAGTGGGTAAATCTGTTGTCCTATTTACAGTGGGTAAACCTGTTGTCCTATTTACAGTGGGTAAACCTCTTGTCCTCTTTACAGTGGGTGAACATGCTGTCCTATTTACAGTGCAGTGGGTAAATCTGTTGTCCTATTTACGGTGGTTAACCTCTTGTCCTGTTTACAGTGGGTAAACCTGTTGTCCTATTTACAGTGGGTAACATGCTGTCCTATTTACAGTGGGTAAACCTGTTGTGCTTTTACAGTGGGTTAATCTGCTGTCTTATTTACAGTGGGTAAACATGCTGTCCTATTTACAGTGGGTAAACCTGTTGTGCTGTTTACAGTGGGTTAATCTGCTGTCTTATTTACAGTGGGTAAATCTGTTGTCCTTATTTACAGTGGGTAAACCTGTTGTCCTATTTACAGTGGGTAAACCTGTTGTCCTATTTACAGTGGGTAAATCTGTTGTCCTATTTACAGTGGGTAAACATGCTGTCCTATTTACAGTGGGTAAACCTGTTGTGCTATTTACAGTGGGTAAATCTGTTGTCCTATTTACAGTGGATAAACCTGTTGTCCTATTTACAGTGGGTAAATCTGTTGTCCTATTTACAGTGGGTAAACCTGTTGTCCTATTTACAGTGGGTAAACCTGTTGTCCTATTTACAGTGGGTAAACCTGTTGTGCTATTTACAGTGGGTAAATCTGTTGTCCTATTTACAGTGGGTAAACATGCTGTCCTATTTACAGTGGGTAAACATGCTGTCCTATTTACAGTGGGTTAACCTGTTGTCCTGTTTACAGTGGGTAAACCTGTTGTCCTAGTTAGTGTGAGTAAACCTGCTGTGCTATTTACAGTGGATGAACCTGCTGTGCTATTTACAGTGGGTAAACCTGTTGTCCTATTTACAGTGGGTAAACCTGTTGTCCTATTACAGTGGGTAAACCTGTTGTCCTATTTACAGTGGATAAACCTGCTGTCCTATTTACCGTGGGTAAACTCGTTGTCGTTTTTGTGGTGATTTAATCATGTTGTCCTATTTACGGTGGGTTAACATGTTGTCCTATTTACGGTGGGTTAACATGTTGTCCTATTTAACGGTGGGTAAACCTGTTGTCCTATTTACCTGAGCAGAAGTGGAGGATCCCTGCTCATCAAGGCTGTCCTGAAGGGAGTCCACTCGGAAGTTCAGCTCCGTCACCATCTTCTCCGCCTGCACACACACACACGTCACAACTTCGTCATACAGTCATTCTCACGTGTCATATGACGTCACAGATTCTCTGTAGAAAAGCTACAAATTCCATTTCTTTCACTGATAATTTTGACGGATGAGACGGTTAAATCAAGAAAGCAAGTGTCATCATACAATTACAAACCTCAACCAGTACGATATCAGAGATGTAAGCTGACCTCAATTCACTTCAGATTCTTACAAATAAACAGCTTACTTACAGCGTTGGTCTTCAGTGATAACCAATGGATATGTAATTACAGATTCATTAATGGAAAAAGTTTACCATAAAAGCAGAAAAAATGTCCATTTACGTGTTCTGTATTAATAATATGTACAAATGAATATAATCCAAAGAAACCTAAGCCGTTATCAAACGTGTTCTGCTGTGCTCATTGTTATCCAAAAGCAACATTTGTTCTGTAAGATATTGACATAGACATGTATATTAGTACATGTGTGTTCATGAAAACATTCTCACACATCTATCTATCTATCTATCTATCTATCTATCTATCTATCTATCTATCTATCTCTCTATCTATCTATCTATCTATCTATTTATCTATCTATCTATCTGTCTGCTGTCTGTCTGTCTGTCTGTCTGCCTCTCTCTCTCTCTCTCTCTCTCTCTCTCTCTCTCTCTCTCTCTCTCTCTCACTGTACATGTATAGGCCTACATGTATCTCTGTGTGAGTGTGTGTGTGTGTGTGTGTGTGTGTGTGTGTGTGTGTGTGTGTGTGTGTGTGTGTGTGCGCGCGAACACGCGCGCGCGCGCTGTGTGTGTGTGTGTGTGTGTGTGTGTGTGTTGTGTTTGCGTGTGTATGTGTGTGTCTATATCAACCTGATCCAGAATAGATCAGTATGAAAAGGAAGTGGTGAAACTGTGGAAAGACTCACCCTGACACGTCCGTCTCTCTCAGAATCCAGAGCATCTTCCAGCTCCCTGATACGTGCCTGCAAGTGGGGGAGGACACAAACCAACATTAAACACCACGGCTCTTGGTGTAGCGTACAGAATCAATCAGAAACAAAAAATCCTGTATAACTTAACATTTTAAGACAGTTCAAATATTGTTAATGGTATTAGTCACTGATCTGACATAAAGCCCAGACAAAAGCTTCTTCATAAAGTGCAGCACTCGTAAGTTTAAAAAGCAACGTTATATACTAGTCTTACAAAAGCCATTCTTTGCTAAACTCTCGAATCTCGATCAGCTTCTCTGTTAACAAAGCGAGACAAAGCAAAGCATTTTGATTTCATGTGTTTACATGAAAACTGTAACTAACAGCGTGCCAATTCAGATTTAGATATGTCATTTTCCAAATAAAACACCATCAAAAAGCAAACTTGAAATTTGTCATTTTTCCAAGTGAAACCACACCAAAAAGCAGACTTAGATGTATCGTTTTGTAAGTAAACCAGCATCAAAAAGCAGACTTAGATGTATCGTTTTGTAAGTAAACCAGCATCAAAAAGCAGACTTAGATATATCATTTTGTAAGTAAAACAGCATCAAAAAGCAGACTTAGATGTGTCATTTTCCAAACAAATTAAGCAAAAACCAACATAGGCAAATATAACTCTCTGTATCTTAAGCACAGACAGAATCAAAGAAATAAAGCAGAGAAAATCATCATACAGAATGCATCAACATTGCCAAAGAAAGACAAAAAAATCAAGGTACTGAATATATTCAATGAAATACAAGCAGTGATAAAACAAGTACCATGCCATGTTAAATAAATGCATGTCTTTTTGTCTTGTTAGAATTTTGACAGTATGTTTGTTGTTACTGTCAGTTTGTTATTCTTCTTGTCATCGTTGCCTTGGTGAAAACGGAACAATGAGATTACTGTGGCGACGACGATGATGATGATACCATCAAAAGAAATCATATCGTCAAATGAAAACAAAAACAAAAAAAACAACCGCAGATGCTGGAATGAAATGACGCAAACCAAAGGATTCATTCAATACAAACCTACTCTTTGTAAAGAAGTCAACAGAATACATATTTAGCTGTCTACATCACAGAGGGTTTAAAACCAAAAAAACCGAAAACCACAGTTTAAATGAGAACCAGTGGCAGAAAAAAACGATACATACATGAGAAATAAATGATAATGATAGAGTGCCCATGCAAAAATCTTGACACTTTGCCATGTTACAAAAATACAAGCATGTCTTCAGTCGTTAAACTAAAAGCAGTGATGAATGTATTTGTACATGCACAAATATGATATTTTAATACATAAAAACAAGACATGCTGATGAAGCCAACATCTCTAAACAAACAAAAAATGGTGAAAAACAAAAATATCCGTGTGAAGGGAATTAAATACAAAAACTACAAAAGGGACGTCATTCGTGAGGTGTACAAAAGAAGAAAAAGGGCGATCACTGAGGGGTGGAACCGCCGATCTACCTTTTGTACAGTACCTGCATGCGCAGTTCCTCTGACTCGAACAATCGTTTCTCTGTCTCCTTCAGTCGGGATTCCCTAACCTGACAACACAATCACACTCAGTCAACCCCCCAGTTACGGACACTACCATGTAGCAGACCGCGTACATGGTATCATCCTCTTTGCTAAACCTCTGTCCTTTATACAGTAATGCCATCGTGGATCCACTGCACGCAGGGACAAACCGGATGAGGAAACGTGGTACCGGAAGAGGAAACGGGTACGTTGCGCACGCATGTCAAACGTGCTGTGTTGGATTTGTACATGAAGTGGATGAGGTGGATTCATTGTTGTCGGAAATGGAAAGATGTTTGGGGGCGGGAACATTCAAAGGGCTGACTGGGACGAAATCGGTCTGGACAGTGACAATTGTCAAGGTGGGTAGTGAAGGAACACAGAGAAAGAGAAAAGGAACAAGAACAGATTTGGAAAGATGATTTAAAAAAAAAGATCAGATTTGGAAAGATGTCAGAGGATTAAAAAGGAAGAACAGGAAGAACAGATTTGGAAAATTACCAGACAATTAAAAATTGGAAGGCATCTTCTGACCAAGTACATAATTTATATGAAACAAACAGACCACAGTGGGTTGAACTATGATATTTCTGTAGACAGGTGTGGAAGGGAAAAAATGAAGTACAAGAATTGTGTGTCACAGAGTCGAAATGAATACGTATTTCGAACTTGAAGAAAATGGGAAAATGAGGGTAGGTACAAAGGAGGAAGAGGATCTGTTAACAAACAGGAATGGAGAACTTGGGCATTACCTACCCCTCTCCTTCTCATCCCCACCCCGACTATGGTTCCCAATTAGAAGTGCTGCTTTTTATCTTTTTCACTTTTTCATGCAAAACTAATACCACAATGACTCATTTCTTACATCTTAAATTCAAATTATAGCTGATAATTATTTGTTTGATAGTAAAAAGAACAGAAATGTTCTGGCTTGCGGATGTTTCAGGCTGCAGAGGATTTTTACTTGATCATCGTCAAGTTCACGAATTTACCCTACTGCCTACGTTCAAATAAAACGAGATATTAGATCAATGTAAAGTACGAAATGTCTTTTGGTTTCCAAACATTTTGTACTGATGACCTTTACTATGAAAGCAAAAATTACTGCTGGTCTTTCCTGTGTCTATGGATTAACCGTGTGCGCATTTTATAATGATTGCACGTTTTTATTTAGTTTTTTTTTTCCTTATCTAAGAAGGAAATAAATTCATTTGAGGTTATACCACAATGGGAAATTCTGGAGAATAAAGGTGGTAAATGTCAGGCAAATTGGTGGAGCGGATAGGTGGCACACGCTCTATAAATGAATAATGATAGAGAAGGGATATGAACCTGTAAATTTGATAATCAGTCATTGTCATACACATCAGTAACTTCAGTATTAAACCATATTTATTTGTCTCTAAAAACTTATAATTTGCTGCAGTGAATGCCCGTTGTTCTAGTCATACTTTTATTAAACTTATAGAAAATTTGCACTTAACTTAGACACAGAAATTTCTTACTTAAAACCCCTAAAATCACGTAAAAACAATCGTAGATGAAATTAAGGAGTTGGTCAATTTAATACATCATAAAAATTATTAACATCCTATCTGCACATAATTAGTCTGTATACGTATACACTTTTGATTAGCGTCCAGCAATTTAGATACAGACACTTACACGACAATTTTAAACGAAAATACACAACATGTCTAGAATGAGTACTTAGTAGTAACTGGAATGCCACCACCACATTTTATACCACTGACCACTGAAGCAATATTTGGATTTACAAGGACAGCAGTACGAGGGAGATTACATGGAGAAGAATTGGAAGAAAGAAGTGGAAAGAGAGTGATTGTAATCAAAAAGACAGAACGAGTGGATTGCGACAGAGAAAAGGGTAAGTCTTTTCACAGGTTTAAGAAGATAGTCGATCGGGTGATTCAAGGACGGCGAAGGTCATGGGGTAAAAACGTTAACCTCAAGGTCAAGTCACAGACCAACCTGGGGGGCATCCACCGTTTCTATGATGCGTTTGGTGATTATGGTTTTTCCGCCTTCTTGTTTGGTGGTCGTCTGCGTCTGTGTTTTACGGCCAGTCTTGCCTTTCTTCACCTGGTGAAACACACTCTGACTTCATCGCACTGCCATCAGCTGGGGTGTTCATGGGAAATCCTTTTAGGACACAGTCTTCAAGGAACTCGGGGGTCACGTATTGGCAACATGCTGCCATGGTAACTCGTGATGTCATTCAACATCCGCTTGCGCCGGAAGGAGAATGTATTACGGAGAGAGACGGGGGAGATGTCAGCCATGCAGTGTCCCAAGGTCCGTGGGGACATGGTCTTCATGTTTGGTTGGATATAACGTCACAGCACTCTAGTGGGAATGATAAGCGTGCACGTAATGTGTGGCGGCTGATTACCTTGTGGTTTGAATTAGTTCATTGCACACCACACCTCTGGATTTTGTCAAGGTCTGGCAGTCATACGGTTAAGGAAGGTTTCTGTTTCAACCGCTTTCCATTGGTTCACTCCAAACGTAACGACTTTCACACTGCAGGTGTAAAACATCTGATGCATAAGGCTGGTGTAAAGTTTGTGTTAATTCACTCAACATGTCCGTCAAACAATCACGTTACTTGCAAGTTTAGATTAAGTACACAACAGGTAAACGAAAGGGTTAAATAAGTCAAATTTCAAGTAAACCACACCATGTAAACCATGACAATCGATGGTAAGTTTGACAACAGCACACAACATGCCAAAAGACAAAAATTGCAAAAAATAATCAATGTATCCCACCAAATAACAATATAAGGAAAATCGGAACAAGGAACATGTCACAATGCCAGTCACCACATAACAACAAAACACAATCAGACTGACTGCAAGTGGTCACAGTGAAAATCGTAGACCTGCACTATTGTAAATGTAGCTAACCTTTATAGCTGTATGATTATTATTCGGGTTAACATTTGTTCGTTCGTTCTTTGATTTAATGACTTTTCACTATGAGTGATACTAGACGAATTAGACATTTGTACAGCAGTCTTTATAGATTTAATTAAAAAAAGATTTTCTGTGTATGTGTGTCTGTCTGTCTGTTTGTTTTCTGTGTGTGTGTGTCTGTCTGTCTGTTTGTCTGTGTGTTAATGTATGTGTGCCTGTCTGTATGCGTGTCTGTCTATGTGTCTGTCTGTGTGTCTGTGTGTGTGTGTCTCTGTGTGTCTGTGTCTGTGTGTGTGTGTCTGTCTGTGTCTGTGTGTCTGTGTGTCTGTCTGTGTCTGTCTGTGTCAATGTGTATGTGTGTGTCTGTGTGTCTGTGTCTGTGTGTCTGTGTCTGTGTGTCTGTCTGTGTCTGTCTGTCTGTGTCAATGTGTCTGTGTGTCTGTGTGTCTGTGTGTCTGTGTGTCTGTGTGTGTCTGTCTGTCTGTGTCAATGTGTCTTTGCGTATCTGTGTCTGTGTGTCTGTATGTATGTGCTAAGTTATCTTCCTGCAATACCCTTTCCATTCGTTCAGAAAGTTTCCATTCTCTACAGACCCTCATGATTTTCAACAGTAACCATTTTCATTGCAGAAAGGTAACAAATACACACTTTTATCAGATCAAATACCAACCAACCACCAAAATGTTCTATAATTCTTCTCCCTCTCAGCTTTTCATGTGTAGGTCCTTATTGCTTATAGTTCCTATTCATTGCTCGTCTTTTCTTTATGTTCTTACACTTCCTAGTCATTGCTTGTTTTTATCTTTATGTTCTTATAGTTCCTATTCATTGCTTGTTTTTTCTTTATGTTCTTATAGTTCCTATTCATTGCTTGTTTTTTCTTTATGTTCTTATAGTTCCTATTCATTGCTCGTCTTTTCTTTATGTTCTTATAGTTCCTATTCATTGCTCGTCTTTTCTTTATGTTCTTATAGTTCCTATTCATTGCTCGTCTTTTCTTTATGTTCTTATAGTTCCTATTCATTGCTCGTCTTTTCTTTATGTTCTTATAGTTCCTATTCATTGCTCGTCTTTTCTTTATGTTCTTATAGTTCCTATTCATTGCTCGTCTTTTCTTTATGTTCTTATAGTTCCTATTCATTGCTCGTCTTTTCTTATGTTCTTATAGTTCCTATTCATTGCTTGTTTTTTCTTATGTTCTTATAGTTCCTATTCATTGCTCGTCTTTTCTTTATGTTCTTATAGTTCCTATTCATTGCTCGTCTTTTCTTTATGTTCTTATAGTTCCTATTCATTGCTTGTTTTTTCTTTATGTTCTTATAGTTCCTATTCATTGCTTGTTTTTTCTTTATGTTCTTATAGTTCCTATTCATTGCTTGTTTTTTTCTTTATGTTCTTATAGTTCCTATTCATTGCTTGTTTTTTCTTTATGTTCTTATAGTTCCTATTCATTGCTTGTTTTTTCTTTATGTTCTTATAGTTCCTATTCATTGCTTGTTTTTTCTTTATGTTCTTATAGTTCCTATTCATTGCTTGTTTTTTCTTTATGTTCTTATAGTTCCTATTCATTGCTTGTTTTTTCTTTATGTTCTTATAGTTCCTATTCATTGCTTGTTTTTTCTTTATGTTCTTATAGTTCCTATTCATTGCTTGTTTTTTCTTTATGTTCTTATAGTTCCTATTCATTGCTTGTTTTTTCTTTATGTTCTTATAGTTCCTATTCATTGCTCGTCTTTTCTTCATGTAGATGCTTTCTTGTTAGTCACCATGCCATGAAGCCATCAAAGAAATTAACAGTCTAATTAACAACAGAGACACAGAGGTATTAACAGTCTAATTAACACCACAGACAGAGAGGTATCAGCGGTCTAATTAAGAACAGAGACAGAGAGGTACTAACAGTCTAATTAACAACAGACACAGAGAGGTATTAACAGTCTAACACGTGTAACCAGATAACAAAACACTGATACATATTGCCAGTTATACCGACAAACGTAATATCAGAGCAGTGGATTATTAAAACCAGTGTGTATTCCCAACAGTCAGAAACAGTCCCATGTGAACTTCAGTATTCAACCCGAACGTCCAGATGCCTTTGAACCATTTCCAAGGCATAGGCCGAAGACTTGTGTGGAGCAATTCAGTTACATTATGTCCTTGTTTTGGATGCCTGACGCCTAAATGAAATATGTGTACCATAGATTTTAATGCAAGAGTTATGAATACCAACTGACTGTTGTGTTTTCTGCGCAACTGGAAAGAGGAGTCTGAATGCTTGTACAAAAGATTTAGCATTTGTCATTTCTGAATTTAAACTGTAAAGAGTATTGTTTTGTTTTGTTTTGTTTTGTTTCGTTTTGTTTTGTTTCGTTTTGTTTTGTTTTGTTTTGTTTTGTTTTGTTTTTGTTTTTGTTTTTGTTTGTTTGTTTTTGTTGTTGTTGCTTTTTTTTTTTTTTTGGGGGGGGGGTTGTTGTTGGTTGGTTGGTTGGTTGGTTGGTTGGTGGTTGGTTGGACGGGGTTTTTTTTTTGTATTGTGTTTTTGTTTTTGTTCTTGTTTTTTTACCTACACTGAAAGTGGATGCTACATTTTCTGGAGAACAGATTGACCAGCTGATGATCACGTGATTGTATCAGGACGTTTCCATGGTTCTCAGAACGGGCATAGAGCTACATTATCACAGATGTGCAATGCTTGCCCTCGGGGTTTCTCAAACATATGGCTGACTCGGTCTCCGCACAAATTTACCGAGTTTTGTGTGCCAAGTGCGCTGAGCTTGTGTGTTATCTTACTGCCATTATAAACATATTTCTTTCTCTGTCTCTGTCTCTCTCTCTCTCTCTCTCTCTGCTCTCTCTCTCTCTCTCTCTCTCTCTCTTTCTCATACACACACACACATTTCCTCTCTCACTCTCTTTCTGTCTCTCTCTCTCACTCTCTCCCCCTCCCTCCCTCTGTCTGTCTGTCTGTCTCTCTCCCTCCCTCCCTCACTCTCTCTCTCTCTCTCTCCAGTTTCTTTTCTACTTTCATTTCAATAGGTGATTTCGAGACCAGACCTGTGCGCGTGTGTGTTTAGATGAGTGTGTCTGTGTGTATAAGTGTGTGTGCGTG
>CM060310.1:94365381-94390381 GCA_030674185.1 Monoplex corrugatus | reverse complement strand
ACCTGAGTCTGTGGCGCCAGCTTTGCGGAACCCTCACGGTTTTAGCTGCTGGGGGGGTGGGGTGTTTAAAGGGGGATAACTCCCCAAGGTGCCCTTGAGTCAGGTCAATTAATATCCCAGACTCAAAGATGTTCCGTGTACCCCGTGCAGTTCTCTATTACTGTGCCTTTACTTTATTTTTGTTTTTGTTTTTATTTGTCATATTAACGTTTTTATTTCCTCTCTGAGAGTTCTCACTCAGTCTGGATTTTCTCGGTCTGATAACGATTTGATGGGAATGAAAACAGGGAATCAGAGAGAGTTACCTGAATTATCGATGCCATGCAAGTTACCACAGAGTGGCCAGACAAACACGTATTGTGTTCAGTTCAGATTAGTTCAAAAATACCGTAGTATTTTCTGAAAGAGAAATTGAATGCAATATAACTGGTGTAAGTAGTTTGTGTTGTGCGTTGTATTATACAAATAATTGTACTGTACTGCGTTGTGTTGTGTTTCATTGTTGTATTAAACAGAGAATTGTACTGTCCTGTGTTGTGTTGTGTTTTGTTGTTGTATTAAACAGAGAATTGTACTGTACTGCGTTGTGTTGTGTTTTGTTGTTGTATTAAACAAGGAATTGTACTGTACTGTGTTGTGTTGTATTTTGTTGTTGTATTAAACAGGGAATTGTACTGTACTTTTTTGTGTAGCGTTTTGTTGTTCTATTAAACAGAGAATTGTACTGTACTGCGTTGTGTTGTGTTTTTTGTTTATTAAACAGAGAATTGTACTGTACTGTGTTGTGTCGTGTTTTGTTGTTGTATTAAACAGAGAATTGTACTGTACTGTGTTGTGTCGTGTTTTGTTGTTGTATTAAACAGAGAATTGTACTGTACTGTGTTGTGTGTGTTTTGTTGTTGTATTAAACAGAGAATTGTACTGTACTGTGTTGTGTCGTGTTTTGTTGTTGTATTAAACAGAGAATTGTACTGTACTGTGTTGTGTCGTGTTTTGTTGTTGTATTAAACAGAGAATTGTACTGTACTGTGTTGTGTCGTGTTTTGTTGTTGTATTAAACAGAGAATTGTACTGTACTGTGTTGTGTCGTGTTTTGTTGTTGTATTAAACAGAGAATTGTACTGTACTGTGTTGTGTCGTGTTTTGTTGTTGCGTTAAGTAGCGTTTTACATCACCGTTAGGAAAGTAGCTGAGGTTTTGCTGCCAGGTTTTCACATTAGCTGAGTCACGTAGCTAAGCACCACCACCACCACCTTCCCCTCTACCCTCTCTACCCCCTGATCCCTCCTGATGACCTACCTACAGTAAGATGCTTTTGCTTGTGTATAATGTGTCTTAGTTAGTCAAATATGTACGATGACATATACCAATGCACTTCCTCCCCTCTCTCCCCTCTTCCACTCTCTCCCTCCACCTGTCTCTGTCTCAATATTAAGTAGATTAGCAACGGCAGATACATGTATATAAGTTGACCAACGTGTTATTATCTGTACCGTTAGAAAATAAGGTTTCATTTGATTTCTTCCCTCTGTCTCTGTCTCTGTCTCTGTCTCTGTCTCTCTGTCTCTCTGTCTCTCTGTCTCTCTGTCTCTCTCTGTCTCTCTGTTCTCTGTCTCTGTCTCTGTCTCTTCTCTCTCTCTTTTTTTTTTAAATTTTTTTTTTTAACTTGTTCCTTTCGTTTCGTTGTTACGGGCACCCCCCCTTCTAAGAAGTTGAGTCATACGTAAATAAATCATCCGCAGTCTGACTCCCGTAGCATACTGGTCTTAATGAGTTGTGTACAAGGATACACGGACAGTCCTGCACAACTCAGGAACCGTTGCAACGAACATGAATGAGATGATAAGAAACAGACATAAGCATGCGGCAACTGGTCTATGCGAATGTTCGTATGAAGACATACACGCACAATTTACACGTGAACCCACGCATGAACACATCGTCCATTCACAAACACTATGATTTTGTATTCCCCTTCCCTACACTTCTCCCTACCTTCAACGAGTCCCCTCCAGCCCTCAGTCTTTCTGTATCTCAGTCTTTCAGTAAGTAGCTTTTTTCACTGAGAGACAGGTTCAGCCAGGTAGCCATTATTTCTGTATCTCCTTATCACTAAACGCATCACGCTAGTCGGGAAGACTGGGACCACACAGTCGGGCCTCATTTACTTTATAGATGCATCACTGAAGGTTTTACTCTAAATTTCCAGACCAACGCTGCAGGTGTCTGTATCTCTGGGGCCTGGTTGACGCCGGGATATGTCATGAAAGTAGGCGTAGCGAACATCTCTGTCACGCAATATCAATCTGATAAGGAACTCCACATCAGATTCACTATCATCCCCACTGGGAGAAGAGTGGCAGAACGGTTCAGACGTTCGCCTGCCAATAACTAAACTCGAGATTCCAGGGTTCGTTTCCCGTTGAGTCCTCAACTTTTCTCAGTTTGACCGGAAAATCGAACTGCATGCCTGGTCCTTCGGAAGGGGACGAAAAAAGAGTCGGACCCGTGCTTTTTGGTCGACGCACATTGAAGATCCCACAGCAATTGAAAATCGTGAAGAGCAGGGCTTTCGCCCGGCTGTCCTGGTATAAAGCATTAAAGAGTTAGGTTGAATTCCTAGCCCCCCCCCCCCCTTAAAGGCCAATTAACCTGCTTGTCTTTCTAAAATTTTGGTAAAAAATATTGAGTGGCGCTGTACGGCGGCGATGCGCTCTCAAAAGGGACAGCAGCCTGAGTGGTAAATACACCGTTGCAAAAGCAATATGAATTGTCGTTATCAGAGCACTGTGAACCATTGTACCAGATCCTGAAGCCCCTCATGCCCTGTCCTCGTGGTCACCTCTGTGTCTGTGGGATTGGACGTGTATTGCAGACTAGACATGAGCGGGGAAGGGATAAAGACACAGGAGCAGTGCAGAAGATAGGGTAGCACAATATACTAACATTAAATAAACATACAGCATCACGCTGTCTAGCCGTCCTATCTCATGGTCATTTATCCTGGGTTTGTACTTACAATACATCGCCACCATTGTTTGATTCATTCATCACAACATGTGTATATCTAGTTGCCATGTAGTTTTGTGGCCATCATAAATGTTTCCGTTTCCAGTTCTGTCATAATATTTAATTTCTGGAATTTGGATTTTGTTCACGGAGGATTCACTACACTCCGACAGTTCCATACGCGCACCACCCAAATCTGCAAGTAATTACTTGGCAGACTCCCCGAGACTGCACAAAATCTTATGCCCTAGTAAGGTCTTGAAATGGAGAGGGAGCAGGGTCAGCAAAGATGTATGAAAACAGTAAGGTGACACCACCAGAATGATGGAAACATTAAGATGGGAAAAGAATACGCCAGTGCTTAACCCTTTGACTCCCGAACCTTATCCACCAATTGCAAAAAATTAACCCTTTGACTCCTGGTGGATAGGGTGAGGGAATCAAAGGGTTAAGTTTTTATATAATGCTACCAATTTTGAAGAACAAGGTCTCCCAACAGTGTAAAAATCGCTACTCACAGTTCCGTAGCTTTCGATGGCGTTCTCGCCATCTTCGTCAGCGCTCTAATGCTGTCTGCGTGAATCTCTACTCAGATCTCGCGAACATGGGATGAACCCAGTTTTTGTTTGCTAGCATGCTTGGCAATAGAGGATGATGGTGGGCAGGGTGCGGGAGTCAAAGGGTTAATGCTGCAGGCTGGGATTGAACTTGAGATATCAGGAGTCTACGGCTGGTTTATGGTTGGTATGCAGATGAACAGCAAAGAAAACAAACGAGACAGTTTTGATGGAGGCAGACACATGGAGATCATTCATAAGGAAGACTGGGAAAAGACAGGCAACAGCTATAGACCATTTTATGAGGAAAGGGAAATTAGAGCACCTGGTGACAACAGGAAAGCTGGAGGGAAACAGAGCACCAGGTAGACTCAGGGAGAAGATATTGGACGGACTTGAGAGTGGCTGAAGACAAAGAGGGTGGAAGAGATGCTTCAGGCAACCAGGGATAGAAACAGATGGAAGGCCATGATCGCCAACGCCATGTAGCAAGGCACTTGATGATGATGATGATGCAGATGAAAGTTGTACGGTGTTATTGGAATGTGATCTCTTCAAGGATAAATTATTTTGGGCAATGTTTGAATACAAACTTTGATCGGCGATGTTACGTTGGTATTTTGATGAAATGCGAAGCACATCTTTCAACCTCAAACACCCTGGAATCTGACAAGCGCCAGTACCGTCGTTTTCAGACATCTTGGTTTTCTATGGCCAATTCCACCCGCCGAACCGTCAGCAAAACAACACAGCCGCACTGTTTGGGTATTTTATCGTTAAGATGACTTTCGTGGTTTTCCTTTTTGGCAAACTGCCTCAACAAATTTACTTGCACACCCCATCTGAGCATCCATCAACGCCATATTGATGACGTAATAGCGCATTGAAATCGTTGCAGAATCACTTATCAAAATTCCAGACTCGATAGCGCGTGTTCAAATTCCGATCATGCCTGGACTATTCTAAAATCGCTCAAGTTCTATAACAGTGCAATGTATTTATCGCACGTAGGTTTACAGAAACTGCCTGACGATCCAGTTCGCTGGCACATGTACTGATTTATCTGAAGGTGTGTGTATCTTGGCTTTCCTGCAACCCTCACCTGCCCATCCATCCCCCTTCTGCTCCCATCTGCTCGTCCCCTTGCCCTGATGAAGTGAGATGTTCCTTATCTTAGCGATAGATAGTGGAAGGGGTATCGCTCTGTCTGTCTGTTCCCATACGTCTCTCTCTCTCTCTCTCTCTCTCTCTCTCTCTCTCTCTCTCTCTCTCTCTCTGTCTCTGTCTCTGTCTCTCTCTCTCTCTGTCTGTCTGTCTGCCGGTCTGTTTGTCTGTCGGTCTGTTTATGTCTCTCTCTGCTCTCTTTCTCTCTCTGTCGCTCTGTCTGTCTGTCTGTCTGCCGGTCTGTTTGTCTGTCGGTCTGTTTATGTCTCTCTCTGTCTCTCTCTCTTTCTCATAGTCTCCATCTTCCTGTATGGGTGTGAACCTTTGATACTGCTTGCTGACTCAGACAAGACAATTCAGATCCTGAGACCAAGTACTTCAGGCATCTGCCTCGTACTCCTACTTCCAACATGTCAGACCAAAGGGTATGTACGGAACAAGATCAACACCTCGTCACGTGTCCAAGACCATCTTTCAGTGCATCCTTAGGGAAGCGTCACCGAAGTCGGCAGATGAAGAACTGGGTGGTAAATATCAAAGACTGGAGCAGCTTCCGTATTCCTGAACTGCCTGCTGCTGTACTCCAGAGATGGAAGATCCTGTCTGCTGCTGTGATCCTTCACCCCCCCCCCCCCAAAAAAAAACAAAAAAACACCGATTATGGACCCCCCCCCCCCAAAAAAAACAACAACACCGATTATGAAATTAGACGAATAGAAGAAAAAGAAGAAGAAGAAAGAAGAAGAAGAAGAGCAAGAACAAGAACAAGAAGAACAAGAACAAGAAGGACAAGAAGAGCAATAAGAACCAGAAGAACAAGAACCAGAAGAACAAGAACAAGAAGAGCAAGAAGAACAAGAACAAGAAGACTACCATTCTTGATGTACTAAACACAGGTAACCTTCACCATTTTTACATCATATGGGTAATTCTCGCTGTTCTGTCTGAAGGAACGTAGTCGTTCTGGTTGCATAAAATCTTAACGTTCTCATAAATTATGTCTATCAGGTGTTGATCCAAACAAACAGTGTTTTTTTGTTCCCAGTGTGTCTTGTTGAGGGGATGCGACAGAAAGTTCAAAAATAATAACTGGGTTAGTGGTCACAGGTCCATGGATCAGTGGATAACGGATGATCAAACAATGTACAAAGCAGTAAATGATTTATGAACGTGATAAATAGATAACAGAGTCAGTAGGTCACAAGGTCACTGGGTCAGGAGATAAGACACTAAATCAGTGTATCATAGGAAGAGTTCATATGTGTTTCCCGAGCCTTCACTGTCCTCATTGGCCACACTGTTTTCCATCAACAAAGACTGTACAGAATGTAACATCATTAAATCGGACGGGAAACTAATGAAGTGAATTAAATCGCAACAAATCATGAACCTGAGTTTTTCAACATGTTATGATTAAAAAGAAAACGGGAAATACTGGTCATCGTGTTTGTAAGTGTTTGGATTCTTCTCCTTCCCTTATCACGGAGTCCTGCTGACGTCGCCATAACGATGAGTCAATGATAAAGAGGACAGTGTAACAAGAAACTTTTACCAGAGGGATCAGCACAAGGTCCTCAGAGGAGGAGTCCCCCTCAAGCAACTGTTTCGGCCCTAAACTCTTTACACTCGATGGGAGCCGGACCATACCCTGGTAATGTCTTCTGGATTCCATTCTGCTGTTACCGTTTTTTACTGGTGAAATCACAAAGACCATAGCACTGGACACAAGATCCCTTGGCAAAATATTTGCCTCCTGGCCAAGGAACTCAACTCCTCCAAGAGAAAAATTACACAAGCAACAAAGACGATGCAAAAAAAGAATAAACATCTCTGAAAAGGGAACAGTCTCCAACATCATCACGTGACTGTGGGACAAACATTTTGTGTCAGGGTGTGACGAAAAACTCCACACAAACTGTTCACTTCAGGAAACCTTGCAAAGAAGACCCACATCTGGAGCAATTACAATACGTATATTTCACAGGGCTGGTCCTTTTCTATGAATTAATTGTTCTAATGGCAACAGCAGCAGCAGCAGTAGTAGCAGCAGTAGTAGCAGCAGATAATAGTTCTAGCAGAAGTAATAGTAGTACGTTTTCCAATGAGCAGGTTTTATGTGCAGACTTACAGCTTATGCCATGACGGTTTTGGTTCTTTTTCCATCACGTGGCATCTGCAGCGTTGGTGCATATGGACTTTATTCGAGGATGGAAGTACTGTGTTGCTAAAAACTGAAACTGAAACTGAAACCAGAAACCAGGGAATGTTGTATGAGGGAAATGGAGAAGACCAGGGTATTCCCAACTGATCAGCACAGTTGTCGATTCCAAGTAAGAAAACCACGCTACTTAGCGTCCTGTACAAATATCACAGCATTATACTTGTCTATTGACACTGCCATTTATAGTAACAAACAATCGTAGCAGCAAAGGTCTACCTACGTAACACCACGGGAAAAGGACACCTTGACATAACAGATCCTCGTTGACAACAGAGGGGGGAACGGCACAGCCACTGACCATAAGATTTCTTGCGAAAATATCAACATTCTAAGACTGGCGTTTCAATGTAGAAAATCAGGTAAGCCTTCGAGGTCGTGTATCAGAGTCCATCTTTGACTAGAGAAGGTGGAACTTAACTACCCAACATCCATCAAGCAACGATTGCATCACGTGATACAGAACACAGACCCTACTTCCGGTATCGGAGAATACCCTCTCCACCTGAGGAAAATCTAGAGATGGGATCGAAAACTTGTGACTGACAAACTCTGCAGACTTTTTGTAGGTAATTTTGTTTGATACTGTTTGCCCGAAATGTTTAGCTACAACATATGGCATAACGTCGCTGCTAGTCTAGTCTGTGACATCTACCACAGTCCTGCGCCGAAATGAACGTTGTCAATATACGACTGCTTCTCTGCGCCAATAACTGTATGACTAATGCTAGTGAAATGAGTAACCCTGCTGCCTTCACAATCCTACTTCGCCCCTCCAGAAAAAATAATTCGTGAATATACACTGCTTGTTGGCAAAGGGTCGTTTTTGGTCTGACACTGTGTGAAACATTCTAACGTTTTGTCTGGCGCCAAATAAAATAGTTAACTGGTCGCGTTGTGTGCTTGTTGGTTGTGTGTAATGTGTGTGTAAGTGTGCGTGCTCGCGTGCGTGCGAGTGTGTGTGTATATGTGTGTGCTGTTGTGTGTGTGTGTTGTGTGTGAGTGTGTGTGTGTGTGTGTGTGTGTGTGTGTGTGTGTGTGTGTGTGTGTGTGTGTGTGTGTGTGTGTGTGTGTGTGTGTGCGTGTGCGTGTGCGTGTGTGTGTTTGCTTGCTTATCTGTCTGTCTCTCTTACTGCCTGCCTGCTTGCCTGTCTGTCTGTCTGTCTGTCTTTTCTGTTGTCATTGTTTATTTGTTTTTCGTTTGAGTTTTTGTTTGTTTGTTTGTTTGTTTTTCTTTCTTTCGAAATACATATATATGCCTCCAATGTGCCATCAAGGAAAGAATGAAACAAGACAAAAACAGTTACATCTCTCTCTCTCTCTCTCTCTCTCTCTCTCTCTCTCTCTCTCTCTCTCTCTCTGTCTCTCTGTCTCTCTCTTCTCTCTCTCTTCTCTGTCTCTGTCTCTCTCTCTCTCTCTCTCTCTCTCTCTCTCTCTCTCTCTCTCTCATGCGCGCGCGCTCACACACACACTGACGGTTAATAACGAACAGTGTCCTGTTGAAAAGAATTTGATTACTGATCAAACTTTAAAGGACGGACAAAACAGATGCCTTTAAACAGTAGTAGATCAAATGCATGAGAGTCATTTGTCTTGTAATCTTACAGAATTCTTTAGCTAGTCTTTTCTTTTCCTTTTTGCAAACCTGCAGCGGGTTTTGAATGGAGTTTATTTTCAGACCGATATCGCCAAGGAATTGGATAAAGGATTCTTGGTGTTACCTGTTATCTGTTTTTGCCTGGGAGCTATTTCTGTTCTCTGGACCCCTTTCGCCTGTTTATTTCGTGTGTGTGTGTGTGTGTGTGTGTGTGTGGTGTGTGTGTGTGTGTGTGTGTGTGTGTGTGTGTGTGTGTGTGTGTGTGTGTGTGTGTGGTGTGTGTTCGTGTGAGTGTGAGTGTGTGTGTGTGTGTGGTGTGTGGTGTGTGTGTGTGTGTGTGTGTGTGTGTGTGTGTGTGTGGTGTGTGTGTGTGTGTGTGTGTGTGTGTGTTCGTTCGTTCTTTAATTTAACGTCTTTTCACTATAAGTGATATTAGTCGGTGTGTGTGTGTGTGTGAGTGTGTGTGTGTGTGAGTGTGCGTGTGTGTGTGTTTTCTGTGTGTGTGTTCTCTTTCTCTCTCTCTCTCTCTCTCTCTCTCTCTCTCTCCTCTCTCTCTCTCTCTCTCTCTCTCTCTCCTCTCTCTCTCTCTCTGTTTCTGCGTGGATGTGAGTGGGTGGATGGGTGTGTGGATGTGTGATGTATCAGTTCTAGACTGTAAGCTACTTCTGTTTTCTCGTGACCTTTTAACCCTCTAAAACTGATAAGTTCGCGTACGGTGGGAAGGGGAGATGTGGTATGTTTTGCGTATGTGTGTGTGGTGGGGGAGGGGGGGGTTAGATGGGATGTGCATGCAAGTAAAGAAATGTGTAGTGTATTATCGTGTAGTGTAGTGCAGTTTTTAGAGTACTACAGTGTAAAGTAGAGAAGTGTAGTGTAGTATGGTGGGTGTGTATATATATATATACATATATATATAGATATAGATATATATATATCTGTGTGTGTGCATGATGTGGTGCTGCATGTTGTTGCATGTATGTGTGGTGCGTGCATGTGTGTGTGTGCATGTATGTAAATGGGTGCGCATAAAGCTTTCAGTTTTTATTTTTTATGTTCTGCTTGTTGTTGTGATATATTTGTCGGTTCTTTTTCCAAAACGTACTTATTTTCAAACAGTTCAGATAAGATTAGACAGTTCATCAGCATTCTACACCGGAAATGAAAAGTGTGAACCGGAAGTGGCGCGCCATACCGTCTAGCGACAAACAGAAACTTTACATATTGATGTGTCATTAGAAGCAATCTGTTTAACACATTTTGGCCACGTTGTTTGTCTGTAAGAACTCTCTGTCAAGACTGCTGCATCCAGTTTGGTCTACATTATAACAGTTTGCACCATTGTGGTTGTATTGTCAGGATGAAAACGTAAATGGCTGAACATCATTTTCTAGGGAAACAACTTTCAGTAAAAGACTCTAAAAACATTTCAGTGATCGGAGATGTCTTGTAGTTGTATGAGTTGTGGTGTGCGTGGTGTGGTGGTGTGGTGTTGTGTGTGTGTCTGATCTGTTGCGTGTGGTCTGCATTTGGCTGCTCATGCGGCGTGCGTGCGTCTGGCTGGTGCGTGTGCTGCGTGGTGAGAAAAGAGAAAAAAGAGAGAGAAGGAGGGAGACAAAAGAAACAGAGTGACCACTGTGACATATGAAATGTGCGTTGTTTTTCTCTCTTATGCAACAATATGCACAGAATGATACATAATAATAAAATTAATATATCGCAATCTGATAAATCAATAGCCTGAAACAGACACGCCCAGACGCACACCCACGACACACGCACGCACGCAACCACACCAACACAAAACAACGATGGCATAAGAAGAAAAAACATAAGCAAGATAAAGCAATGGAAAACTTAAGAGTGCAAGCATTATATTATTTAATAACCATGTGTTCCCTCCGAGCGGAGAAAGGCTGCAGAGGGGGGGGGGGGAGAACAAAAGTAGTTGCTGACGGACTGAGAGAGGAAGTTTTGTTCCAGGAGAGTGGACCAGAAACAGAAAGGCTCGTGGCCATAGGTATTGATGCTTAGTGCGTGGAAAGCGAAAAGTCGAGGATCGGAGGCAGAGCGGAGGGTACGTGAGGGAAGATAGATCTCAAATAGGCTTGACAGGTAATCGGGGGCTGCGTTATTGAGGCTTTTGTAGCACATGGTGTCTAGTTGTACTGTATGCGCTTTGATACAGGAGCCAGTGAGTTGTGCCAGGACGAGAGATATGTGGTCAGCTTTTTTCTTTTTGAGTATAAGGCGTACAGCATTGTGTTTGAATGCGCTGTAGATGTGAATGGTGAGGCAGGAAGACGAGACAGGAGTGAATTGCAATAGTCAATGCGAGACATTATGAAGGAGAGACGAGTTTTGCAGTGTTTCGACAGAGAAATACTTCCTGATCAGCCTTATACGATGGAGATGATAGTAGCAAGATCTGCCAGTTTGAGAAACAAAGTTGTCATGAAAGGGTAAGTCAATGCAGACACAAGGTTTTTAGCTAAATCAGAAATTGGACTGATGTGTTACATCTAACTCTGGCAATAGTCAAATATACTTTGTACACACACATGACGCACACACAGATATATATAAACAACCCCATACTACACTACACTCTCTACTTATACTACAGTACTTAAACGCACTACACTACACGATAAACCAACATTCTTACTTGCATGCACATCCCAATAAAATTTTTTTTTTTCTTCTTTATTATTGAATGTTTATATGTTCATTCTGTTCTAGCACTGTGACACAATGCATCGTCTGACACGAAGACTCATGAATCTTCGTCCATCAGAATGGTCATCTGTTGTTCTAGTGACTGCAATGCAGTGACCTCAAACATGCCGCGCACATCTGGTAAAGTCTAGTTCAGTACATGCAACTGCATCACATGAACACACACACATACGCAATGTCATCATCCACAAAAAGCAGACCATAACATCACCAGTAATGCGACTTTACATATAGCAACTTGAACGAAAACCTGGCATTTGTCACACAGTGACACAACATGATGTAATGCGCTTTCTGCATTAGTAACATCGCCAGTACGCTGTATTCACATCGATGTTATAGAAATGCCACAATGTTATTAAGTCTACCACATTATTGATAAAACACATTGTTACTATGTCTACAAATTTCTTGATGAAACAACGAAGTTAAACATAAGGGGACATTTCTGATACATTGCAGTAGTAAAGGAAAGAAATATAACACCCAAATTATACATGTAATTATCAACCAAACTACACACACTCATACGAATACGGTTACACAAACCTGTTAAGACACAATATCAAAAGGAAACAACAGAGAACTTATGTACAAATTACCAATAGTTATACAGCTCTGTAACTACCTGGTCTAACTTGTGGAAACCGTTTTAAGGAGACAGTGCGAAGAAATCAAAGAATAACGATCTAATCATACAAGCATACTACTTTACAACACAAAAGACAATCTGACTATGAACATCAATCCTGTTAAAAGGATTTATACTACTTTACAACACAAAAGACAATGTGACTATGAACATCAATCCTGTTAAAAGGATTTATACTACTTTACAACACAAAAGACAATCTGACTATGAACATCAATCCTGTTAAAAGGATTTATACTACTTTACAACACAACAGACAATCTGACTATGAACATCAATTCTGTTAAAGGATTTATACTACTTTACAACACAAAAGACAATCTGACTATGAACATCAATTCTGTTAAAAGGATTTATACTACTTTACAACACAAAAGACAGTCTGACTATGAACATCAATTCTGTTAAAAGGATTTTTTTCTAAACTGTTAGATATTGGTAGTTAGGTTCAATTAAAGTGAATCAACGTTGTAGGATGCTAACTGATCTCTTAGGTTCAACCTTCATATCGACTGAAAACTGCAGGGGTTGCTAGCATAACATTGAAAAGACGCTACTGTCGGATGAGTGATTCAACCTGGCTTCTAAGCAGGGTGGGGGGTCAAACCAGGGACAAGGACAGGGACCTACAGGTAAAAAACAAAAGGGATGGTAAAACGGGTACCTACCTCCAGCCTGTTCTGGGTGGTGGGGGAGGTACCTCGGTAGACATTGTACGTCCTGGACACCTTTCTCACGACAATGTCATCGTAATCCATGATGCTAGTTCTGCTGTTGCTGTTGCGGTGGTGGTGGTGGTCTTGTCAAGGTGAGTGGAGGGGTTGCTGGACTGAAGACCTGTTCTAGCCAACGGAAGGACAGGTAAAAGAACAAGCAGGACTCTAAAGTCGAAATGGAGCCGAGTGATCTCCGCCGCACAGCCCGGCACTGTCTTGCTTCAGGAGAGGACTGACGAAGGCTAGAGTAGAGCTCCAAGACTCCTCGAAATTCCTTAAATACCCCCCCCCCCCTCCCCTTTTATACACAGGAACCGACAGCTAGACGGCGGCGCATGCGCAGAGCCGGAGGTAGGGCTGGGGAAGAGGGTAAGAACGGTAACCCGATCCCCGCCGCTAGTCAAAGAAGGCAAAGGGGAGAGATTCAGAGACAGGGGTACTTTTTTACCTGTCCTTTCTTTGATTTTACCTGAGTTTCTTCAAACTTAGGGAGTACCGTTTGAAAACGCCACAATCCGTCTACAGATTATAGCCAAAGCGTTCAGGGTTCGAATCCAGGGGATTGGGAACTCGGCGAAATCGTGAATCGGGGAAAACGAAAGGAGGTTTGGGTAGGGGCTGCAGGGGCCAGATAAAATGGCGAGACAGGGGGGGGGGGGGGAGAGACAGTGTGGTGGTAGTGGTGGTGGTGGTGGTGGGGTTGGGTTTAGCATACAAGAAATGAGCACAGTTTGTGAAGGGGGGGGGGGGGAGGGGAAGGGGATATAGTACGCGAGGAGTGATGCCGTGCGTGGTTGGCAGCAGACAGGGAGCGAGGGGCACGAGCTGAGCACGAGCAGCACGAGCAGCAACAGCACGTGCGCCATATATGGGAGAGGGCAGGCCCCTGGTTCTGTGTTGTCTGGAGGCAACCCTACCCCTCCCCACCTTTTCTCCCCCTCTTTCTCTGAAATAGTGAGTGCACTCCCTCTCTCTCTGTCTCTCTGTCTGTTTCTCTGTCTTTGTCTCTGTCTCTCTCTCTCCTCTCTGTCTCTCTCTGTCTTGTCTCTGTCTCTGTCTCTCTCTCTCTCTCTCTGTCTCTCTGTCTCTCTGTCTCTGTCTCCCTCTCTCTCTCTATCTCTCTCTGTCTCTCTGTCTCTGTCTCTCTCTCTCTCTCTCTCTGTCTCTGTCTCTATGTCTCTCTGTCTCTGTCTCTCTGTCTTTCTGTCTCTCTGCCTCTCTCTCTCTCTCTCTGTCTGTCTCTATGTCTCTGTCTCTCTCTCTCTCTCTGTCTGTCTCTGTCTGTCTCTGTCTCTGTCTCTGTCTCTCTCTCTCTGTCTCTATGTCTCTCTCTCTCTCTCTCTCTGTCTCTCTGCCTCTCTCTCTCTCTCTCTCTCTCTCTCTCTCTCTCTCTTCTCTCTCTCTCTGCGCTGCTATCCAGGCGTGTATGGGGGTAGCAGAGGATGAAGAGGGAGGAAGAGGAACACGTTGATGACGTAAACCAACCAGCAGGTAGGCTGATGTCACAGCAACACAGGAACTTAACCCTTTCACTCCCTCACCCTACCCACCAGTGTTCACCTGCCGTGGAGTGTGAGGGACTGAAAGGGTTAATGATATACCGAGAGGGCGGGTGGGTGGACGGGTGGAAAGGAATGGCGGTGTGGGGGGGAATGTTGAAGGAAACGAGGGGTGAGTTATTTCTATCTTGGCAAGGCAGGGCAAGTCAAAAGTGAGCCGCCTTTCTGAAGAACGCTGAGCCAGTGTTGTGTGAAAGCTGAACTAAGCATTGTTGTGTACGTCGTTGTGTACACTGTGATCGGTTTTTCTCTACTTTTAACCCTTTAACTCCCGCACCCTGTCAGCCAGCATCCTGCATTGTCCAACCATGCTAGCAAAGCAAAAACTTAACCCTTTGGCTCCCGCACCCTGTCCGCCAGCATCCTGCATTGTCAACCATGCTAGCAAAGCAAAAACTTAACCCTTTGACTCCCGCACCCTGTCCGCCAGCATCCTGCATTGTCAACCATGCTAGCAAAGCAAAAACTTAACCCTTTGACTCCCGCACCCTGTCCGCCAGCATCTGCATTGTCAACCATGCTAGCAAAGCAAAAACTTATCGTGTTGATTCCCTCACCCTTTTCAACAACTTTCTTCAGGAAGCCGGTGGAAAGGGTCATCATCATCATCATCATCATCATCATCATCACCATCATCATCATCATCATCATCATCATCAAGTGCCTTGCTGCATGGCGTTGGCGATCATGGCCCTCCATATGCATCTATCCATCGTCGCAGCAAGTACATCTTCTACCCTCTCTGTCCTCAGCCACCCTGCAAGTCCGTCCGATATTTTCTTCCTGGGTCTACCTGATATGTTCTTTCCCTCCAGCTTTCCTGTTGTGACCAGGTGCTCTAATTCCCCTTATCTCATAAAATGGCCTATAAATGATGTTTCATCATCATCATGTCAATGTTTGCCTTTTCCTAATCTTCCTTATCAATGATCTTCTTGAGTCTGCCTCTATCAAAACTGTCTCATTTGTTTTCTTTGCTGTCCATGGAACTCTCAACATTCTTCTTAGAAACCACATCTCGGCTGCCTCAATCTTGTTCTGACTTTGCTTGTTGACTGTCCACGCCTCAAAACCGTATAACATTATCGCTTCTATATAACATTCAAGAACTCCCTTCCTGATGTTCATTGATAGGCGTTTGTGGAAAGGGTGAGGGAATCGAAGAGTTAAGTTTTTGCAGTTGGTGGATAGGGTGCAGGAGTCAAAGAGAAAGGATGGAGTGCAGTATAGGGCCAAGCGATAAAACACCTGCCTAGGACAACGAGAAACCGGGTTTGAATCACGAATTGGATTGTACAGATTTTTTTCTCCCCAACACCCCCTTCTCCCCCTCGCCCCCCCCCCCCCCCCCCCACTCTCCACCCTGGCCATCATACCACTAGATACTGAGTGGTGGTCTAAGCATTGTCTTTGGGTTGAGACAATAAACCGAGTTCTCGTGTGTAGCACACACTTTGCGCACGTTCAAGACCCCACGGCAACAAAGGAGTTTTTCTCTGCAAAATTGTTTTGAAGCATTCCTTTCCTATCGACACAATCTGCCAGGATGTGTTATCAGGGAAAGGGTAAAGATTTCTGAGACATAGGAGGTTAGTCTGGTCGTTATCGTTATCATTGTCTTCATCGTCGCTGTTATTGCTGTTGTTGTTAACCCTTTGACTCCCGCATCCTATCCAACAACTGCCAAAACCTAACCGTTTGACTCCTTAACCCTCTGCACCAACTTCCTGCAGGAAGAGAGGGTGAGGGAGTCAAACGGTTAAGTTTTTGTTTCGCCGGCATGGTTGACAATGCAGGATGCTGGTGGACAGGGAGCGGGAATCAAAGGGTTAATATTGTCTTCGTTGTCCAAGATCTTATCACATCCATTCCGTGGCATCTCTGTGTGTACATGTCAATGTTAGTCACCAAACACAGTAACGACAACAGCAACAAGAACAACAACAACAATGGTAATATTAACGATGACAATCATAATCATAATCAAAATGAAATGATAACGATTACAATAACAATGTAATATCAATGGTCATTATGATCATAGGCATAATCCTCATGAAATAATAATAACAATTACAATAACAATGTAATATCAATGGTCATTATGATCATAGGCATAATCCTCATGAAATAATAACAATTAATATAATGATCTATGATCATGTTAATCATATTAATAATAATAATTACAATCTAGTGATCATGATCGTTATATAATTGAATGATAATATGACGAATCTTGTAATGATGGTGATAGTAGTAGTAGAGTAGTAGTAGTAGTATGGTGTGGTAGGTAGGGTGTAGTAGTTGAGTAGTAGTAGTAGTAGTAGATGGTGGTGGTAGTAGTGCCACTGCTACTACTACTACTACTACCACCTACTATTACTACTCTTACTACTAATACTAATACAATAATGATAATAATAACAGACATTTATACGACGACAAATGTTGTATATCTCCAAGTTAAACTTGAAGGAAGACAGAGATATGACAGTGGAATAGACGGGGAAAGATCGTTCCAGTTGTATGAGCCAGACACAGGAAAAAGAATGGCGACTGACTTTGTGATACATCTGAGTCAAGGAATTAGCAGTATCGGTAGCAACAGGGAGAGGTCAGGCAGGAGTGTACATTCGACAATAGCCACAAAGATCCACGAGCCTTCTCTGTTTCTGGTCCACTCTCCTGGAACAAACTTCTTCTCTCAGTCCGTCAGCAACCTACCTTTGTCTCCTTCAAGTCCGCTCTCAAAACTCACCTTTTCTCCTCTGCATAAAACCCTGACCTCACTCAATCCCCTCTGCAGCCTGTCTCCACTAGGAGGGGAATCACATTGTAATATATAATTGTATATAATATGCTCTCTATAATTTTCCATTGCTTTTATTCTTTCTCCCCATTTATAGCCATGCGCGTATGTGTGTGCGTGTGTGTTCGTTCGTTATTTCTTTTAACGTCTGTTCGTTATTTCTTTTAACGTCTGTTCACATATGTGCTTTTAGACGAATGCGTGTGTGTGTGTGTGTGCGTGTGGTGTGTGTGTGTGTGTGTGTGTGTGTGTGTGTGTGTGTGTGTGTGTGTGTGTGTGTGTGTGTGTGTGTGTGCGTGCGTGTGCGTGCGTGCTGCGTGTGTGTCTGTTTCAGCGCTTAGATTTGATTTTATCAAGATTTTGCGCTATATAAATATTGTAATTATTATTATTATTATTATTATTATTAGATAAACAGGGCTAGTACCGCTGATACACTTGTAGTATAATGCACTGATTTTGTATGAACTTTTTTTCAAAAACGGACAACCAGCACATAAGGGCAGAATTCTGAATATTCTGGAGGCATGCAACAGAAGAAGCAGGCAAGCCAGAGAGCAGAGAGTTACAATAACCGATGCGAGACAAGATTAGAAAAGTCGCGAGTTTGGATGCTGCTGAAGCTGTAAGATAACAGCGAATAGAACTGAAACGTCGCTCTTGACAGTTACACGACTGACAGATTTGGGTGAAGAAATTCTGTATACATAGTTCAGGAGAGAGAACAACGCCAACGTTCTTAACTGACTAAGAAAGTGCAATAGTATTGTCACATATTTGGAAGGAACTAACATTTTACGATGGAAAGTTTGTGCCATGTGCCAATGAGTATTGTTTCAGAATCATCTCTATTCAACTGTAGCTTATTTTGTATCGTCCAGTTGTAGAGTTCAACATAACAATCACTGGCTTTGGAAAGATCTGAAAGACTTTCGGGAGATGCACTTTGTACAGCTGGAATCATCATCACAGAAATGATATTTGATGCTGTGCTAATTGACAACAGTGGCAAATGGTGGAGGTGTAGAGTGTGAATAAAACTGGCCCAAATACAGATCCTTGTGGGACCCCATATGCAGGTCTAACCGGCTGGGATTTAGACTTATTTAACATGACTGACTGAAAGGTTTGATATAAACCGCGAAAAAGCACTACCTTGGATTCCCAATGTGTGCTTAATTCGAGAGAAGTGGACGGTGTAGTCAATGGTGTCAAAAGCAGCAGAAAGATCTAAAAGAATAAGTAGTGAAATTGGCCAAAGACGGCTGAAAGTAACAAATCATTCATGCTGTGAATGAGAACACTTTCGGGGCTGTGGTCTGAACCGTAAGCTGGCTGAAAGGGATGATAAAGATTGATGGCTGAGAGATGATTATTCAGCTGTTTCAAAATCATTTTCTCAAGGAGCTTGTAAAGGAACGGCAGGTTGGAGACATGACGATAGTTTTAAAAAAAAATGCTAAAGTCGAGAATATGCTTTTACAGCTGAGGTCGAACAATGGCTGTTTTGAGAGAAGACGGGATAGTTCCAGTGAGAACAAAGGTGTTGATGATATGCGTCATGGATGGAGGAAGCTGGAACCGTTTGTGAAGAGAAAGAGGCAGGTATGGTATAATAATAATAAAAAGAAGAAGAGTAATGATGATGATGATGATGATGATGATGATGATGAGTGATGATGATGATGATGATGATGATGATGATGATGTATGATGATGATGATGATGACGACGACGACGACGACGACGAAGAAGAAGAAGAAGACGTCAGAATTAAAGACAAGAGGGGGGGGGGAAAGAAAGAAAGAAAGAAATGTGTCAGCGAAGATCTGTCAGTTATTGCTATCAATACACCTTCATCAAAATACCTCACAAAAGCAAACAAACATTCAAAGAAACAAGGAAAAAAAATGAAGTGTTAGCGAAGGTTTCTCCAGCTATTTACGTCGGGAGACCTTTATTAAATGCCAAACAACAGGACTGTTTATTTATGGAAGACGTTGAATAGAACTGTTTTGTGATACTTTTCTTTTTTCTCCCCTCCCTCCTTTCTTTCTATCTTTCTTTCTAGCATTCTGTCTTCTTCCTTCTTTTCTATCCTCTTTGTAGTTTTCTACTACTACTTCTTTCAGGGGAAGTCGGACATTTTCTGCTGTTACTGCTGCTGTCTTGCCTGCCTTTCATCCTTCTGTGTGCATTTCTTTCTTTCTTCTTTCTTCTTTTCTTTTTCTTCTTCTTTGTTTTTTCTTCTTCTTTAACTTCTTCTTCTTCTTCTTCTTCATCTTCTTCTTTCTTCTTCTTCTTCTTCTTCTTCTTCTTCTTCTTCTTCTTCTTTCTTCTTTCTTCTCTTCTCTTCTTTCTTCTTCTTCTTTCTTCTTCTTCTTCTTCTCTTCTTCTCCTTCTTCTCCTTCTTCTTCTTCTTTCTTCTTCTTCTTCTTCTCTCTTCTTCTTTCTTCTTCTTCTTCTTCTTTCTTCTCTTTCTTCTTCTTCTTCTTCTTCTTCTTCTTCTTCTCCTTCTCTCCTTCTTCTTTCTTCTCTTCTTCTTCTTCTTCTTCTCTTCTTCTTCTTCTTCTCTTCTTCTCTTCTTCTTCTTCTTCTTCTCTTCTTCTTCTTCTTCTTTCTCTTCTTTTCCTTAGCCAGGTTTTGCAGTCAGTCCATGTTTACCGTCGTAATTTGCCCAACTTCTTTTTCTCAGATCGCAGCGAGTCCTCGCTTATTATCTTCGTTTACCTAAGTGTAAACGAGGCCAAGGATTGCGGGCACGTGCAACGTTGGTCAATTAGTCTGGGCAACACACAGCAAATTGGCATTCCTTACGAACTTGGCATGTGACGATCAGTGTTTCCACAGAGTTTACACCATGTTGAAATCGGTTTCACTCCCACTGGACACTATGGCCGCCTCAGAGCTGAAAGCAAACCGAAAAAAAAGACCTTACCGAAAGTTTAGTTTATGGTTTCATTCAATATCGTAATTTCCAACCAAACAAGTCTAAAATGATTTCAAGTCAGTTATGAACCACTTCAAATTTAAAGTATTAATTTCGAGTATCTTAATCATCATCATCATCATCAAATGCCTCGCCACGCGGCGTTGACGATCATGGCCTTCCATCTGTTTCTATCCCTTGTTGCCTTCAGCACTAGTATTCTAATAGTGAATAGATGAATAACATTTATGTCAAATATCAGGGTAGGAGATCGCCACTGAATGAGTTATTTTACAAAGTGCCTGATAATGATGATGATGATGATGATCATCATCATCATCATCATCATCATCATCATTATCATCATCATTATAGTACTAGTAGTCGTAGTAGTCGTAGTAGTAGTATATTGTTATCATGTTGTTATGATCATTATTATCATCATCATTGTTATCATTATTTATCGTGTAACTGCATCAGTGTCTCTGATAAATAATATCTATGGGGTTTAGCAACATTTTCCTCTTCTTCTTCTTCTTCTTCTTCTTCTTCTTTTTCTCTCATCATCATCATCATCATCATCATCATCATCATCATATCATCATCATCATATCATCACTCATTATTATTGCTGTTATCATTATGACGACTACTACTAGAACTATTACTATACTACTATACTACTATACTACTACTACTATTGTGGCGTGTTGCGTGAATGTTTCTGAAAAGTAATATTTATGAGGTTTGACCAGATATGAATTATGGTTGAAAATCACTTTTGCATTTTACAGCCCTTCCAAAGGGAGGTAATGGCCTGAATGACGGCCATATTGGTTGGCGCAGAGATAGAGCTCGCACCTTCTAATCTGACCTAAATGAGTTTGCACGAGTGTGATTTTTTGTTATTGATTTGGTTCAGTTTTTACGTCGACACCCACCTCAGGTGATATGGCCGACGGGGATAACCATCCCAGGGAAGTGGCGGAAGGGGGGCTTATCTAATCCTGTACTGACACCACCAGAACAACAATGATGTTATGATGGGACAGTGAAAAGGCCATTTTTAATAGAGCGCATCCAGGAAATTCCAACAACGAATGTGAATGACGACCGTGGAATTTATATGTGTGTGTGCAGCCTCCGGTTGCCAGCTGTGATGGCTGCCTGACCCTCTTCAAAGTAAGGGAAAGATAAAGCAGCGAAGATGAGGAGGTGGGCACCGCTCCCATTATACTGGCTGTGAGAAAAAGTTGAAGTCTCTTCCATTTCTGTGGCCTACATGAATAAATCATGTGAAGTCATCGGATAACTGTTTCAAAACATACCCAATACTTCAACATGATAAAAAGAAAAGAAAATTAAGTACACATATCAGTGCATTCAAGCACATAATCCAACGAGATGCGCCTGGTGTTTCCACTCCGTTCAATTTATCACACAGGAGATTTTTTTTTTTAAAAACATACCTGAATACAAATTTAAACATAACTAAGGACACTAACATTCTGGAGTATGAAAACGTCAGTCTTACAGACTATCCCTGATATGGCTCTACGCAGTCGGCTGGGCTTTAAACAACAATAACAGTCTTAGAGACTTGGCTCCTCATACGTCACCTATCACATGTCAACTTACTCGAGTTTGCTGATAGCTGCCTCAGCCCTTCCGTGGGGATGCCATGGGCTCTTTCTATATAAATAGTATCCCCAGCTTCTGGACATTCTGTGCTTGAAATTTCCTCTTTTCTGTCACTCTCTTTGTTTCTGCCTTGTTCCTTTGCTTTCTGTCATTTCTTCCTATCATTTTCTACCTTGCTGGTCCATTCTCCTGTATGTGTTCGATAAGGTCACGTACTTTCTCTTCGGATTGATAATTGGGTACATGTATAAAGTGCATTTATGGCTCAGGGAAATGAGATCTGTGAAAGCAATTTTTGCTGATTTAGGTCTGTATATGCACACACACACACACACACACACACACACACACACGCACGCACGCACGCACGCGCACACACACACACACACACACGCACGCACACACACACACACGCACGCACGCACGCACACACACACACACACACACACGCATGCACGCACGCACGCGCACACACACACACACACACGCACGCACGCACACACACACACACGCACGCACGCACGCACGCACGCACATACACATACACACGTAACCGTTTCAAAACATACACAGTACTTCAACATGATAAAAAGAAAAAATATATAATATATTATGTGTGTGTATGTGTGTGTGTGTGAGTGTATGTGTTGTGTGTGTGTGTGTGTGTGTGTGTGTGTATTGTGTGTGCGCGCGCGCGCGCTGGTGTGTTGTGTGTGTGTGTGTGTGTGTGTGTGTGTGTGTGTGTGTGTGTGTGTGTGTGTGTGATTCAGTGTCCTTAGCTATGTTTAAATTCGTATTCAGGTATGCAGGTATGTTTTAGAAATATTCTGTGTGATAAACTGGACGGAGTGGTCAACGCGAGAGACACCTCCTTGGATTATATGCACGAATGCATTGATATGTGTACTTAATTTTCTGTTCCTTTTCTATGTCTCCCTGTTGTGTATGCTTAAAAGGTAATAGCCCTGATATGGCTCTACGCAGTCGGCTGGGCTTTAAACAAAAATAACAAAATAAATACCAGCTTCAGCAGACGTCGAAACAACTCTTCTCCATTTACTCCGGTTATGACTTCTGTTTGTTACTTCGACAAACCGTTAAAGTCAGTGATGTTGTTCACACACAGGAGGTGGGTGGTCTGCCCGGATTTTTTTTTTTTTTTTTTCGTTTTCGTTTTCCTGGACTTTTCCTTGTAACACTGTTGGCATTAATCCAAAGACAGTGTGAACGTCCGCTTTGCAACAAACAGGAACCAGACACACACAAAAAATACAACCAGAACGTGTATTCCACATTAACAAGACGAGTCTGGAGCCAATTTTCGGCCAGCTGGCCTTTCGTCGGTTTTTAACGTAAGACAACAAAGAACAATTAACAAACAAGAAACACAAAAACTAGTAGACAAACAAGCAAACGTCCTTGCAGCTTCCACAAAAAAAATTATTAGAAAAACAAACTTCCTTGTTGCTTCCACAAAAACTATCGAAAAAACAACCAATTTTTTCCTGTGCTTCCCAAAAACTAACAGAAAAAACAATTTTCCTTGCTTCCACAAAAACTAATGGAAAAACAAGCAAACTTTCTGTGTCTTCCACAAAAACTAATGGAAAAAAAAGCAAAAACTTTCCTATTTTGCTTCCACAAAAACTAATAGAAAAAAACCAATCTTTCCTGTGCTTCCACAAAAACTAATGTAAAAACAATAAATTTCTGTGGCTTCCACAAAAACTATGCAAAAAACAAAAATTTCCTATGTGCTTCCACAAAAGCTAGTGCAAAAATCAACAATTTCCTTGTGGCTTCCACAAAAGCTAAGTGAAAAACAAGAAAATTTCCTGTGGCTTCCACAAAAACTAATAGAAAAACAAGCAATTCTGTGTTCTGTGCATTTCACCTACAAAAACTAATAGAAAAACAACAATCTTTTCTGTCTTTCACAAAACTAATAGAAAAACAACAAACTTTTTGTGGCTTCCACAAAAAACATTATGGAAAAACAAGCAAACTTCCTTGTGGCTTCCACAAAAGCTAGTGCAAAAACAAGAACTTTCCCTTGGCTTCCACAAAAGCTAGTGCAAAAACAAGAAATTTCCCTGGCTTCCACAAAAACTAATGAAAAACAAGCAACTTTCTGTGCTCACAAATATGCAAACAGCACTTCTGTCTTCAACTATGGAAAAACAACGAAACTTTTTGTGGCTTCCACAAAAAAATCAGTGGAAAAAACAAGCAAAACTTCCTTGTGGCTTCCACAAAAGCTAGTGCAAAAAACAAGCAGATTTCCCTATGGCTACCACAAAAAGCTAGTGCAAAAACAAGCAAATTTCCTGTGGCTTCCACAAAAAGCTAGTGCAAAAACAACCAATCTTTCCTGTGTCTTCCACAAAAACTAATGGAAAAAAACCAATCTTTCCTGTGTCTTCCACAAAAAACTAATGGAAAAAACAAGCGAAACTTTCCTGTCTTCCACAAAAACTAATGGAAAAACAATCAATCTTTCCTGTGTCTTCCACAAAAACTGATAGAAAAACAAGCAAACTTTCCTGAGTCTTCCACAATGGAGAAACAAGCAAAGCTTCCATGTGGTTCTGTATACAATACACACCTGTAGAGGGTACACCTTGTTGTGTGTGTGGCGTGGTATGTGTGTGGTGTGTGCGTGAGTGCGTGCGTGGTAGGTGGTGTGTGTGTGTGTGTGTGTGTGTTGTGTGCTTGTTTGTTTGAGTGTGTGTGTCTCTGTGTATGTGTGCGTGGGTGGGTGTGGCTGTGTTTGTGTATGTGTCTGTGTGTTCGTGATTTCCTTTAACGTTAATGTGTTTTGTGTGTATGTATGATTGTATATCTGTTTGTGTGTATATGCTTCGTATGTGTACATGTGTGTATATGTGTGTGCGTGTGGTGTGTGGTGTGTGTGTGTGTGTGTGTTTGTGTTGTGTGTGTGTGTGTGTGTGTGTGTGTGTGTGATGGTGTGTTGTATGTGTGTTTGTGTGTGTGCGAGTGCTATGTTTTGTTTGTTAGTGAGTGTGTGTGTGTGTGTGTGTGTGTGTGTGTGTGTGTGTGTGTGTGTGGGGGTGTGAATGTGTGTTTCTCTGTGTGTGTATTATATTATATACATATATTACATACATTATATATGTTGTGTGTGTGTGTGTGTGTTGTGTGTGTGTGTGTGTGTGTGTGTGTGTGTGTGTCTGTGTATCTCTATCTCACACACACACTCACACGCGCACGCACACACACACACACAACACACGCTTACGTACACTCACACACAAACACACACGCGCACACACACACACATAAACACACACACACACACACACATACACACACACACACACACACACACAAACACACACACACACCACCACACACACACACATACACACACTCACACACACTCACACACA
>CM060310.1:94355381-94360381 GCA_030674185.1 Monoplex corrugatus | reverse complement strand
CACAAATTACACCTGGGGAGATTTTTGAAACACCTCAACACATTACTTTGTTTATATCCAACTCATCACCATCTCCCTCTCTCTCTCTCTCTCTCTCTCTCTCTCTCTCTCTCTCTCTCTCTCTCTCTCTCTCTCTCTCTCTCTCTCTCTCTCTCTCTCTCTCTCTGACTCCGTCTCTCTGTCTCTTTGTCTCTCTGTCTCTGTCTCTGTCTTTGTCTCTTTCTCTCTGTCTGTCTGTCTGTTCTCTCTCTCTCTCTGTCTCTGTCTCTGTCTCTCTCTCTCTCAGTCTCTTCTCTCTCTCTCTCTCTCTCACGTCTCTCTTCTCTCTCTCTCTCTCTCTCTCTCTCCCCTCTCTCTCTCTCTCTCTCTGTCGCTCTCGCTCTCTCTCTCTCTCTCTGTCGCTCAAATGTATCATAATCACGTGCCCTGTTGCATGGCCTTGGCGATCATGGCCTTTCATATGAATCTATCCCTTGTCGCTGCAAATACATTTCCGATCCTGTCTTCATTCACTCCGCAAATCCGTCCAATATTTTCTCCCCGGGTCTGCTTGGTGCTCTTTTCCCCTCTAGCTTTCCTGTTGTGACTAGATGCTCTAATTTCTCTTGTCTCATAAAATGTCCTATAAATGTCGCTTGTCTCTTCCCAATCTTCTTCATTAATGTTCTTCTGTCTGCCTTCTTCAAGACTGTCTCGTTTGTTTTCTTTTCTGTCCATGGAACTCAACATTCTTCTTAGAAGATCACACTTCGGGTGCCTCAGAAACTACACACAGCTGCCTCAATCTTGTTCTGACATTGCGTGTTGACTGCGCACGCTTCACATCCGTACAACAGTGTCGGCTCTATATAACGCTGAAGAACTTTCGTTCTCATATCATTTTCTTGAATGCTGTTTTAGCTTGGCTAATTATGCTAGAAATTTCTCATGTGCATCTGCCGTCTGGTGAGATGATTAGATGTTAGAACTTATCAATATGACTCAGTGAGGTGCCATTTGCTGTTATTTTGCATGAAGTTGTGGGCAGTTCTCTTTGCTTTTGTATAAAGATGTCGAATTTAGAGAAATAGTTTTTTAATACGTAAATTCGAAACGTGCATTATATTGTATATTGTTTATTGTTTACATACCAGATCATGGCCTGTATTATATATGACCTGTTTAAAGTCTGAAAACTTTCTCTCTCTCTCTCAGTGTATTTTTTTTATCGCATATCTATATATATTCATATTTATATATATATCCACTTCTATCCTGATAACACCCAACTTCAAGACAGTGACTCACCTGATAATATACAGCGCCTGTTGACTCGCACCACTGAGTGTTACTCAGACATTAAGAACTGGATGACGTTCAACAAACTTCAGCTTAATGACGACAAGACAGAAGCTATCCTCATTGGCACCCGTCAGAAACTTTCTCAGCTGCCTCCTCTTTCTCTCCCATTATGTAACACATCAGTCCCAATTTCTGATTCAGCTAAAAACCTTGGTGTCTGCATTGACTCTACCCTCTCCATGAACAACTTTGTTTCTCAAACTGCTAGATCTTGCTACTATCATCTCCATCGTATAAGTCTGATCAGGAAGTATCTCTCTGTCGAAACAACTGCAAAACTCGTTCTCTCCTTCATAATGTCTCGCTTTGACTATTGCAATTCAGTCCTGTCTGGTCTTCCTGCCTCCACCATTCACATCCTACAGCGCATTCAAAACAATGCTGTACGCCTTGTACTCAAAAACAAAAAAGCTGACCACATATCTCCTCTCCTGGCACAACTTCACTGGCTCCCTGTATCAAAGCGCATACAGTACAAACTAGACACCATGTGCTACAAAAGCCTCAATAACGCAGCCCCCGATTACCTGTCAAGCCTATTTGAGATCTATGTTCCCTCACGTACCCTCCGCTCTGCCTCGGATCCTCTGACTTTTCGCTTTCCACGCACTAAGCTCAATACCTATGGTCCACGAGCCTTCTCTGTTTCTGGTCCACTCTCCTGGAACAAACTTCCTCTCTCAGTCCGTCAGCAACCTACTTTTGTCTCCTTCAAGTCCGCTCTCAAAACTCACTTTTTCTCCTCTGCATAAAATCCTAACCTTACTCAACCCCCCTCTGCAGCCTGTCTCCGCTCGGAGGGGAATCACATTGTTATAATATATAATTGTATATGATATGCTCTCTATAATTTTCCATTGCTTTTATTCTTGCTTTTATTGCTTTTATTCTTTCTCCCCATTTATAGCCATGCGTGCGTGTGTGTGTATGTGTGTGTGTGCGTGCGTGTGTGTGCGTGCGTGCGTGCGTGCGTGTCCGTTTCAGCGCTTAGATTTGATTTTATCAAGATTTTGCGCTATATAAATATTGTAATTATTATTATTATTATTATATATATGTATACATATATATATATATAACACATATATATATATATATATAATACACACATATATATGTACCCACTCGCCCACATACACACTCACACACATCAATAGTTCTTGTTATTCTCTCTCTCTCTCTCTGTCTCTCTCTGTCTCTGTCTCTGTCTCTCTCTCTCTCTCTCTCTCTCTCTCTCTCTCTCTCTCTCTCTCTCTCTCTCTTGCATTTCTTTCTTACAAATGAACGCAACTTAATCATGAGTTCGCGTTGTACCCATTTCATTTAGCATCTGTCTAAGTCTCTCATCTCTCACCATTTTCACACAGCTGTCTTCTTACCTTTCACGTTTACACTTTTTTACCTTTTTACCTTTTTGCCATTTTGAAAACTCCTACTTGTCCCCACTTTGTTTGTCGGGACATCCGGGAAGGGAGGTCATCCTTATCGTTCTGGATGGTTTCCCTTGCGCGGCTTTTTCTCTCTACTTCACCTGTTCAATGTTTTGTATTTCAAATTGATGCCTTTTTCGCTCGTCAAGGGATTTTAATCGAAAACACACATTCACACACACGCACATACACACGCACACACACACACACACACACACCCCACACACACACACACACACACACACACACTCACACACACACACATACATACACACACACATCACACACACACACACTCACACACACACACACACACATACATATACATACCCACACACACACACACACACACACACACACACACACACACACACAGAGAAACACACACACACACATACAAAGACACATGCACACACACACACACACACACACACCACACACACACACACACACACACACACACACACACACACACACACACACACACACACACACACACAGGGAATGGGATCAAATGATTACACCCTTTTTGAGTTGTTTTTTTTCTTTTCTCGAATGTACTTTATCTCATGCTGCACATATTTATCATATTTTTCCGACATCTGTGTTTCCCGTCAGTAGCTGTCCACCTGTGTGCTATTTGTGACATAGATGTTTTTAAGCTCTACTTGTGTTAAAAGTGTGTAGTTTAATTTTTTAACCTTTAGACTTGTAAGATTAATTAACTGTGAGCATGGTTTTTAACTGTTGTCTTTTATCTTAACCTGGTTGTCGTTTTTGACGTGGTGTTAGTCCTGATAATTATGGCTGTAGTAGCCGGTTGGTTTGAGAGCAATATGAACTTGCTGATCTTTGGAACATTTGAGCATTCTTTCCTGAGACAATTTCAAATGTACTTTTCTCTGTTCAAACTAAATTCTTTGTGCTACATATTATATGTTGATACTGCTGGATTTTCACTTGTTTGCTGTTACCCCCCTACCCCAACTGGTGGCTGGGCTGCCAAAGTGGACAGATGGAGGCTCCGAGTGGGGCAAGGGAGGGCTCTTCCGTTTTCTCTTGGTCCGATGGCTGGGATTATTATCTCCCCACCTTGCCATTCGGTTTGTAAACAGGGTGGCTGATGACTGGGTCCGAATGGGTCATGCAGCACACGGACAGCCTCCCTTTGCTTGATGAAATAGCTATCGCGTGGCACTGAGAGCTGGGAGTTGATAGCCCGGAGAGTGGTGAGGCGTTGGTGCTCTGGATTCCATCGGGCATCCTCATGTGTTTCTTTTTGGTTTTGACCTGTGGCTTGGCCGCTGACTTCAGTGATTCAGGCCTGACGACGCAGGGAAAGTCCTGCTGGCAGCTTGGAAAGACGGCAAACTTAGGGACCCCTTTAGATGCATGTAAGATAATTGCTAAACAGCAAAATGGGCAGTGTCTGGAGCATCATGCCTCGTCACTTTCGCGGCCGTTCGAACATCCCTTGTGGTTGTGATGAGGCAACGTTGGGGGCACTCACCTGCCAACTGCGTGGATTATGGTGAGGAAAAAGGGGCTGGCGGCTATGTGAGTTGGTGGGTGGGCGGGCTGCCCTGTGGAGAGATGGAGGCCCAGAGTGGGGCGAGGGAGGGCTGTTCCAATCTCTCTTAGTCTGGTGACTGGTCTGAACCTGGTTGCTGCGCGTTATGTGTCTGTGTCTTGGGGTTTACCATTCGGTTTGTAAACAAGGTAGCTGATGACTGGGTCCGAATGGGTCATGCAGCACATGACAACCTCCCTTTGCGTTTTGAAATGTTTATCGTGTAGCGCTGCGAGCTTGGTAGGTGGTTGTCCGGACAATGGTGAGGCAGTGTATATGTGTGTGTGTGTGTGTGTGTGTGTGTGTGTGTGTGTGTGTGTGTGTGTGTGTGTGTGTGTGTGTGTGTGTGTGTGTGTGTGTGTTGTGTGTGTGTGTGTGTGTGTGTGTGTGTGTGTTGTGTGTGTGTGTGTGTGCAATAAAATACACTTAACATGTACCAAGAATACACAAATTTGTTCAAGAAAAGATATTCAGATACTCAACAATGTGTGTATGTGTGTGTGTGTATGTGTGTGTGTGTGTGTGCATGCGCGCGCGCGCGCGTATGTGTGTGTGTGTGTGTGTGTGTGTGTGTGTGTGTGTGTGTGTGTGTGTTTTGCAGGCAAACATCTGGGTATCTGTTTCTCTGTCTGGCCTCAGAACGACAAAGATGATGATGA
>CM060310.1:94327881-94330381 GCA_030674185.1 Monoplex corrugatus | reverse complement strand
TGGTTTGGTTTAGTTTAGTTTAGTTTAGTTTAGTTTAGTTTAGTTTAGTTTAGTTTGGTTTGGTTTAGTTTGGTTTGGTTTGGTTTGGTTTGGTTTAGTTTGGTTTAGTTTGGTTTAGTTTAGTTTGTTTTGGTTTAGTTTAGTTTGGTTTGGTTTGGTTTGGTTTGGTTTAGTTTGGTTTGGTTTGGTTTGGTTTGGTTTGGTTTGGTTTAGTTTAGTTTGGTTTAGTTTGGTTTAGTTTAGTTTAGTTTAGTTTAGTTTAGTTTAGTTTGGTTTAGTTTGGTTTAGTTTAGTTTAGTTTAGTTTGGTTTAGTTTAGTTTGGTTTAGTTTGGTTTAGTTTGGTTTAGTTTAGTTTAGTTTAGTTTAATTTGGTTTAGTTTGGTTTAGTTTGGTTTAATTTGGTTTAGTTTAGTTTAGTTTAGTTTAGTTTAGTTTAGTTAGGTTTACTTTACTTTACTTTACTTTACTTTACTTTACTTTACTTTACTTTACTTTACTTTACTTTGTTTCATTCTATTTCATTTTATTTATTGTTTTCATGTTGTTTTATTTCATTCGTGTTGTTTTACTTTATTTTATTTTATTTTATTTTATTTTATTTTATTTTATTTTATTTTATTTTATTTTATTTTATTTTATTATATTTTGTTGAATTTTAGTTTATTTCATTTAATTTCATTTCATTTTTCTTTTTATCTTATTTCATCTTTGTTCTTTGGTAGAATGAAAGAGAACATTATCAGGAAGGCTTTACAGTTGTTTTATACCTCTCACCCCATAACCCCTACCTGCCTACCTACCCCCCACCCCCACCCCTAAACCAATCTTTACCTGGAAGCGGGCCACAATTTGGCATTCCCCTGTTTCTGGTTTAGCTTACCTTGCCTGCGCAACACGCGCGCCTTCTGGAACATTCCAGAAAAATGGTGTACTGCTTTAAAGCTGCTGATAAGGCACTTTTTAGGAGGATTGGTCGTTTCAGTTCAGTTCAGATCAAATCGGTTCAATTCAGTAAGATCAATAGAATTCAATTCTATTCAGTTCATTTCAGTTTGTTGATTGCATTCACTTCATTCCGCTTTCGCTTCGCTTCAGTTCACTCCCGCTCAGTTCAATTCAATTCGATTCAATGAATTCAATTTTATTCAGTTATTCAGTTCAATCAATTCAATTCAATTCAATTAGTTCAATTCAATCCCGTTCAATTTAATTCATTTAGTTCAATTCAATTGATTCAATTCAATTCATTTATATTTCAATTCGTTCAATTCAATCCCGTTCAATTTAATTCATTTAGTTCAATTCAATTGATTCAATTCAATTCATTTAATCATTTCATTTGAATTCAGTTTAGTTCAATTCAAAGAACTCGATTCCATTCAATTTAATTCAATTAGTTCAGTTCAGTGAATTCAATTCAATTCAGTTGAGTTCAATTCACTTCTCTTCGATTCAGTTTAATTCAAATCAATTGAATTATATCGATGGAATATAATTCAGCATGGTTCTGTATTATATTCAATCGATTTAATCAAACTGATTTGCATTAACGTTTCTGTCAAAATAGAGCCAACTGAAATCTGGTTTCTAAAAAGAATGTTAAAGAGTTCCATGGACAGCAAAGAAAACAAACGAGACAGTCTTGAACGAAGCAGATACAAGAAGATCATTAATAAGGAAGATTAGGGAAAAGACAAGCAACATTTATAGGACATTATATAAGGCAAGGGGAATTGGAGCATCTGGTCACAACAGGAAAGCTGGAGGGAAAGAGAACACCAGGTGGACCTTGAAAAACAGTATTGGACGGACTTGCAGGGTGGCTGAGGACACAGAGAGTGGGAGATGTACTTGCAGTGGCAGGGGATAGATTCGTGTGGAGGGCCACGATAGCCAACTCCATGTGGCAGGGCACATGATGATGATGATGATGATGAGAATGATGATGAGAATGAGGAGGAGGAGGAGGATAATGAGGAGAAGGAGGAGGAGGACGACGACGACGATGATGATGACGACGACGACGACGACGACAACGACGACGACGATGATGATGATGATGATGATGGTGGTGGTGGTGGTGGTGGTGGTGGTGGTGGTGGTGGTGGTGATGGTGATAGTGATGATGATAGTGATGATGATGATGATGATGATGATGATGATGATGATGATGGTGGTGGTGGTGATGATGGTGGTGGTGGTGGTGGTGATGGTAGTGATGATGATGGTGGTGAAGATGGTGGTGAAGATGGTGGTGATGCTGGTGGTGGTGGTGGTGGTGGTGATGATGATGATGGTGATGATCGTGGTGGTGGTGGTGATGATGCTGGTGGTAATGATGGTCGTGATGATGGTGATGGTGGTGATGATGCTGGTGGTAATGATGGTGGTGATGATGGTGGTGATGATGGTGATGATGATGATGATGATGATGATGATGATGATGATGATGATGATGATGATGATGATGATGATGATGATGGTTCTGCGTAATCCAAT